>BJKM01000452.1:0-477254 GCA_015082035.1 Chaenogobius annularis | reverse complement strand
TAGATCGGAGAAACTCGCATGACGATGATATATGGGTTTAAAACAGCACAGAAGGTTCTCAGAGTCACAGACTGAGAAAACGTTAGTTAGTGTGAATGAAGCTAAATGCTACTTCAGGTTTTTGATGAGGGAACAATGTTAGAACATGGTTAAAACCTCTGGACGCGTGTCCAGGGCGGCCAAAGCGTCTGACGCGGAAAAGTTGGACAAAGCTGAACTTTTTTGCGGCAGACGCGGCGCAGCAACCAATCAGAGATTACGCTCCAGAGATTACGCTCCAGTGACGTACCTAGGCATTACCTGGAAGTAGGACCAAAAAAAAATCAGCCAGACGCAGCTCTTGGAGCAAATAATGTTATTCATTAAACTCTGCTCACCTCTGAAGTATCTGCGGGACCCAGAAAAGCCCCCGAGCCGATCGCCTCAGTTTTTTGACTTTGTAAAGTAAATACACCAAAGCCATTCTATTAACCTGAACTGCCATAGAACCAAAAGGGAAACACAACTCCTCCACCGCTCGTGGGCACTGGATACCTCGGACGCGGGTCTGCTGGTGAGTATATTTTTGGACGCAGGGGCTTCCCTGACGCGTGTCCAAAGAGGTGGGAGACAAGGAAAGACCTTAAAATGTTGGCAGCGGACAGCGTGAAGCCAAATACATTTTATAGCCAAATGACAGTGGGCTTATATAAAAAAAAAAAAAAGTTTACCCCATTTTGCCATGTGCTGGGTTTATACGCCCACCGTATTTATAGTTGCGGCGGACAGTAGGGGGGCGCGAAGTGCTTCCTTCTTCCTAGGGGGGCTTAACAGAAAATAATTGAGGAAGCACTGGTTTAAACTGTCATTTAACAACATAAGGTTGTGATCAGATATTATTGTTTATCAATTTATTTTTTGGAAAGTATTTTATAGATGTTTTTTTCTAATTTGGTTGTTAGGTGACAGTAGTGGAATTACATGTGCACCAAGGAAAAAACAGTCTAACCTGTATTAAGTCTAAGTGTTCAGTAACAACAATTTCTACCTAGAATTGCCATTATACTTGGCTCAATACAGAGATGATTCTGCGTTTGTCTAAGCCAGCGCCATTTGCCCAGCAGAGCGTGTTGAAGGGTCATTTGTGGTGAAAAACTGTGATGAAAAGATGAGCTGCGAGTCCTTGCTCCTCTTGGTGCTTTGGGAAGTGCCACCCTCGATTAGGCCCGACATGTCTCCCTGCGCATTATGGCCGACATTAGGAGAGCCACTCTTTATCTCTTATCTCTTCTTCCACAGAGCTGTGAATCTGCAGCTCCCCCAAACACACGGTGCTGTGGCCAAGCTGAAACTGTCCCCACAGAAAATCCCTCCAGTGGTTTAGAGAGAGGGAGCACAATGGCATTTGTTCAGCTGATGGGCTCAGAAAAGCACTGATAGTGTAGAGAGGGAGAGTGGATCCAGGTGGGTCAAAAGACAAAAAAAATAAAATGTGTTGGTTGCGATGTCAATCAGAAACAGAATCAGAATCAGAAAAAGGTTTATTGCCAACAGAATTCACAAACATAGGAACATGTTTCAGCATTAAGGTGCGACATGAAACACAGAGCAATAATAAAACAACGTATCTGAAATCAAAAGGGCACGCATTAGATTTAAGATAAGAGCTCTTCAAGGGTGTAAGAGAACGCTGACACACAATTTACGAACAAAAACAGACAAAAACAAAAAGCACCAAAACACCAGGGCATCCGTCTGCGGCGCCATCTTGGATCTATCTGTCAAGATCAATCCGTTAATAGATAACCGTTATTATATTACGGTCAGTACATATAACAATCATGACCATTTTAATGGGTTATTTCAATTCAATTTGTGCACTTCAATTTGCACCGTTCTATTTATCAGACTGTTTATGTTATGTTTGTTAACTGATTTTATAAAGTGCAAGCTTATGGAATGTATTGGACAACATGAAAGCAAAAAATTGTTTAATGTCGTTTGATTACAATTCACAAATTTTGAATAATTGTAAAATTGTGATGTATATTCTCACTTTTATTGTCCTAAAATTTGATTATGTGCCATGTCTAGTTAGAATGCCTTAAAAAGTAAATTCTAACTTCAATAAATGCATTAGGCAGAAACATTTTGGGAACTGTTTGGTGCCTTTTGCTTGACAGTTTTGTAAACAACATTTAAGTAGCACTGCTATTAGCAACAAGCAATTTTACACACAGAAAAATATCCTAAATACTTGAAAGTCCAGTTTGTAAACACAATTCCTTTCCTATAAATACACAAAAACTCCTTTCTAAATATACCTGAATTTTGAAAACTCCTATTTATCCCAAGTCAATCCTCATCCTCTCTCGAGGTGGGTCCAAACTAACATTTTAAGAGGCTTTGCACGCAGTATTTCAGGTTCTTATATTGATCCTTGGCTCTCCTCTCTCCTCAGTGCTATGCAGCATAGTCTGATTAATTCCTCTCTTACAGACAGCTGACAAATGCAGATACCTCCCAAGCTTAGGAAGCACTTGTCCCTAATTCAGATTTATTAAAACATTTTTGCCGGCCTGTCATATTACTATCTGCCAAGGAGGTTATGTGGTGCTTAATAGTGTTTCCGTCAGCAGAAAGAATAAAACATGAAGCAGCTTGTGCCAAATATCTGGACTCATCGTCAAACTATAGTTATAGTATGGCGGAAATGTTCATGTAAATGTCTTTTTTTAAATAGTTTTTAGCATTTACACCAATATTTGCATTATTGTTTACGTTGGAGAGGGGTTTTTTATATTGTTTTCATTACCCAGAAAAAAGAAAAACAATGAATCGACTTTTTCCTACCCATGATTGATTCTGCCGCAGATAAACATGCACGAGTCTTCTTTTTTAAGTGTGTCTTGAATCAGCGTCCCTCCATGTATCTCAGCTCGGAATGGAAAGAAGAAATTCTGGGAAATGATTACCAAAAGAAATTAGTAGAGATTAAAGAGTTGTATAGTATTCATGGGGTTCCGAATGATGAGAAATTATGACTGTAGCCAGAGCAATTAACAATTTAAAACTAAATATGATGTTTTTTGGTTAGTAAACAGTCCCAATATTGCCATAACTGAAATGGAAACCCATGAATACCTTCGCTACATCACAGAATTGTAGCGTGAAATCTGAGTGAGAGAAGGGAGGACATTCAGCAGATTATGGGAGACGGGAATCAAACTCACAATGCTGAGGTCACCTTGGTAGGACCGTTATTGTGTGTTGCTTGTCCAGTCTCACTGAAACTACAAGACGTCAGACTGTGACAGCTGCTGGTTTGAAATTGAAATTACAGAATGAAGTTGCATAAAATGTTAATGGATTTGCTTCGGTCCAGCCACCAAATAATACTGTGTTTGCCCATAAACTGTTTGTGATGAATGGTTTTGCCCCAAAAAATCTGAAAGCATTCAGGCCACACCATTAGTCATAAATGCACTGAATGTGTGGCATTTAGCCCATCAAGGCTGTGAGCGCCTCACAGCCTCTGTAATGGTTTGACACCCGTTTAGATCGTTTCCATTATCAACATTTCAACACTCGCAGTCATTATCTACGGTAGCTTTTTCTTTGGCGGACAATGACAATATAAATGCACAGGGAGGTTCTTCCGTCGATAGAAGATGGCCTATCTGTCATTGTGTAATGTTTATTCAGCCAACCGTGTTTACATTTGTGAAGTGAAGGAGAACGAGATCAAAAATCACCAAGTTACGTTTCAAATGCACCACAGGGAAAGTGTAAAACAACTCAGGGAAACGTCAGACAAGGATCACACAGCTGGATTCTGAACAGAATGCTTTATTCAAGAAGTTAATTGACAATAAGTGCAGTTTCTCCTTTGGATCCTTTTGGGTGGCCACAGCGTTAGTGGTTTGCAGTGCAGTTGTTATTCCTGTGCTATTGCGGCAGTTCTGCTATGAAGAATGCACTTGATAAGGTTAATGTATATTGTGCAGTGTCACTGTCTCAAATAAATAAACTAACTAATAATACGGAGCCGGAGATTCTATAGCTGTCACAAATATAAGCATTTCAGTAGTCGTGTACTTCTGTAGTGTTATGTAATGAGCTGTATTATGTTTCTTTTTTATTTCAGGCTATTGGCATTCATATCAGGAGTAGTGTTACGGTGCTGAAATTGGAAACTAAGGAAAATGCTTGAGTGTCGATTCCGCACTGAAAATTAAAAACATTCTACTCAAATATTAGTCTTTTTTTCCGATCAAGACCATCTAAAAACGTTTCAATAAAGGTCAAAATCAATAGTCTTAGTATTTCTTTTGACAAGGCTACTCAGGGCGCACAGTGAATGTATTCTGCTGTTAAGACCATTTTGATAAATATACTACTTAGCAGTGACCATATTATGTCCACGGCGTTTTCTTCTGATTTGGAGCCTCAACATAAATGACATAGACAAAAGAATGGATTTTTATTTTGCATAAATCAGTGAAATAGAATTCATTTCCCTCCCGATTTCGACAGAGCGCCCTGTCATCTATGTTTAAGGTAATTTGATTGGGCTGTTGCACCTCTCCCTGCTTGATGACTCAAGTAGCTAACGGCATAATGCAATCTTATTGTATTGGACACACATTTCCAAACATCGTCCCTGCTTATTTGTTCCTCCATTACAATTTCACACGTGGCATCTTCTTTCCCTTTGATCCTCGTCTTATCTCCTCACAGAACATGCACGGGCTGCTAGCACAGACAATGCAGAAAGTGTGAACCCTCTAAGGACATACAGAATGCAAGATGTCAATTTGTGTCAGACAACTTTCAGCTCAGGTACCCAACTTTTTTCTTGTAAATTAGCACCAAAAAAAATTCTCCAGAGAGTATAACTTAAAAGCATCTTGTGACAACATCAGACCATTAGACCATCTATCTAAACTCTGTAAGGTAAAACCTGTGTCCAGATAGTTTCGGAATAGATTGTATCCTTGGCTGGCCTGGCAAAGACCCTCTTACTTTCCTTTTTAAATATAGCTATATAGCTATAGATATAGATATAGATATAGATATAGATATAGATATAGATATAGATATAGATATAGATATAGATATATACCTATATATATATATATAGATGGATAGATGGATAGATAGATCACAATATTCAAGGTTGCTGAGGAGAGAAGTAACTGACACGACAAATGACCAGTTTTCATGAACAAAACAAACACCAGCTTCGAAAACGTACTGGTGGCACTTAAACGATTCACAAGCTGAGAAATAATAACAGCTTTCAAGATGTCAAAATGGAGAAATGGCAGACTGACCTGTAGGGCTAACGGGTCATCAGGGTGCAATCGCTGGCAATTGCTTTCACGCAATACAGTGTCACAAAACGTTACTTATTTTGCCACATTAGAGCTCCATTTGCACCTGCTCTGCTGTCGGCCTCTTCACACCTTGTTTTGAGATGATGCAACAAAACACGCAGCAGAGCAAAATGGAAAACACAGTCAAATGGATTTGTTACTGTCCATTGTATGCAGCATGGTAAAAGGGCATGTTAAAGAGACCCAGCGAAGAATTCAAATGCATGCCATTTTCTTTGGCAGTTTAACCATTATAAAATGTCATGTACCTTGGAAAATTAAAATAACAAAGAAACTGTACTCATAATAGAAGACTAAATTAACCAAACAAACAAATCATCGTCAATGAACATTTCCGAGGTGGGCTGAACTGCCTCACTCAAGGACACAAGAATGGCTTGTACAGTCAGTAGTAAGAATATAACTGTGTGTTAAGTCGCTGAAAATCCCACACAAAAATATACACTGCCATTTAATTTATTCCCAGTCTGCTTTTGGCCTGGAATATTAACTTTTCATGGCACAACCTACAACGCTTTTAAAATGGCCTTCATATTTACATTCACACAACAAACCAAACAAGATCCTGGCTAAAATGTTGAAAATGTATGGATAGCTATGGATAGCTTCATTAGGCAAGGTTTATTTGTAGAGCACAATTCGTACACAGGGCAATATCATAACACATAACGTTATTCAGACAATATTCTTGCAATCCATCTGACATAAAATATACTTTAAAGCATTTTTAAACCCCCCCACATATCTCCAAAACAATAACTGCAATATAATTACATTTTCCTGTATTGTTTTACTATTTCTGCTTAATATGTTGCCTGACATGAATGGAGCTGACATGGCTTGGATTAGCTCTTAGCAGGAGGTCCTTTTCCAATCATTCTATATGAGGAACATCAAAGCTCTGACAGGCCTGACGGAGCGTTTTATGATTAGACTACTGCTCAGGAAGTGACATCACAAGTGGCACTTATGGGGCATTAAGTAAAGGCTGGGTTCAATATAAAACTGTCCAGAGTTTAAACCGAGCGGAAGGACAGTTCAGAATTCTGTTTTCTATAAGTGAAAGAAGAAACATTTGAATTTGAGAAGATGCTTTTGTTTCTTGTGGATAGGCCCAGTTATAGTGATATGAACCATAAACCAGGTAAGCAAATCTGCAATCTGACAGTTAAACAACCAATTCAACCTGAGACGTTTCAGGTTTTTAACTTCATTCAAGTGATGCAAATTGTACACACGGCAATATAGAAAGAAAGCACTAAATACATACTTACATACATGCACGTAAATATAACTGAAGATTTCTGCAAAGTATCCAATCATTCTTTTTTGTTCATAGTTTCATTTTGACCTGGAGGGCTGATTAGAATTCTTTGGTAGAATTTGTCCAGTTTTATACAATTACATTTTCTTTAACAATCCTTCTTTTACTTGCAATTAATCTTGATTAACCAATTAGCTTTTACCTGCAAGTCTTTAGATGGTAAAACGAATTATTTATTTTATTGTCCCTTGATCTGTAAAACCTCTCAAACCCTTTACTATGACACAAAACTGTTTGACACAAAGATATTTCCGTCATGTTCCAGTGTCAGGAGTACCCCATCGGATCAAAGAGCGCAGCCGCCGCATGTCTGGAGTCAGAAAGCTTTTACTCTTGCACATATTTCAGCTATTGATTTGTTGCTGGCCTTTGTGAGCACTCTATAAAGACTTTTGTTTTACCGTTTAACCGTTAACACTGTTATATCTTCAGGGGCACAGGGGCCAAACGCGGGAGGGACTTTGTTGTCATTGAACTGTTGGCGTCTCTCTAAAACTCTCCTCTGCTTCCTTTGTGCTTTCCCTTTCAAATTCTTCAGCGGTTATTTGATTTCACGCAGGTTTTTACATTTTGAGAATCAACTCTGAATCTGCTGGAGACTTAAGAGTTAGTAGATCAGCTTAACCCGAATCCAGACATCTATAGAACTGCACCACTAGGTTGCGTTCATGTGACGTCACAACATTCCACCAGCCAATAATATTTGATACGCAGATCTTTGTTGTAATAGAATGAGTTCTTAGGTTTAGTGACTAGTGAATCATCAGGTTCAACAACTGTGAATTTACCTTTTAGATATTCTAATGCCGAAAAATGCTGCTTGCCCACCGTCTGAGGTTATAACCTGAAAGCTACTGAGACTATAGACCCTTCCAAGAGGGACGTGATAAGGATAGTTGTGCCTGGTACTGATATAAACATTCGATCCCATTCATGTTGATGAGGCACCAAAGTTTGTAGATGGCACATACAATGGTTGTCGTTTATATGTTTGTTACATTTGCCAACAGGTAAGGAGAGCCAATGTCAAACTGTTTTTTGTCATATATAAAAGTCAAATTTGTATTGACAGATATGTTGTAAAAGTGGCTCTTAGGGTTCAAATGAGACCACTGTGTGCTGTCTGCATCTAATTATAGTGTATTTGATTCACCTTGAAGCAGGAAGTGCACTGTTAGCAAAACTTGCTAATTAGGATGTTCGGACTGCATTAAGTAAAGTGAGCGATACATGGAGTTTCTAGAACAGCTTTAAGAAATGTTTACTACGTAATCTTTTGCACGTATCTGCCACGGCTAATAGCTACGCACAACTGTGATGTTTTCTGGTGTTACTCTTATCCTGAAAATGGCTTGATCCCATTAATCGCTCGCATTGACTAGAGATGGTCCGATATGGATTTTTTGAGGCGATATATTTGGCCCGCTGCTGAGGATGATAAACAATCAATGCCGCTACCGATATATCTACCATATTTTCCGGACTTTTAGCCGCTCCCCTATATAAGCCGCATTTGCTCTATTTTTAAAAAAACGATAATAAAACAATACATAGGCCGCACCTTTTGTATAGGCCGCAGAACTCTTTCCTTGACTTTTGGCATGGCATGAGCTCGTCCCGCTGTCCCTCCAGCGTCTCACCGTACATTCATTGATGTTAAGCTTGCGTGCAGCCCGCGCGGTTTCCTAGCAAGATCGATGGCCTTCAGCTTAAAACTTGCTTCATACGAACTTCTTCGTTTGGGTTCCATAATGATGGGGCAAGAATTTGAAAATAATTTATAGTTGGTAATTTGTCGTCCGTGTTCTATTTGCTAGCTGAATAAAAAAGCAACATCTGCTTCTTTGCTTAACTTTTCTGTAGTTTTGATTCTAATTCCGGTTAGTTCGCCCCTAGCGGTGAAAGAAAAAAACCACAGAAAAGCCGCAGCCTCTAAATAAGCCGCATGGCTCAAAACATCTGACAAAAGTAGCGGCTAATAGTCCGCAAAATACGGTATATGTATTTAACTGGGATCTAAAATAATTACCCGGTCTTCAATTTCCATTTTCACTCTTGAGTCTGTTTAAAAGAGACAAATCTGATATTGGCACCAAATATCTGGTGCCAATATCCTTTTTTACCCCCAATATCAACTGAAAATCAGCCGATACTGTCACTGATACATCACCCATCCCTAGTACTGAGTATCACGTTTAGTCCTGGTTCTAGTCCAGGTTTTATCTTGGTTTAGTCACAGTTTAATCCCAATATTGAAGTGATGTACATGTGCAAGTCTGCGCCCTCTACGTTCTTCAAAACCTGTCTTTGAGCTGTGAGCCGCCGTGTTGAACAATGACACTTTCGGGGAGGGGGTCCTGCTGACATGAACAAACGCAGGTGTCGTATGTTTGTAAAGAGGGACCTCAGCGTTTCTTCAACAAATGACAAAGTACCTGCATTAATCCTCGACGCACAGTAAATATGTCGTCATGGCTGATATGGCAGAGCTTTTGGGCCGGCTGCTGTTGCAAAGATAAGCCCCTTGTACTTTCTGTGCGACACAAGAAGGTTCTGACAAATTTGACGTACGGGCAGAAGCGGCTAGAGGGAAAGTGTGCTGAAGTAAGAATACCATGACTGAAACTGCTTGAGAACGAAAACTGGAAAGAGTAATTGTAAGAGTAACTGTCTGGACATAAATAACATCTCATTTACAATTCGAAGTTAATGTAACGTGGAGGACGAAACATGAAATAAGTCACTAAATTTAGTATTTTCAAAGAACAGACATAAAACTGAGAAAAAAACGAATCATTTCTGAAGGAGCGGTGCGAGAAACACAAATGAAGGAATCAAAGTTTTGGGAACTAGTTACAGACTGATATTTTTATGTAGAACAGTGCACAATATAGGCAGTAATTAAGTTGTAGTAATGGAAATTGGCCCTACATATTGGTCTAAAAATATCTGCAGATCTTTTTGGCCGTCAGCAGCTTTGGGTTCTTCAGTGTTGGCCATAAAAAAAGTTAGTTTAAGTTTATGTAACTGAATGCTATCCACCTCTGACTATTGATGTAATTACTATTTTGTTTTATTATGTAAGTGAGACTAATCATAAAACAGCCATAAAAATACAGGAATCACTCAGAATACAACGATATACCGTATTTTCCGGACTTTTAGCCGCTCCCCTATATAAGCCGCATTTGCTCTATTTTTAAAAAAACGATAATAAAACAATACATAGGCCGCACCTTTTGTATAGGCCGCAGAAACTCTTTCCTTGACTTTTGGCATCGCATGAGCTCTCCCCGCTGTCCCCTCTCGTCCCCTCCAGCGTCTCACCGTACATTCATTTGATGTTAAGCTTGCGTGCCAGGCCCCGCGGTTTCCTAGCAAGATCGATGGCCTTCAGCTTAAAACTTGGCTTCATACGAACTTCTTCGTTTGGGTTCCATAATGATGGGGCAAGAATTTGAAAATAATTTATAGTTGGTAATTTGTCGTCCAGTGTTCTATTTGCTAGCTGAATAAAAAAGCAACATCTGCTTCTTTGCTTAACTTTTCTGTAGTTTTGATTCTAATTCCGGTTAGTTCGCCCCTAGCGGTGAAAGAAAAAAACCACAGAAAAGCCGCAGCCTCTAAATAAGCCGCATGGCTCAAAACATCTGACAAAAGTAGCGGCTTATGGTCCGCAAAATACGGTAAGTAAACTATTGACGAGGGAACACAATTATAACATGGTCAAAAACTTTAAGCTGAAGCTCTTTCTGAATCTTTTAGAATCTAAACAAAAGACTGGAATCTTGCTGAAGCTGACACTGTAGTTCTATTATGTAGTGACCTTTATATAACCAAGAATGATCCACTGAGATTTGAAATCTGTTAATTGGGGAATCCTGGCCCCAGAGGGAAGGAGCCTGTTGGTTTTGGCCCCTCTGATTTAGTCTCATTATAATGTACTGTATGTAGTAACAAGTAGGACTGCACTTAAGATATCGATTGTTACGGACTTTTTGGCAATACCCATATCAATACGAGATGCGTATGGTGATACTTTTAAACAATGGTAATGCATTATAAATTTACACATAACTATTAACTGAATAGTGCAGGAAGGCTTTAAGATGCTGATCTGAAAAAGTGAATGATTAAGTTTATTGTGTTCACGACATTTTTGTCTTACACTCGTGTCAACACAGGAAAAAAGGCTTTCAGCAACTTTGCTCCCTTCCTGTGGAACAAAACATAGATTATTTTTAAATTAAATCATTTTGTGCCTTTTAATGATTTACAAGCACTGGTCAAGGACTGCCCGCAGGGCCGATGCACTTGTTTTATATCATTTTATCTCATTGTGTATGTGCAAGTATGTTTTTGGGGTTTTCCCTGTATAAATGAATAGAATGAAATTAATTAAATGAAATTAATTGTGTTATTATATATTAATGGCATAATGACTTTTAAGACCAATTTTTAGGGATATGAATGTGTCAGGATATGTACTGTATCATGAGGTACTTGGCAATATGCCGTTTGGAGTACAAACTGATCCTGATTCTTACCAGAATGCTTGATTTGACATGAAATAAGAGGGCTACAACTTTCCTTTTATGGTTTAAATGCCTGAGAGTTATCTTTTTACATGTGATCAGATAAAAAAGGAATGAATGAAGAGAAAATCTAATGTCCTACCGCAGGATGTTGGAATTTTTAAGTGTTAATGGACGTCTATTTAAGGCTTTGAATGATCTAGAACTGATCTATGGGGGAAAACATGGATATGGGCAGGCCAAGGTGGCTAATGGTTTTGCTGCTGCGATGGAAATGGAGCAGGAAAGTAGAGGGGAGAGTTTTATGTAAGGTTGAGAGGCAAAGTTAGCTCCAGATTAGTAGAAAGTCATGTGGTTTTCAATGTGTACACTATATTACTTTGCAAAGCACGTTAAAGGCCAACAATACAAATCAATTCAAATAATGCAGAACGTGTCCTTTAAAGGTGACCGATGTAACTTTTCTGGTGGAGGGTGCAATAATGTGCATTATGAATGTTCCAAGTATGGCTTTACATCAGTCTTGCATTCATTCCATTGCAGGTGATTTTTTTGTTTGTTTTTTTTGGCTCACAAATACCTTGAAAAACGTGTATTCTTACAATGAGCAGGAATGCCTAAATGCCATTCTAGGCAAAGCAGTGACATCACAATGAAGACAAGCAGGTGGAGGACCCAGAGAAGTTACGTACGTTCCCTTCAGAGCACTTTGGAACTATTCTAGTCATGTCCATGCTCAGGTCCTGGCTCTCGGTCCAAATCAGAGCTCTGCTTCATGAGCCACTGACATCACCCAAACACAACTAATGTTTTCATTCATCTTTTTCTGGATTTCTTTCACTTCTCTGCACTTATTTATGCAACACAATAGGTTTGGATGGTGTTAGATGCATTCTGCACTGGAAACTGGTCTTGATGCAAGTGCAATGTGTTGATAAACTTGTTTTGCTAAGCGTTTCGTCTCAACATATAGGTTAGCATCGCTACAAATATGGTTGTTCATCAAGTCAGCGAAATTTGTATTTCTATTTACATTTTTTTTTGGCTGTCATTTCACCCGAGTCTTGTCCAATCATCTGGAGCTAAAGCGTTCCGGGAGCGGAAAATGAGCCAGCGCGCTTTAGAGTACTTCTAGTACTTCTCGGGGTCCACTTTGGATCGCTTGAATTAGGATGGTATGGTACATTTAAGACAGCAATGACACACACAAAGCAAACAGGTTGAGGCATGGCGTTAGTGCACGTTTAAATTTGAAATTTCAAGGCTGACATGCTCAAAAAGCTGCTGAAAGTCACCAGAATAATACAGCACAATATTGCCCTTTCTAAAGCTAACATGACTCTAGCACGCACCACAACACATTCATCCTTTCCAGTGGGTTTGAAAAGGTGCGACCGTTCCAGGTGCAGAGCAGTCAAGCTCAGTTCCAGCCAAACACACACACAGCAGCCCAGTCAGCAGGGCCAAATCTGAGGCGGCTAATCTGATAATCCCCTGCAGATGTGGAGGCTGTCTGCACCACAAGAGCAGGGACAGACGGAGAGACCGCTCCAGTACAGTGAATGAGTCAATGAGAGCATATGAGTGAGAAGCTTTCAAAGAGGAATTAGTCGTAGCTTAAGACAGCGTAGACCCCTCAAGAAAGAAAAGTATTAGATTAAGTAATTCACGACACGTGATGTGACATGATTATTTGACTCGTTTTTCTCCTAAACGATCAGTTTAGATATGTGTACTCCCTATATCTTTAGAGGGAGTGGGTTTAACAAGGAGAGAAGAGCTGAGTTTCTGACCAGACAGAGTCTGAGGAGGAGCTGCTGAGGCAGAACAACACCACGATGAGACACAGACAGGAGAGCTACAGAGACACATTTTTACTCACAGAATTGAGTATGAAGTACTTGAGTAAGTATGAAGGCTAATTTTACTCCAATAAAGAGTAATTATATCTAAACATAATGCTAAATAAATGAAAAGCTCTATGAAACTTTTTCCTTTTTTTCCCAAGTGAAAGTGTTGTGTTCAGGGTTTTATTCATTTTAAAATAGATTTGATCCTTATTTTAGAAATAACTTATAAAAAGGAATTAGTTTACAGCAATATTTCTTTGTTTAAAATATTCAAAAGCGTTTAGTATATAAATATGTTTATAATATTCAAACAATGCATAGAAAATATTGGCCTAAAATCAAGATTTTCCCATATAGTATCGGCCAAAAAATTCCATATCGATGCACCACTAATGCACTGCAAATAATTAAATCTATTAAATGCACAGAAAAAAGAAAAACATACTTTAGGGATTGTTTTGAGGTACAATTAACCTTATTAAATGTTTTTATTTAATCAAATTCAAAACAGAGGAGCAAAGTCTCCAAGAGATTCCAAAATCACCAATCGGCAAAACGATTAGTCGATGGCTCTGAAACTGTAGTCATCAATATGTAGTTTGGACAAACTTTTTCATTTGTCTTAAGTGCTATAATTAGTGTAACAGGCTCACACTGCTATTGTGGCCTTTAGGATAAAGAGGAAAATAATGTGTCTTCTTTTTGTTGCATTTTCGCTGTAAATGAGAGTGCATGGAAAGGCGGCACACACCGCTAGCCTCGTATCCTCATGAATTTGTTTTCATTATGACAGATCATTCAATCATGTGACACTTTCATAATCCTCCACTTGTGGCAACTCTTTTCTGAAAACACAAGTGTGTGGTGTCCTTGCGTGTGAGACAAACAAGATGTCTTTACGTCTGTGTCTTCTCACTTTGTGTGACATCATAAAATCGAGGACGATTCTAAAATCCTCTAGTGTCCAGTGGGCTTTGATGTTCTTCTTTAAAGGACAAATATTATGCATTCTTTGTATTGTTACTAGCCTTTAAACATGCTCTTGAGTACCTTTAGTTTGGCATAACTAGTTTTATTTAGTTTTATTACCAAAATTACATTTTTATCCCCGCTTTCCCCCTAAGACAACCTGTGTTCTGGCGGTATCTACTGGCTGCTGTGGGAATTAACATAACAACGTCAATGCATGTTTTGAACTGGCTTCTCACTTCCTGGTCTCAGCACTCAGTTGTACTGATTTTGATTAGAGGAGAAAGTCTGACGATGATTTATGGACTTAAAAACTGCAGAGAAGGTTCTCTGAGCCATTATAAACGTATTTATCTCCATGGAGACAAGCAGCATGCTCACAGTAAAAATGCAAGTTATTTGTGAGCAATGACAAATCTGTAATGGAATCAAAGCTGGAAGGATAAGTTAGGTACTTTTATTATTTTATATACTTACTTTCTACACACTTGGTACTTCTCCAAAGCCTGTTTTTCTTCACATTTAGGCACATTTTGAAATCTGCAGTGAGCCAGGGTTACCATAAGGGCAAAAGTTGTGCTTTTCTGTGACATGTTCTGGAGCCCAGCCCAGAGCTGATCTCAGTGCAGCTGATGTAGGGTGTAACAGGGCAAACAGGCCTTCAGATAGACCATAGCTCCACGGCCAAAAACACTTTTTTGTATAAATGAATAATGCCCTTCATGCCCTTTTAACTTGCACCAAAATAAACCCCAAGGAAAGTTGGTGTAATCCCTCATTCATCCAATGTTCCATTGTACAAAAAGATTCAGTTGTAGTCATCTGGACACTGTTTTAGTCTTGAGAACGCAGATATTTATCCTACTCTGAGCTGCGTTAAGCATACCCACTGGGTGGAGCTTATCCTGTTTATTTATTAATTTCTAGGAAAGTTATACAAATTAGAAAAACAAACCTAAAAAAAGTGTACAATATTGTAAATGTATAGAAAACAAGTAACATGGAGTGGATCCGTATGGCATGAAAGTATTTCCACTGTCTTAAGTGAATCATACTGGGCCATTTGAGGGTCTTGGTCTTAAGAGGTCCCACATAACTCCCAAAACGCTCTAGCCCTGTTCGGCTCCTGGAACACTTAAGCTAAGGAGCTACACATGGGAAAAGAGTGAACACTAAAAGCAGATTCAAACAGAAAATAATGATTTCTCACCAAACACTTACTTGATTTTTTGTGATTTCAGTGCAGTTTGTTTGTGATTCCAGTGGGGTTTGCTTGTGATTCTGGTGAAGTTAGCTTGTGAATGTGATTCCAGTGTGGTTTGCTTGTGATTCCAGTGCAGTTTCCTTGTGATTCCAGCGCATTTTGCGTATGATTCCAGTGTGGCTTGCTTATGTTTTCTGGGCCCTTTGCTTGTGATTCCAATGTGGTTTGCTTGTGATTCCAGTGCAGTTTGCTTGTGATTCCAGTGCAGTTTGCTTGTGATTCCAGTGCAGTTTGCTTGTGATGTAAACTCACCTTTTAGCACTTTTTTAATATAAATAAGCTTCTGTAGAACTGAGTACAAACAAAATACCCCCAAGTGTGATAATCAAACTATAACAAGAACCATAACAGACAATACTCCCTGTTATTTTATATAATCCAACAAACAAAAATGTATCTTAGTTTCAGGGACCGAATACAAATAAACAGCAATTTAGAGACTAATCAGTGTACATGGCTTGTAAAGTAAATCCTCACATTTACATGGATTTATTCTGGTTGTTTGTTCACCCCACCCCTTCATATATTCTCACTATATATTATTTTGTTAAACTTCTTTAAAGAGGCTGACCTGATTTTTTCCCATGTTGTTGAGCAAAATTAGTTTTGCCCCAGCATATTGTAATGGCAGCTCTTAGGATCAATATGAGACCACTGAGGGCATTCCGCATCTAATTCGAGATTTAATTTTACAAAAACCAGGATGTGCTAGTTGTAATGTTAGCCTTACTGTGACGGCAAAAGTTCAGAAAATTGCAAAAAAGTCTTATAAACTCATTGTTGTGAATTATTAGGATGCTTGTAATATGTGAAAAAGCAAATTTAGACTGCTGCAGACTGTTTATTTGTTCCAATTCAATGCAGAAAACATAAAAAAGACTGTTGAAAAGCACTTAATAAGCAGTATTGTTATGACAATAAATATTGTACCAGAAAAGTTGAGGTGTATATCTGACATTATCAAACCAAACCAAGTAAAACAACACAAAAACATGAACATCTTCCATGATCCTGCACGATCCTAGAGAAAGAAAAGTCTCTCTGTGTGCTGCACAGGATGAGCTAAATGCAGAGAACAGAGTTTCCTGTATGGGGACTATTATAAGAACATTCCCTATATCTTTCCAAATAAAACATGTTATTGTTTCTTTCCGCAAACCACAAGATTCAAAATAGCCATCAAACGCTACTTATTCGCATAGAAATAACAACAATACTTTTATTTGGCAACCTTTTTTGAATTGAGTCCCTCCCGCCACAAAAATGTCAACTCTTCCTTATCTAATGTTTACGTAACCTGCCCGTCTCCCCTGATCGCACAGGTTTATGCAGTAGAAACACATTATGATTATTCTCCATCCTCCGTCAACAGAAATGAAGTTTTTGAGCTGGAGGCAGCATGTGGGTGATGTCATGTTGCAGCAACACTTTTGTATCAGGGTATATTAGGCCTGTGAGCAAAACCAAATAACACAGCAACATATTTCACAGCTATTCCTCCAGGCTATTTTTTATAAATTTGAATTTTTTTACCGGACGTTTAACCCACGGCGCTGTCGACACAATTGTGCTTTCTAAATGTAACCAGGACTTATTTTCTCTCTTGAATGGTGTAAGAAAATAAACGCTGTAGGGCAAATTCAGCAATAGAAATATGAGCACTCTAAAGTAGATTTTGATATGATTATGAATGTAGTGATATTACTTGAATGACTTGTTGATAAAGGGTACTTCTCAAGAGTAGTTTTCAGACACCATACTACTGCTCCCAATAAGTCTACAAGTGTCTTTATGTTGACTAGAGGTGTGCCAACATATTGAAATATTGCTATATCGTGATACTAAATTTGGTGATACAGTATCGATATTGTGGGCTGCTGTATCGACATATCGCCATGAGTAATTTTTTGTATAATTTTGTGACAGCGCAACAATTTTGTAGCTTGTTTAAAGAAAGGAAACTTATTTACACAAACCATTTGACATTTTGACTGTTTTCATGATTCAAATGGGGGTATTTCATTTTGAGTTTGTGCAGGTCGTAGTTTAACAAAGAAAAATGTTGTTAAAATGTATTGGGTTCTTTAAAAAATAGTGATATATTGTAGAATATCATGAGCAACATATTGATTACTGCATGTATTGCAAAATTGTGATTATTGTATCATTAGCCATGTATTCTGTATCGCAGAATCGCGAGCGACCCTAATGCCCTAATGTTGACAGTAGTAAATGATTTGAACATTTGTGTTTTTTGCACCGCTCCTTCAGATATGATCAATTTTGTGGTCTATCCAGTGAACATACCAGAGTTCTGCTTTTAATAAAACCGTGTGTCAACCTTGGTGTCACTATTGGCAGTGATTTGAACGGTGATATGAATGTGGTTGTCAAAAGTTGTTATCCAAAGCCAATGTTTTTAATATTTTAAACCGTTTGACCGAGTCATGCGAGTTTTGTCTCAATACAGCCACCAAGCTGATGGCGTGCTTTTTAACTGGAACCAAAAAATAAGAGCACATAACACAGATTTGAGCATCTTTGAACTGGCTTCCATTTGGTTTTGGAGTTAATTTTAAGATTGTATAGTTTGTTTTTAAAGTTTTGGATGGACTGGCCCCACAATAAATCTAGATAGATAGATAGGTAGAAAGGAATTCTAATTCAGCTGCAGAATCCTTTTCACTGTACTTCTCAGTCATTCTCCTTTGTGCCTCATGGGCTCATTCCACATTATGCATCTGTGCCACGCACTGCACTGTACTTACGCAGCCATCGATGTGAATAAAGGCAGTTCCACACCCCGCATATCCGTCGCTGCTCCGCCCGCGTCCGACCAAATTCTGGATCAAGACAATTTTCTTCTGCTCCCGAGTCCGATCAAGCGCTACGGTTCAGAACGCACCAAACAGGAAAGAGAACGTAAACAACGTCCGGGTTTTCAAAGTAAATACACATTGCGCAGACTTTATTTTGATCAGATTACTTATAATTGATCTTTTTAGAAATTGTTGCTTTCATAGTTTGACTGAGTTAGGCTGTTACTTTCACTGTATGCCACTGAAACACAGACAGGAGAAAACCTTTATTGTACTTGCTCACGTAACAGTTTAATGCCTAATTAAAAAAACATGTGCAAACTGATGTGACGTGAGCCGAAGAGCGATCCAAGAAAACACTGGAGTTATTTGTACTCCTGCTGTAGAATAAAATGGCTATTTGGTCCTTGCCCTAATCTATGCTCCTACCCTCACCTATGGTCATAAGCTTTGGGAAATGACCGAAAGGACAACATGGCGGTCGAAAGTGGTCGAAATGAGTTTCCTAGACAAGGTCCCTTAGAGATGGGGACCACGTCGAGAAGAGCGTTCTGATATGGCTTGGGCATCTGGATGCCTCCTGGTCGCCTCCCTGGGGAAGGTCTTCCGAACATGTACCACTGAAAAGAGGCCCCTGGGGAAGACCCAGGACAGGCTGGAGGGACTATGTCTCGCTGTGGCCTGGGAAGGCCTGGAGATCCTCCCAGAGGAGCTGGAGGAAGTGTCTGGGATGGGGGAAGTCTGGGAGTCCCTGCTTAGATTGCTGCCCTCGCGACTCGGCCCTGGATAAGAGGAAGATGATGAATGGATGGATGGGCAATTCTGGTCTTGATTAAGAACTTTTATTTAACAAACTCTCCATGCATGCTATTCTCGAGCTCCCCTGGGGTCCTGAGGAGACAAAATGCATAAAAAAGCAAGGGTCTTCACCCTTAGATGGAGGCGTTCTGTGACGCATCGCAGCTGAGTGGAGCTGCATGATGTAGAATCAGTCCATCAGTCAAAGGGCTCTGTGCAGCTTAGCAGGAGGATTTGAAGATCATGTGTCAGGACAGTTTTAGGAGAGGAACAGGCCTGCATCACAGCCAGTGTCCAGGGGGAGCAGGTGAACTCTGGAGACTCTGTACACTCTGGAAAACTCTATTCTAAACCTCACTCTTACTTCACTCTGTTGGCTCAGTTGATGATGAGATGTAACCGGGCCAGCCAGTTGAATTCTTGGGATATTTGTGTCTGGCCTATCTCCCACTGTTGGGTTTGAATCGCTACCAGGGTAGTGGACCAATCACAGTGCAGCAATCGGGTTTTGGGCGGAAGTCAAAGGGACGAATCTAAACAAACATGGCGTATTAGTCTTGCAATTACTTTGCAACTGCAGTTAATAGTTACTCTATAAGTATCCTTAATTTCTTGTATTGAGTATTATTATTTTAAAGTAAAATAACTTATTTTAGTAGGTCATCAAAACCAGGGTCCAGGCTCAGATCTGCTCAGTGGGTTAAATTCAAAGGTTACTGTAAATTTCCCGACATGGACAGAAGAACAATCAACTTTGTAAATATTCCCCACCTAGAAGCCTATATTATACTATATTTATAAGGTTATAGATGCATTTAAAAAGATCAATTTACAATAGCAATAATCGTTCTACAAGTTGACTAATGGAAAAAAATATTGCTGACTTATTGCCTGAATGATAAAGTTAATGTGACATAAAGAGATAAAAAACCAAAAACATTTTACATTTGGAGTGGAAATGCTCATAAAAAGTATCTTTGTTGAGTTGTTACGATGCTATTGTGACCTGTATAATCACTATTATTGATTTAACAATTACTCCTGACATCTCTGTTCAGATGCAGCGCTGCTTTGTGTGAGTGGGAGTTCCTGGTTCTTGCAGTCTACTGTATATAGCTGCTTAATTATTCAATGCTGTCCAATCTATTTTTAATTTCTGCTTGGAAGGCATTTTCAGAGTGTGGGCTGGGCTTTTCCATCAATCCATGCTTATAGAAGAATATACTTATTTGATCTTTTTTACTTGAAGAGGCACGAAAAAACCCACCACAACAACAACAACAACAACCATGAATTATGGCATTGTTAAAATCATTTCCCTAGGGTTTGCTCACGTGATTTTGGATTTAATGATTATTTGCTGCCTCCTGGAGAGATCGGCGATGGTTAGCACTCTTCCATCAAAATGTGCAGATCCAGTTGTAGTTCAGATCATGTTTTTATCTGAGTTTGTATGTTTTCTATGTGTCTTTGTGATATGATAATGCCCCTGTCATCGCTTAACCTGGCTCACACCAGACTAATATGTGTATCACTCTGAATTGAGTTCATCTGACTGGTCAGGTTGGTCATCGCTACCATTCACCACTAAAGGTTAACATTTAGTTAAGTAAGTTTTATGTTGATCTACTAATATTTAGATCTAGGAACATTTTAGTTTTTCATAGTGTCAAAAACAAACAAAATACACTAAATAAATGAAGCAAGGTTTGTGGTTGACTGTTGACAGAAGCAGGTATTCTTCACCAGTCTTAGCCTAGTCTTATGTTCAGTTCAGCTTTAAAAGATTATACAAAATAAACTTTTAGGAGCTTTCAAGCATACTGTATTAAGATTGTTTCCTCTTCTCATGTAACCAATTGAAGTTGTAATTAGAGTTAATCATGCATACAGTATTTGAGTCATCTTTATTCTCCTGTGGCACACATGTTACCAATTTATTAGTTTGTTTGTTACCACCAGCTTGGGTATTTGTAATGCAGAGGTCCACATCCAGTCAGTGAAAGCATGCTCCTGAGGACCTTTAGTTTGGCATCATGTTTTTTTTTAAATAACAAATACATTTACATTTACCGTATTTTCCGGACTTTTAGCCGCTCCCCTATATAAGCCGCATTTGCTCTATTTTTAAAAAAACGATAATAAAACAATACATAGGCCGCACCTTTTGTATAAGCCGCAGAACTCTTTCCTTGACTTTTTGGCATCGCATGAGCTCGTCCCGCTGTCCCCTCCAGCGTCTCACCGTACATTCATTGATGTTAAGCTTGCGTGCAGCCGCGCGGTTTCCTAGCAAGATCGATGGCCTTCAGCTTAAAACTTGCTTCATACGAACTTCTTCGTTTGGGTTCCATAATGATGGGCAAGAATTTGAAAATAATTTATAGTTGGTAATTTGTCGTCCGTGTTCTATTTGCTAGCTGAATAAAAAAGCAACATCTGCTTCTTTGCTTAACTTTTCTGTAGTTTTGATTCTAATTCCGGTTAGTTCGCCCTCAGCGGTGAAAGAAAAAAACCACAGAAAAAGCCGCAGCCTCTAAATAAGCCGCATGGCTCAAAACATCTGACAAAAAGTAGCGGCTAATGTCCGCAAAATACGGTAGATCTCTGCTGTTTCCCATGGGACTAGCTGAGTTCTACTAGCTGCAGTGGGGATTACACACAGTTTAAGCTTAAACATTTCAAGACATGTTTCAAGCAGGCCTCTCACTTCCGGGTCGCAGCACGCCGTTGTACTGATTGTTATCCACAGATCGAGGAAGCATCAGTTATTGAGGAGATTCAGAACAGTGTTTTTGATGCTCGGAGGGTAGAGGATTTTCTAACCAGGATTAATCAAACTAGTGTGAATGAAGCTAAATGCTACTCTAGGTATGTTTCTGATGAGGGAAGAATGTTAGAACATGGTTAAAAGCAAAAAAAACAAAAAAGTAAACTGTGCATAATATGTGTCCTTTAAATGAAAAATATTTATGCATTATTTTGTATTATTATTAGCCTTTAAACATGCTCTGACCATAACATGATTTAAAATATTATTACTATATATATATATATATATATATATATATATATATATATATATATATATATATATATATAATTTTAAATCTCTAGCTATAGGCTGCAAAAGGAATTACCAAGAGGAGTTAAACAAACTTAGCTTGCCCTGACAGACCAATGCAGGTACACAGTTGTAATGACTGAGATTTGAGGCATAAATGCTCAGAACGAGTCTGGTGATGATTTATGGATAGCGATATGTGCAATTTCGTTAAAATAAAATGTCTTATTTTTATATGAAATACATTTATTTTTTTCTTACCGTTGTGTGTGAGACTTTTTGGACATTTTGACCACATTATAATTGCCCCCCCTTGTTATTAATCCATAATTAAAGTTGTATTTAGAGTGATTCATGCTTATTTGAGTTATCTTTAGTCTCCCGAGGACAAGACGCCATTGCTCTGTAAATTCAGGTCTTCACCATTCCCCGTGTCACGCCCACTGCTTTTTACTTACTTCATTCAGCAATTTGATTTTCTTCAACGGTGCATCGCGTTGCCATTTTGGCACAAATGAATAAAAAAAATCATCTGTTTGCTTTTGTGAAATGCAGCTCTCCGAAGGCGATGCAACGTTAATGGACCGGCACAAATCAGCGCAGTGGTTTTTTCACATGGAAGCAAGCTGACTTATTTTTTTAACTTGTCATTTTAGATCAATACTGCGATTTAAGAATACAACAACATAATGATCCACGGGCATCATAGAGTAGAACTATATAGAAGACAAAATCACAATCGGCCTTCTTTAAAACACTTTTCCTTTTCAGTTGCAGTATCTCAGCTCAGATTATTTCAAATTCCTTCGTCATACCTCTATACAGTACATTTCCAGTTTACCAAGGTACATTTTCACTGTAATTAATATCAGTCCACTTCATTCGCACTATATAGCCTCTCCAAAGCAGGCCAGAGTGCGGTAAACCCTGGTGAAATCTGACATTGGCTCTGACTCAGGTGCAAATCTCTCTGACTGGACATGAGTCAAATCCACAGTGACACCCTCCTCCCTCCTCCTGTCCCTCCTCCCTCCCTCCTCCCCCCTCCACACCACTACAGCTAATAACGTCGTAAGTCAGTCCAGGCGACCGTCAGCCAAGGTCAACTACCATCAGCCGGACCCTCCTTGCCAATTTCCGTTGGCGTGTTTTGGCGATCCTTCTCCGTCTCCGAGTTTGGTCCTGGAACTTGTCACCTTGAGTCAGCTTTGCCCCCCCAATGTCCTCTCTCTCTCTCTCGCTCTCGCTCACTCTCTCTCCCTCCGTCTCTCTCTTTCTTTCGTTCCGTCTCTCTCTCTCTCCCGGCTGCTTGCTTTATGCTTGGCTGGAGCGCAGGATTGCCAGTGCCCTTCGGTGAATATTAATACCAGACTTTAGATATCAAAGCGTCAAAGGTGAATTGAGTGATTCTTTGTATTTTTGTTTTTTGTTTTTTTTTGCCTACGGTTAGACCAAACGCAACAGTAACTAAAAATTAATTTTCAAAGTTCAATGACATAACAAAATAAAACAAACAAATGTACTGATTCATTTATTTATTCAGTGATGCCCATAAGACATGATTACATTTGCCTTCGCCATTGGCATTAGCCTTAATAAAGCCAAACAAAGACTTAATTCATAATGAACAAATGGTTTAATGATTCTGGCTTAGTAACTATTTCATTAGGGACTTTTTCCTGAGGGGCAATGTAAGCACCTATAGTAAAAATTATAAGTAGTAAGTAAGAAGGTTACGTTTATTACCATTCTGTGGAAGAGAAAAATGACACCATATCTAGGGATGGGACGGTATTATTTTATCACGATTCGATCCTTATCCTGACACATGGGTCACAACTTCAATATTATTTTGTATTTTGTTGTGCCTTAGTTGAGCAAAACCTTGTGCTACTTTTTCTGTTATTTTGCTAGCTTTGTAGTTATGTACTCTACAGATAAGTGAGGAGTTTGTTGTTTATTTGGTTTAATGATGCGCTGAATTTTGAATTATATGTGTATGTGTATGTGCTCATGCTTACTCTGTGAACCTGCGCTTCTCGGCCCTGTCCCAAACAGCAGTTCCTCATCTGCCACTGGCTCTGTTCTATTTTACCAATAAACTAATTACAACAAGCAAAGGTAAAGGTTAAAGGGAAACTTTGAAGATAATGTCTTAAAAATATCCCTTTACTCTCCGAGTCATGGCGCATGCGATTTACAAGTGCCTTATTTGCTGACAGGTAAAGCCAGAAGCGGAACACAGTCATTCTTGAGTCGATTTATGTAAAATAAGAAGTGAAAATAAGAAGATAAAACCCACCTCTGTTAGAATAAGACTGCAGTTTACCACTGTCTGCGAAAGGATGGCAGGCTTAACCCTTTCCGAGTGCACCAAAATAACGCAGACAAATGGAGGGCCACGAGAGAATCAAACCAACACGCAAGTCATCAAACGATTCAATACTATTTTGAGAATCGTCCCATTCCTAGTCATATTCACCGAAAACAAACTATTTCTACAACTACTTTTAGCTCCACAAGCGTAATAAAATGTAATGTAATAAACCCACAAACATAATAATTTCCCACAAACATAATAACAATTTCCCACAACAAACATAAAAATCAAATTTCACACAAACCTAATCATGTTTGTGAGCATAAACACCATCTCCCACAAAGGTAATAACTACCCACAAATGTACTACAATGTTCATTGCTAAATTATGATATTCAGGCCTAATGTGTTTTAATTCAACCAAGGATTTCTTCCTTTTTTTCAGTCATCTCTCATTTTTCAAGATCTGAATTTTAGTATTACTGTAAAATTTGGACTATAAGCCACTCCTCGTTTCCCACGCTTTGAACCCTATACAAACAATGATGCGGCTAATTTATACATTTCTGTGGGCTAACGGCCTCTAGAGGTGCTCTAGCAGGAAGTGCAAGAGTTTGACAACTGAAAAAGACTTCAGTTGAAGGCAGACACAGTGAAATAAGCTCACACAGAGAGAAAGCAAGGACAGAGGGGACAGTAGGAAAATAATCAACGCTAGACTAATTGATTAGCAAAATAATTGTTTGCTGTTTGTGTCTTTGGTTAAAAAAAACGTTTTCGATGAAGACGAAAACGTGAGATTTAAAAAGTACAGTCAGTTCTGGCCGACTTCCTGTAAAATTCAGGGCGAGGTCATTATATCATATTTCACACGTTTTGACATGGTCTATTTTTCTGGCCATGTTTCATATTTTTACTGTGACTTTTTTTCGTCCGGCTCTCTTTGGCCCCATGTAATTTGATCCTTCTTTCAATATTTTTTCTTTCATTCAAAATCAGAACACACTGAGTTCTAATTTGTGATTGTAGTACCTTTTACTTTTGTGGGAAATTTGACTATTATTGTTTGTGTATTGTTTGTGGGGGTTATTACATTTGTAGGGCTAACAACTATTCTTACCACTACTACTTAAAAAATAGTTGCATTTACCTTTGAAAGGTCTATATTTACCTCATAACAAAGTGTCTTGCATCACTGGGTGGATAAAATGAATTCCAGTGCTTAATTGCACTGAAGTTAAAGGGAGGCCGTGGCCAAGCCAATCCGTTACAGCGTTTGCAGCAAAGAAAACATGCAGAGAGTAAATAGACAAAGATGTTTGCATGCATATAACACAACGCTGGCCAAATATGGGCGCGCGCCAGGAGATGTGTTCATGTTGACTGGGTGAAGGCTGTCAGCAAATAACAAGCCAATGTCAATAGTTGTGTTTCTGGATAGCAGTGAACAAGTTACACTCGGAAAGTCAAATAAAAAGACAAGATTGTAAGCTCTACTCTGACTAAGCTACAAAAAGTGTACGTCAAGGGTACGTCACCTGCTTGTTTCTATGGAGATGTTGTCATATATTTATCTATTCACCTTTATTTAACCGTGTCAAATCAACTCGAGGATGACCTGAGTTACAAGTTATAAAGACATGTTACATAGAGTCTCTAGAATAATAGCAACATAAGAAAAAGCGCACTTCCCCAAATCAGTCTGAACTCGTTGGACAAGTGAATAAATGATTAATGTCACGTGAACACAAATTGGCTTTCCTTGAATCTTCCACAGTATGGCAATAAACATATCTGTCTAGTATCTTCTCATTCTTTCAAAAGGAACGGTACTGGAATGGGCGGAACGGTACGGGAAAGGGCGGAGTGGTACAGGAATTGGTGGAGCGGTCCGTGATATTTCCACTATGTAAAAGGGGTCTGTACCGCCCAGTTTGAGGGGTCTGAAGGAGGCCATGAGAGGTAATAGCTTCCAGGGGGTGCTGACTCGCTTTGGGCCCACGTAGCAGTTTAACACAAGATGATTGGATAAGAAAGAACAAAAGAAAACACAGACTCAGCAGAAATGAAAGGGCAAAAAACAGGGAATAACCAGTCCTCACCAAACGCTGACTTGATCTGGTGACGAACCGCTGTATTTCCAGTGACAATAACTTCAAAACAAACTAGAGCGTGTTAGCATCAGCTGTTTCCTGTTAAAGGCACGGCACTCAAGCAGTAGTTCACGTCAAGACCCAAAATATTATATTTCTAATTTCCAGTGTTTCTACCACCGTCCAAAACCAACGCATTACATAGAGATGGTGAGGACAAGGCATCCAGTAGCAGACAAGTGAAATAAATGCAAAAATGCAATCAAATTAAACACAACTTCATTTCAAACTATCCATCCATCCATCCATCCATTTTCTACCGCTTGTCCCCGTTTGGGGTCGCGGGTGACTGGAGCCTATCCCAGTGCCTTTGGGCCTTAGGCGGGGTACACCCTGGACAGTGGCCAACTCGTCGCAGGGCTAACACAGAGACATAGACACACAGACAACCATTCACTCTCACATTCATTCACTAGGGCCAATTTACAGTTGCCAATTGACCTAACACATGCATCCGGAGAGAACCCACGGTAACACGGGGAGGACATGCAGACTCCACCCAGAGAAATCATGTGATGTAATGTTCGCCCAGGAATTGAACCCATGATTTCCTTCTTGGGAGGCTAGAGCTCTAACCGCTCTGCCACCGTGCACCCAATACCCAAACCATTTCAAGCTATTGTGTAAATAATAGAAGACATTTTATGTGCACTGCTTAGTGTGATTTTGTAGGATAACGTACGGATATAAAAAGTTCAAATGTACTAGTTAAACATTAAGTAAGAGTACAAAATAGTACGATTTAATGCCTTACATTACGCTTTACAAGCTTGTGTAAAAAGCACTACTCTGCATTCACTTTGCATTCACTCCATACTCACTGGTTGTAAGCTACTGTAGCCATAGCTACCCATTGGCTTGAATGTCTTACATTATGCTAATAAACATTTCTTCTGGCTTTGTATTGGACAAATTGGATGAAATGTGAAAAGAAAAATGTCCAGAGTAAAACAGCACTCTGACAACTTAACCATCGTATTACTGTGTGACCTCAAACTGCCAGTAGTAACACCTTTTTTCTGTGTGCAAATGAACTTCTCACAGACTCGTAGCCCACGGTGTGCTCATGTTGGCTCTTCCGGCTATATTTTTAGCTCCAGAGGCTAAGCTACCATTAGGCGAGGTTGACGAGGCTGCGACAGAAGGCAGCAGAGGCAGGACGAGGTGGCGACGTGACAGACCGTCAGAAAACAGAAGATCCGCATTTACGTAAGGCCAGGCAGGGCGTTACAGTGCGGTAGAACGAAGGTGAGCTCACAGTTGTTTTTCTGCGAGAGACAGGTCCCAATCTCAGCGCTGTACAGTCGTCTCAACATTTTTGCTGTCCAGAATTGGTGGTGATTATTGAACCCAAGGGAGACGTGTTGGGTCCGGCTTGACATGATTTTTCACTCGGTGGGAAGATGGATTGGAGAACTATAGAAGCCTCACAGGGACATCCACATGTCAATAGGAATAATAATCATGTGTTTTGTGCTGTGTTTTACCATTTTGACAAGTCGTTCCCCAATGGCAATACTGCAGTTGTTATTCATTCCTCAAACTTGATGCTAGTGAATTTTAGCAACAACTAAAGAAGGAATATGTAAGCTGTCGACTACAATATTTCGTCACACGGACAAGCTTGCGTTCAGGTTAAATATAGTTTCTGGAAATACAATGTTGCTGTGATGTGTTTCTTTCACTTATTGCTTCCAGGTACAAACCAGTGCGACTTTACACACGTTCACATATATTCACATCAGTTCATACTGTACATTTGTTTGTATTCATGCATTTTGAGTTGCTTTTTTGAAGCTATAAGCACTGTTTTGTTCCCATATATTCTGTAATAAATGATTCCATTCCTACATGACTCCAACCATCACTGTACGTCAGCTCTGATTAGGTTTGCATTTGTGAAACACTGCCCTTCTGATGCCTTGTAGATAACAGTTAGTATTTTTAGCAAGGGTAACATTGTTGGTAGGACATAGGATAGGGTCTGAGTTGTACTATTTTATATCTTTCACCCACAGCTAGTAGAGTTGCCTATGCATTTTAGAAACACATTTTTAGAGCCACAGATGCAACTGTTTTAGTCTAATAGGCCCTTTTCACAAAACCGACCGGCTAGTCCCGGTTGCCTTAAAAATGCAGAGCTCCACTTCCTGCTCAATTAATTTCTTATGGGGAATTAGCAGAGTCTCGCTAAAATAGATCAATAATTAATTAACAGAAAGCGGTGTCTTATGAGTCTTGCTGCCAGTGATTATCCATCTGTTACTCATTCTCTGCTGTGAGATCTTTATTTATTTTGATTTATTTGAGCAAGACTCGGCTAATTCCCACAGAGAATGACTGGAACGAGAAGTGAAGATCCAAACTTTTATGGTGAAATGGGCCTATATGATTCGAAGTGTTTGACTAAATAACTGCACAATAATCTTAAGAAGAGAAAAAATTGGCTTTGAACAACATAATATGTTTAGTATTTTGAACATATTTTCAACACTGCTGGACTGTGTCCCGTTTAAGACATTAATTTTGATGTAAATTGATTGTTGTTCATGTACTTATTTTACACTGAATTTCTGGCTTTATTTTGATAACTGACATAAAATAAAAATAAATAAACATAATAATGATATAATAGTTAGCTATAATATTCCACGGTATGACATAAACTATACATATCTAGAAAAAGAGACAAACCAAAATTGCATTTAATAAGACATGGTTTCGATCTGACGGGAGCTTCCTCAGGTCATGGGTTTGAGTGGCACTCCCCTATATATATACATATATATGTATATATATACACACACATATACATATACATATATATTCTGCCCATTGATTAGTTGGCCAATCCTAGAGCTCCTCGTGAAGTAATTGACACAACAATACAACATAAACTGTATGAAACAAATCATAATACAACCATTAACCAGGTAAATCTATCAACTGTTGTCCTCGTGTGATTAAAATACATAATGGAAATGTTTTCCACATTTACAAATATATCTTGATACTGTACTTGACCTTATTGAAGTCATTTTTTATGATATAATAATTTCCGTATGGATCCAGTCACTCTGTTTATGGTCTCCCATTCCGCTTGACTGTATGGACGTGGTCTAAACCCCAGTGTGTCAGTGCCAACAGCTCCAGGAGGCTGGAGAACACAAAACCACCATCCATCATCTGCCGCTCCCACACACATAAACGTCCCGCCTTCTTACTGTGTCCAGGGCACTTCATTTTATGGAGCTTTTCTTGTGCTGATGTCAGGAAAGTCTGCACTCCAGGCCACGGCCACAGGACAGGGAGGAAGAGGAGGAGGAGGAGGAGGAGGAGGAGGAGGAGTTACACTGCTGTGGGTGTTAAATGCTCAGGCTCTTCTGCTCAGCGTAGGCAGTGATGATGCAAAACAGACTTTTATGAGCTTTTAACCATTTTAAAATAGTTTATCTCAGGATAAGCTTGAAAAAAGATTAGCGTGATTGTGATTAGTGTTGGGCAGTAACTTTACTATGTTTACTGTGATCTAGGGCTGAAACAAGTTAACTGATTAATCATATCTAATCTATTATTGAAATAGTTCTCAACTAATTTAATCACTGAATAATAATGTTCTGGTCTATAAACAGACTCCAAAACATGTTATGTGCTGAGAGAAAAGGATTTTTGACCCAGGCAGAGCATTTATTACCCCAAAAATCCAATCGGTATTTCATTGTAAATATGAAGATGCTTTCTGCTGGACACTCTTAAACTTCATCTCAGTCAAATTCTGTAAATACCTGTATATCATATTCACAAGCCTGAACTAATCGATTTAGTGAAAAGATAATCACCAGATTAATGTATTACCAAAAGAATCCTTAGTTTCAGTCCTGCTGTAATCAGATTACTTTTTTAGTAAAGCAATCTAATGCGTTACGATTTCAAATTGTGTAATTCCATTACAGGTACTAGGCCCAGTAACTTTTAGTTTCTTTTCCCCAAATCAAAATGTGTGAAACCCATAGAGCTGTGTCGTAAAACGACATCAGCCATGAACCAAAACAAATATAGTTCATGGAGGACCGCACACACCTGCCGTTGTTCATTTGAAATTGGATTAACTGGAAGTTTAATTAGTGAAAAGTTACGTTTCCGTTTTTAAAGATATTTTTAGTCTTTATAGGTTTTATTTGGCAGGAGAGCTGTAGTGTAGAGACATTTGTGAAATGAAATGAAGGAAACTCACAACACTGCAGTGGTACAACCGCACATGTGCAACACCCTTATCCACTGCACCACCAGGAGCCCAGTTTTACTTTTGTCATGATTTCATTTCAATCAGTATCCAATTACTTCTGAAATAAAATGATCCGTAGTTTTTAAATTACACTTGGAGCCGCCTTCACTCAGGAACTCCCACAACCCGGCAGGAACTTTACATCGCGACTTAAACTCACCAGTTCAACCTAGCCTTTCTTTAATACCTTTGTTTTACGTCATATTTGTCTTTTTTTGTCTTTGAATGTCCCAAAAAAATGCGAGATAAATCGGATTAATTCTAAGTAAGTAATCCGACAATCCAAACCCTGTTTAAAATGTTTTCCCAATGAATTGAAACATGAAAAGGGTTCCACATAAGAAGAAAAAAAGAGCAAAGTGTACATCTTGCTTCTGTGATCTGCGGCTGCCGTTTAGGCCGTCAGCGCGGAGCTTTGTTGTGAGGACTTTTACCATGACGTACTGCAAAGGAAGTTAATGGACTTGTTTGCATGATTAAGTTATTTTCAGATCAATTAGCTAATTTGAAAAGAATGAATTCAAAAGTAATCGATCGAGTCAGAGATTATAACTAAATAACCAGAACAAGCATTTCTCCCTGTACTGTTCATGTTTTATGTTGACAAAAACATATTTATACGTTTTCTGAATTGACATAATGCACCTCCCCACGCTCTAATTAAGCGTCTTTGTTTTCTCCGATTGAGTTGAGTGAGTAATTAATGGTGCTGTTGTGCTGTTGAAGCTTTTCCCGCTGAGCTCATGAAAGGTTCCATTTCCCTGGTTGGATTCAGAATGTCACAAACTCATTGTGGGTGGGTGAGTTCACAAAGACTTTTAATGAAACAAGGCACACAAACTTATTCCTCTCTTGTAGTTTTGTGTGCAGAGATTGAACGATTGAAATTTGGTTTATGAATTTATCGGCAAGCCGTGATGATATTACATAGAACTTGTTTGATTTGTGCTAAACTATGACTAAAGTTTGAAGTAAACCAGGGCTGAACCAAGCCTAGAACAGGTCCACAAACCAGGTCTTTGTAGTCAATTTTCTCTTCGCTCCAACAGCTCGAATCATACCTTTTATATGTGATGATAATGTGCTGCAGTTAGCTCACTTCAGTTCAGCCTTGTGTAAATACAATTTAAATCCTAGCTGAATTCCATCTCAGTGATTCACAAAAATACATTTAATAATTCATTTTTCTTTATTTTTTAAATGTTTTATTTTTTTGTACAAAGAATAAAAAGAATATATATATATATATATATATATATATATATATATATATATATATATATATATATATATATATATATATATATATATATATTTTTTTTTTTAAACAGACGTAAAAAAAACCACTGCTTGGTTGGACCAGTGAGAACTCAGGATAGGTAAAGAATAAAATTAGAAAGTAACATGGTGTCATCCTAAAAAAAGAGGGGTTAAGGCACACCTGGGCATTTGCGACGTGTCCTTAATAAAGATTACATGAAATGAATTAAATAATAGATTCAACAGCCTATATTTTACAGAAAAGTGCTTATAATTATAAGAATTTGTTACACCTGTCGCGGTCCGGCCCTCAGGCACTTCCCTGGATTCAAATATGGCCCTCGGAGGAAAAATAATTGCCCAAGCCTGGGTTAAGGCATACTATGTTAAAAAAAAACAAAAAAAAGGAATCCCATTTGATCCATTGTTTATTGAATGTATCCATTTTCAAATTGAGTCCATTGTTATTTTCTCCATGGTGCGCATGTCGGGTATGATGCCCGTCCAGTCCTTAATCGTCCGAGCAGTTTGTGTGCTTCTCCAAAGACATCCATCCATTATGTCCATGGCGGGGGTTTTGAGGCCCAAATACACTGTTCCAAAATTCAATGTGCTGGCGGGATCCAAAACGTTTAGTAATTCCAAGCTTGTGTCTTTCGAACCACACCACTCTGCCATACGCTCATGTTTCAGGACTACACTTTACTTATCGTTTGTTTACACAGCACAGTTTAACCACACCTGCTGCTGTTGAAAGGTCTCGCGTTGTCGACGAACAAAAGAAAGATAAATAAACGTTAAATGTCATACAGTGGAACATTTCAGGCAAAGCAATAATAAAAGACAAGCAGATGATCATCCAAAATGTTATATCGTGCCAACCTGTTCCTTAAATCCTATGTTAGGTTACTTTTAGTTTATGTTGTTTGCGCTATGACTTATTAACATTAAAAAGCGCTGCCTCGGCAAACAATACAACAATACATACTATTATTCTTTGTTATTCTTCCTGCATTACAGTTATCCCATAAAGAACAATAAAAGTGAGTAAGTGGAATATATTGTTCTCATTTTTGCAGGTCAGCAGTTAAGTTACCTCATGTTCTGTTCCTCTTGCTCTTGGGTCTGTATAATTATTGCGAAAATGTCAGATTTACAACTGAATGGTGAAGAAGTCAAGAGAGAAAATGTACCACAGGTTTTAACACACTCTCACTGGTGTAAAAAGAAAGAAAAAGAAAGAAAAACAACTGATTGACAATATTACAAATGTTGCATTTTTGCTCCACTTTTCTGCCAGGTTTCTGTCTGTAACTTGACCTATTTTGACACTTTCTCATGCTGTATTTGCACGTAGAATATTCCTGTGTTATGAGTTGGAGTCATCTCTAATGGTCTTTCATGCACTGTGATCTTTTCACACTGAAGTTGCTGCCGCAGCTCTTGGTCACAGGCCACTGCCTCTTCTGTCAAGCCTCTTCAAATGATTTATAAAAGAGCCATCACAAATCTGGATAAGAAAACAATTAGGTCAAACCACTGTGTTAGTTTGAATAATTTAAATATGATGTTGGTCAGTGACCAGAGGAGCTTCGAGTGGAAACTAGAGTCCACAGACAGCAAACAACAATTGGACAATCAGCTTTCTAACAAAGAAAACCATAATACAGCACATAGTCAAAAATGATTTGTGATAATATAAAACCCCAGTAGATTTGACTGCATACCAACAGTACGCGCTCTTCATCTTCATCAAAATGTGTCTGGAGTTTAAATTATTTTACTGTCTGTGTGAGAGGAGAAATTCTGATCTGAATTCTTTATCTTATTTTATTCTTTATTTTATAAGACTTTTACTTACCATAAAAAATCTGATTCTAAAATAAACAAAAATATGCACAAACACAAAACAACTGAAGAGTATTTAACTTCCCCACAGAAAAATAAATAAACTGTTTATCATTCTGCACAACACGATATTTTTCTTTCTTGAGATCAAGGCAGTTGTACGGAGGACATCTGCAGGAGGACGTCTCCATCTTCACTGACGGTGACGATGCAGATGTCCTCTTGTCCGATTTTAACAATCATTGTGGCTCCATTCTAAATAAGATCTAATCCTAGATCTTAGATCTAATAATGCTCACGTAAGCTCTCTTGTCCCTGGTTCACTGGTAATGTGCTGGATTTAGGAGACTTTGCCTCTGGAAACCTCTAAACTGGAGGTTCACCGACAGCACCTTAAGGGCTTGATGTTCTCTCTAAACAATTTGATAGATGAGGGACGATCAAAGTACTTTTTAGAACTGATAGCCTCCAATAAGAAAAATCCCATAGTGCTATTTGATACCATTAGTTCGGTTGTGTCCCCTACTGGCTCTGCTGCGCCGGTGCTCAGTAAAGCAGAAAGCATTGACTTTTTGATCTTTTTCACAAACAAAGTCAGGGACATAAAAAGCACATTACCACTGTCTTCTCATGGTCCAGCCCATGACAAACTTCCCTCCCAAGAGTGGTCCGCTTATATATATATATATATATATATATATATATATATATATATATATATATATATATATATATATATATATATATATATATATATATATATATTTACATCTTTTAAGCACTTTAATATATTTCTTTAGCAACTTTTAGCCTGCTACATTATGTATTTTAAAACTTATGTCCATAGTTTATGTGTGTTTTTCTTGTTTTACTGTCCACATTTTGCATATGTTTTCGAATGTGCTTGAAACTAAAGTTTCCTAAAACTAAAACAATGAGTACACTAATGATGAGGAAACACTATTTTAACAAAGTTAAAATCTCTTAATTTAAGTTGATTTTGCATAACACGTCCCTTTAAAAAAACAGTTATAACTTTATAATTCATGCACTTTTAATAGCCTTAATAAAGCATGAATAAAGACTTAATTAATAATGAACAAATACTTCATTAAGAATGATTCAGTCTTACTAACTACCTAATTAATTAAGTAAGCAATTAAATTCTAAGTTACTAAGCCTGAATCTACGTATATTAACTTAAACTTTTTGTCCATTATGAAGTATTTGTTCCTACTTAATTAGTATCAGACCTGTAACTTGGCCTTGTGGCGTCACCTGCTTGTCGCCATGGAGATTGACAAAGCCATACTGCGGAACAGTCCAGAGAAAGAAATAACGTCTCCATAAAGAAAAACAAATGGTACTTCCTCTACTTTCAAGTATTATATTTTTTCTCCAGGGAATTCTACACATTTTGTTCTCCAGAATTTGTTTCGGCTTCAACTTCCAAGTATGCCCCCACACCATACTTGTCATCCATCTCATACACAACACTAATTTGTATTCTCCGTGTCTCTCTTTTTCCGCAGCACAACCCAACGCTCCCAAAATCCACGAAGGCTGGTGGGCGTACAAGGAAGTGGTTCAGGGCAGCTTTGTTCCAGGTAAGACTTTGATGCTTCACAACATGTTTCCGTTTCGTTTTTCTTCTCCCTCTTGCCTCTTTCTTTCTCCTTTTCATACACACTTCCTTTTTCACCTTCTCCTTGATTGTGGTTGCGCACATCACGACAAACGCGTTCCCACCTTGCCCAGGGCGCACTCTGATTTTCCCCCCTCGTCCTTCTCGCAACAATTGACATTTGCCACTTTTTTTTTTTTTTTTTTTTTTTTTTTTTTTTTTTTTTTTTTGATTGACGGTATTTTCTTCCACATCCTCCGTGTTGGTGTTTCTAGCCAATTATTTTTATGCTTTTTCTGCTGAACCGTGCCACTTCTGCGAACGCCTGCAGGTGCGTGTGTGTGTGTAATAGATGGGAAGTAGTAGCTTTATGGAGGCCAAAGTTCCTCGTAATGAGAGAACAATTAGGAGAATTCAAATAGAGGGCGTTTAGAAGATGTTGAAGCAGAAAAAAGGAGGGAGTGGTGGAAATGGTCTTGGAAGGGAGGTGAACGCTGGCTAGAAAATATGTTATGCAAGTAATTTTAATTGAATCTGAAATTTTAATGATGGTGAGTGTTAAAGCAGACTAGCTGCAAGGTTCTTATCACTTTGAATTCTCTAGATATTATAAAGCTTTTGTAATAGTGAAGAACAGACTACTGCGGTATTGTATCAGATTTGTCTTTTAAACAGATAAGAGTGATACATATAGTTTGTAATACGTTAATAAATTAAGTGAAAAGTTAATTTATGAACTTTATTGAAACTTTACTGAACTTTTACTGAACCTTTTCTCAAACTTTACATAACCACATTTGTTTTGTTTTGAAGAGAAGGGTTAGCGTGACCAGTCCTGTTGATTTCTTTTGTTTGATTTTTCAAGTTTAAACAAAGTAGTTTAAAACAAACCTTTATCAATATTGGCAAATATTGCTTTCAACAAAAAACAACAGCAAGACAAATATTGGGCAATGGTATCTCTAAACAAAAGATGACGATATCAATCAATCGATCAATCAAACAAACATTTAAAATGCAACAAAATATGCTTCACATACAACAATTAGCAACAGCCCCATTGTTCCTTCATAAGCACAGAAACTGCAGCTAAAGGACATAAAATAAAGAATAAAACATAAAGCTCTTACTGGTATGTGATCCTAGTGATGTTTGTTTCGATCAGATACCAAGGACTAATGAATTTGGATATTTATTGTATTTAACCTTCAGTAGACCCGGAGAATCCCGCTGAAATTAAAAACCTCTTTCTCAAGGGCGTCTTGGCAATATTGTCATGTTGTTATTTTTTAATCAGGTTGAAAAAAGTGCAAATGAACAGCAGTAACATGCTTATCAATAAAGCAAAATACATCAAATAATCATGTGACTTATTCATTAACTATGTGTTAAAACATCGGCCGATTAATCGTCATCAGCTTTTCCGGAGCCTTTCAACATTGACACCAGCTTGAACTGATTAAAGAAATGAAGAGGGAAACAAAATAAACAATAATTTTAACAACAATTTGATTTAAAAATCAAAATGTTTTGGTTTTTTGTTTGCAAAATATTCCATGGCAGGTCTTGGAACCTACTAAAATAATTGGCAAAAAAAATATGTGCCAAAAAAACTAACTAAACTAAACACATTTTAAATATTTTTTGGTGCAGATGTATGTTTAGTACACTCAAAACATAAAAGATTAGCATCCTTGTGCTAACTCAAATTGGGCATTTTGTCAAGGCACACTGGGTGAAAATCACAAGAGTTTGAATCCAGGTCTAGCCAAATCATGCAGTTGTTGTGTCCTTGGGCAAGACACTTTAACCCAGTGGTGTGAACTAGTGTGACAGGCGGTGATTGGACAGGTTGTTGGCACAGTTTGCCATTATTATGCAATGTTCGAATGCATGTTTTTCCTTCCCGAAAATAGTACTCTGAAAGTAACATTCAACAGCCAGACTTTGTTTTTTGATTTTTTTACTCAAGAATGTCACGATGACGTGTCCTGTGTTGTTGTTTGAGATGACATAGTTAAAATAGAGATAATTGTGGGGACAGTGGTGTTAAGCTTCGCCCATTTTGCTTTCATCAAGTCCCAAAAAAGGTGAAAATAACCATTTCAATACGGTCTATGTAGAATCTTCTCTATTTGTGGTGATTAAAGTGAGTAGAGAGAATTCTTCTTTGTCTGCTGAGCTCCGACTGCCAAACTGCACACCCACAACATTTTCCTAAATTGTACCCGAGTGTGAAGCTAGCAGGGCCGTTTGGAGCTGCATGGAGGCCCTGTGCGAAACGCTGTGTGAAGGGCCCCTGTTTGCTTCACTAAAACGGAAAGACTCCTGATGACGAAGATAGATTCTACGAACACGTACCTCCCTATAGATGTTTTAAAATGTTCATAATTCCAGAATGGAGCCGACTGGAGGCAAAATGAGGCAGACAGAAATGACTGATAAATAGCGATGTCACGATTTCAAATTTTAGTTTAACGGTTATAAACATTGCGATTTAACGATTATTCACGATTATTAACATCACGACCAAAACAACAATAAACTCAATAAACATTTTCTTTTCTCTTTGTTTTCTTAACATATTACCGCTCCTCAGTGTCACGTGACCTGCTTTGTGAAATCAAACTTTCTGAATGATTAATTTGACATAAACAGCGAGATTAAAAAAGCACTTTACATTTACATTTTTTCACTAAAGGCTAAGCAGATAGGACTTAATTTTGCTTCTAAAATTGTCATATTTCTTTAAATTGAAAAAAAAAACAACCTAATTTAGTTGTCACTTTTCTATAAATAAAAAAAAAACTAAACTTTTCTTCTAAAAATGTTAAGATCATTTTTCATCATTTTTTTGTCTTTATGATTGTGACCTAAATAATCACGATGATAATAATAGTATATAGTATTAGTATAGTAATAATAATAATAATCTTGACATCCTTACTGATAAATAAACTGCATTTCTGCTATTTTAGGTTTGTTTTTAGTTTTAAGTACCTGCACTGTAGGGTGAATAATTGTTCTTTAGGATCAGAATAGCATCCACACAGTCATATTTTATTTTATATAAAATAAGTAATTTTATTCGGAAACAGTCTCCATGCTGTCTGTTCTTGCCTTGCCACTTCCAAGTCTCTATTGTTTTATTTTTTTACTGTAAAAATATAAAAACAATAATTAGATTGTATAATGGTCTGTGGTGAATTAATATGATTAATTGACTTCAAATCTGGATGTAAAATAGATGTAGAAACAAATTCACATCTCCGACATGAATATTCACTAGAATTACACCTGAGTTTGCAGTTTGAGTTTGAAATTCGTCAGTAAAATGCAGGGGAATTTTTACAGCCATTTTCATAGACATGGACGACTCACAAGGGACTAAAAGCTCAGACTCTTGTCGTAATTATTACAATTTACCCAAAGTCCCCAGGTAAAACTAATCCCGTCCAAAAATGGGGCTTTAGTTCTAGGCAAAGCAATAAGATATTTATAGCAGACAAACAGCAAACCCTCCACCAGAAAAGTTAGTACATATCGCACCTATTAAAGCAAACATCTGTGCGTTCTGCTTTGAGGCCCCAGAAGTGACTTTGGAGGGGCCCCCTCGATGTACATAATCTGCTACTTACCTGGAAACCAATGAGACTCTCTCCTACCCACTTTACAAAACCCCCCTTTTTACAAGGACACAAATAATTGACTCTCTGCTTTGCTTCTGAGACTACTTTTACATCTTCCCGCCGTTCTGCCTCGTCCTCAGCGGGACACTTTCCGGTCCGAGCACCGAGCAGCTGCTGGGCCTGTTAGCCGGATTCACGATGCTCCTGTGGCCGTGCCCAGAATTCCCAAGCCCATTTCCATTGGCATTTCATGGATACCCATAAAAGAGAATGGAACGCTATTCGCAGCAAATAAAGCTCAATTTAACAACATAGAGAGGAATAACACTGATGCTGGCGTAATATTCTCTATGGGAGCTAGTACGCAAGGTAAATGATTGGTTTAGTAGCTTGGAATTGTCGACAAGAGACCTTAAAACAAATATTATGTTTTGGATAGAATCGTAAACCTGGCTATACTGAATTGGCAGTTCTGTTTCAAAGAGTGTCATAAATCAGGTCTAAATATGAAGTGATTGTAATATCGCACAAACAAAATGTGACTAGATTCAACGCCATCTGTCAGAACTCCTTAATGCAGCAGGAAATGGTTCAGATTTAGTTTAATATCGCTTTTCTGTTTATTTAATTCTTAAAAACATCTGTGCTGGACTTTTAGAATATTATAGTTAAGGAAAACCGTGGAAGAAAAAGACTAATAAAGCTGTCTTAAATCTTATATAATATTCCCTGGCAATAATTCCCACACCTTTTTTTTTTTAAAGTTGTTTTGATTTGACGGAAATGCTAATCCATTAAGTTTTTTCTTGACAAGAATGGAAGACACAAATGTTACAACAATACTAGCCTGCAAGCATCTGTCAAAATGTTTAATCAGAATTTAGTTTATGTATTTTTGGTTATTATATTCCCCGTGGAAACAGCATGCAATGTGAGTGTAAGGCTTTTGAAATATATTCGCAACAGTCTCTCTTTTTTAAAACCTTTCTTTGATTGAGTTGAGAAGTTATTTAAATTTTAGCTGTTGCTATGGGCTTTGGTTTTTATCTCCCACCACTTTATAATAACTACACTTAGTTATTAATTACTAATTAGTTACTAGTTAGTTACTAATTAGCTTGAACAAAGACAAATAATAACAAACACATTCAAAACACAGTTTATTAAGAATGACGCAGGCTTAATGACTACTTAATTAAGGAGTTACTTCATGTTTATTATTTATTAAGTCTTTGGTCACGCTTTATTTAGGTTAAATAAAGTGGTACCTTTTCTTTTCTTATTATACCTGTTGGTGTTTTACTTTAGACAATAATTAGCTTGTAAAACTGACATCTGAGCTAAAGGCTAACTAACTTTATGTTGAGATTTCTGATGTTGTTTTTCTGTAGGAATTTAGTGACACTAAACGTCCTCTTTTACTAGTTGAGGAGAGCAAATACATTACAGAAATATCATAAACGTTTTATATACTTTAATATGGGGATTGGTTTCACCCTTCCTTTGAATTTGATTGGAAATTTGATAAAGAATTTTGTGTCTATGAATGTCGATTACTCCTGCAGACTAATATGGAGGTGGGTGAGGTCGCACCATCAAAGGCCTGTTTTTGAAGCTGACCTTTCCAACATGGCCGCTCTCAATTAGCTTTAAATTAGTGAAAGGTCAGCAGCGACAGCGTTGCGTCATACGGCCTTTGCTGTGGTGTTAAACGACCGAGCAGAGGCACTGGCCAGGGGGAGATGGCCAAAGAAACATATTTGATTTGGACCTCACTACATGTGTATTCATTATATTCAGAATCTTTGCTGGGTTCACAATTTTGTAAAATGAAGTAGAGGGCATGTGGCAGAATTACACAATAGGGTTGTAAAAAATCACATATGAATCGATACTAAAACTAGTACTGAAACTTGATACTACCGGTATTTTTTTATTTTTTTTTTTTAAATATGGGCTTTCCTAAACAGTTTTAGAATGATCTTGAGCTTTAGTAGAACTAGTATAAGACCACATGGTAACAAAGAAAGTTCTATTGTTTTGTGCTGAAAATGTCACTCTATAATATAAAAAGAAAATTATCTATTTAATTATCATTGTGATATCAAAATTAATATTGGGTATTATTTAACCTATTCCCGCAGAATAAAAAAGTGAGTTATATTACATTTCGTATAATTTTTTGAAAATTATTGAATTTTTTGGTGGGGTTGGGTCCACTATATTGCTTATAAAGTTGTTTCTTGTTACTTACAGGCCTCTTTGCTTCCCTTTTTTTTGTTACAATGACATTAGCCTTTGCGATCAGATCATTATCACCAATGACAAATGGGATGAGACAAGGTGGCATCCTGTCACCTATGCTCTTTAATCTATATGGAAAATCTCTCTTAAAGAGTAACACAATATAAGACAAGCGGCGTGCTGGGACTCTTGCGGTAATGGTGCTCAGGACAAAGGCAAGGCAAGGCAAGTTTATTTATAGAGCACAATTCAAACACAAGGCAATTCAAAGTGCTTCACACAACAGGAAAAAAATGCATTAAAATCACAAAGACAAGACAGAAATCACAAAACCTTAATTTAAAGAAATTTAAAGGTACCATTTTCAGACTATCCGTCAAATAGTTTAAGACATAAAGAGAAGAGTGCAAAGAAAAGCATTTCAGTCATATGCACAGCGAAACAAAACAGTTTTTAGCATAGATTTTAGCTGCATAAAACTGAAACGCAGATTCCCCATGTTTAGTCCTGACTCTGGGCACCAGCAGGAGGCCGGTCCCTGAGGTCCTCAGAGTCCGAGTTCATATGCACTAACATGTTCGAGATGTACTTTGGTGCTAGGCCATGGAGAGACTTGTATACAAGCAGAGCTGCTTTGAAGTCTATTCTCTGAGCCACAGGGAGCCAGTGCAGAGACCTGAGCACAGGACTAATGTGATCGTACTTCCTGGTTCTTGTCAGGACCCGAGCAGAAGCATTCTGGATGTACTGCAGCTGTTTTACAGCTCGTTTGGAGAGGCCAGTGAGCAGGCCGTTACAGTAGTCTAATCTACTAGCGACAAGTCTCTCTCTCCAAGTCTGGTTTAGACACTATACTTTTGATTTTGGCAATGTTTTTTAGATGGTATAAGGCTGCTGATGTTTTTAATTTGACGTTAAATTTCAAGTCTGAGTCTATTATTACCCCCAGATTTCTAACTTGATTTGTTTTTACAGACTCTGGAGGTGACTGCTAACACTTCCTCTTTGTTTACTGTGGGCCAAAGACAATGATTTCAGTCTTGACTGAGTTCAGCTGGAGAAAGTTGTTTTGCGTCCACACACTGATCTGTTGGATGCAGTGACAGAGTGAATCCACTGGTCCATATTCACCTGCCGTCAGTGAAACATAGATTTGAGTGTCGTCTGCATAATTGTGATAGGACACATTTTCGCTGCGTATCAACTGACCTAACGGCAGCATGTAGAGGTTGAACAGAAGGATTGACCCTTGGGGCACCCCACAGGTCAGGGGAATCTGGTCTGAGACACAGTTATCAATTTCAACAAAGTACTTCCTGTCTTCCAGATAGGACTTTAACTAGTTTAGGGCAATGCCAGTGATGCCCACCCAGTCCTCTAGTCTCTGTAAGAGTGTCAAAAGCAGCTCTCAGATCAAACAGAATTAAGACTGAGGCTTTGCCCACGTCAGTGTTCAGGTGGATGTCATTTGTCACCTTGACAAGAGCAGTCTCTGTGCTGTGATGAGGTCTAGAACCTGACTGGAAAACATCAAATGAGTTGTTTATTAAGAAGAAATTAGTGAGCTGTTGGACAAAGACATCTTCAGACTGTGTTTTCTGCTTTTGACCTGTCTGGTGGAGCAGTCGATTGTAAACATAACTTAGCTTACTGCACACACTACTCTATATTGCCCACTTGTGGTTCAGATACAGATTCAAAGAAGCGTCAGATGGCACGTAACAATGTGCTTTGTATTTTATTGAAAACACCTCGCGTTGGACGAGTCCCAATCTGTTGTTTTTTGTTTAAAAAAACAACAAAAAACAATCCCAATCTAAATGCTGTGAATAGAGGCTTTGTTTTTTTTGATGTGGCTTAATGTCAAAATGAAATATTAAATCAATTTCATAATGCCTGATCAGAGAAGTGTCCATTCATGTCTGCTGAACTCTGGAGGCCCTGGAGGACGTGTTTATATGGACTATAGATTTTATTGTATTGTGTTTCTTTTTTGTTGTGTCTTTTTTATAAGGACTACTTTGAGTTTGATTGATTGATTGACTGTTTACAATGTGATCAGCATTAACTTCCCTTCCATCTTAATGTTAAATACTTTAACTGGCTCTTATCAAGGTACTTTTTATTAATCTAATTAACACAACATATAGCCTGCAAGAATATACTTGCAGTAATTATTATTATTATAGTTTTTTTGAGAACAGGCCTAAGCTGTTTTTCATTTTTCTTTTAACATGTTGGCTCAGTATGACTAGTATGTGACGTGTGGTTTTTAAAGTTACTGCTAACATGTTAACCAATGCAAACCTGAATAATAACTGTGTTCATAAAATTTACCAAATTTTCTAAATTAAAAACTGGGACACACCCAGGTTGGGATGGGGGTAATTATAAAATTGTAAAAAGCACGGGTAATTAAGCACATCTTTATGCACTTGGTCCATTCATGGCTCATTCACACCTTTGTCACGGTTTAGTATATAATCTGTGAGACTGTTATCATTAGAACCAAGTGCATTTTTGTGAAATGCCAGATTTTCTCTACTTTGGCTAAAGAAACAACAGTATATTCCCCTCAAATGTCTTGTTTAAATTTTGGACAAATCAATGGTTTTGGGTACATCTGCTGGGACACGGGACACAGGGCCCAAAACTGGGACTGTCCTGGGTAAATAAGGACGTCTGGTCATTGTATTATAATGGCGCGAGAGAAAGTTCCAGTCCAAGAGTTCCATCTGAAGAAACATAACACACACACGCTGATATACAAAGCATTCTTATTGAAATAGTCACTGGCTCATTAGTGTCTAACCTCGCTGCTCTCAACTCAAACTCAGCGCAGAATCACAAAACAAAAGATTATTATTTTTCAACTTGAGGTGTAGATCAGATAAAGTGTAAGATGTATTTCATGTTTAACAAAGTAATTGTTTGCTTTTTATGTATACGGTTCATTTGTGTCAGACAAGAAGAGTTTAAAATAGAAAAGTGAAAATTACAATGTTTTTCCTATTAGATATTTGAATGATGTTGCACATTTTTGCTGTAGTAAATTGTTTAAAAAAAACCCAAAACAAACAAAGTAAAAAACAAGTAGATAGATTTATTAATTAATAAATCAAACGTAATCTGGATGTCTATTTGAACGTTAAGAAAATCAAGAAAAGACTGATGCTTTAATTGTCATTTAATATCTCAGCTCAACAGAACATGAAAACAGAAACATTACCAAAAAGTTATTCTGTAACTGATCCTTTGGACGATTGTCAGAAATTCAACATGTAGTCCACTTTAATCTGTTTTGAACAAGAGAATAATACAATTTTGTAGCGTTTGGGGAAACACAAACGTGACTGTTTAGGCGATCCAAAGTGTGCCATGAGAAGTCTGGCGTTCAAAGCAGTCTGGCTTGCTTTTGGCTTTTGGAACGCGTTTAAGCGAGATGATTGTACAAGAGAGAATGCAGACTCCGATGAAAACAAGGTAGCAAATTGAAACTGAGAATCATCATTTCACGCCAAACGCTGACTTGATAAACCGCCGTATTTCCACTAATGCTAACTTACATGTTGAGCTCACATGCTCACATACAAGGTTGTATTACAGACATCTAACCCCCACGCATTATTTACATTCAAAGTGGTTTGGGGGCGTGGGTGCACCACTGAGCAGCGACCCTGCCCAAAATATGATATTTCCAAGGCATAATGCATCTAACATTATTCAAAGTGAAAATGCGGCGTAGAGGCGCAGCGAAGTGAAATAAAGCACTCTGAAGTGAACCGGTGCCAGTCGAAACAAGACTTGTGATCATGAGTGTGATGTCCCCAAATGTCAGCTTCACACACAGCACATCCAGAACCTGCCCCGGTGCTACCCCAATCCCCCACGGCTCCTCTCCCATCAGAGTTTATGTAACCCAGGGGCTGGGGCTGTGGTGAGGATTAGGAGGGCTTTCCCCGTGTCAGTGACATCTCACTCGGGCAGGCTGAGAAAAGTGGAGTAGTGTGGGAGATGTGGTCCTGTGAAGAAGACTGGGCTGTAAAGTGTTTGTATAAGATATTTAACACTAGAACTCCCATGGCTGTCATTTTGACGCTTTTCAGAAGTTTACGTCTAATTACTGGTTAATTTGCTCTTTCAGATTCAAGGGCTCTTGATTTTTTCTTTACCTTTGTGTATATCATCCCCATATTGCAATTCAACTGAAATAAAAACGTTAAAACGAGTTGGGAGTAATTCTACCTCTAACTCCCACGCCCGTCAATTTGACGGCTCTATTAATTACATTAATTACAATTTTTCCCAGCGGATGACAGTGCCGAGCGTTGCGTCACCTTTAGTGTCTCTCAAAGCTAAAGGCAAAATGAATTTGAAGCGATTATCCGTACAAGAGGCCCTGGCAATGCTTCAAAACTTTGATGAGGTTGATTCAGGTGGTGAAGGCGAGTCAGACGAGGACTCGAGGGTTTTGGGCAGCTCAGGCAGCGAGTCGGAGGACGACTGCGGCGGATGCAAAAAGAAGCCGTCAAAATCTCCATGGCAGTAGGTCTATTGTAAATGTTCAAGGTACTTATGACAAACTTTATTATAGAATTATGGGATTTTAGGCTGTCGAGATCAATAAACTAAGCGCCTGTTGCTTCAGCTTCCCGGGTAACATCGCCGCACGTGAGCGGCATATTCTTGGCAACAGCGACAATATTCAAGGTATATACGAATCCTGTGTTATAGTAGGCTTTTTTTTTAGGAAGATGGGTCCATATCAATGAATGAATATCCATATATTCTTTGTTACAGCGGCTTCGCTATCGCAAACAACCCTCCTCCTCCTCTTCCTCCTTCCTCCATTGATGATAGTCAACTTTGGCACTCTGAATAATGCTAATATATAGTAAAAAGGTTAATAGACTAATTTTTAGCGTGTTAGAAGAATCATTCTATTGATGATGTCATCGCCAGAGCGCAACAGTCAAATTGACGGCTTGGGAGTTCAAGTAGTTCTAAAATCCTGGTAGTCCTAGTGTTAAAGCACACACTTTCTGCATTGTTGTATTGTATTCCACTGTATTGTTCGTGTACTTAAAACTTGCTCTTACCTGTGCTTTGGCATCTCATGTTTTAGAACTTAAAATAATGTATGTACTAAAAAACACACATGACTTCATCAGGATTCATGTCAGCACTCCATCTACTGGCAGGGAATAACCATGGGAAAATAAACAAAAGCTATCTTGCCCTTACATGCTAATTTAAGCACGCAATTGTAACATGATTTGAGGCAGAAATGCTCAAAACGAATCTGGTGTTGATGTATGGACTAACAGCACAGCAGACCTTCAGAGCTCTTCTTGAGAAGTCACAAATCAGAGAAATTTCAAAGTGAGAGTGTTTTTCTGAGGCTGAGAGCAAGAGGACAAACAGGATAAACGAAACCAGCGTGAATAATTCTAAACACAACTCCAATTATGTTTTTGATAAGGGAACAATGTGAGCGCGTGGTTAAAAGCTCAAATTGTTGTACAATATGTTGATTATATCCTTGGTTAGTCTTAGTTTTGCATGCTGTGACAACCCTGCCTCAAAGCATTTCAAAAAATGAAGCAACAGGTGAAAAATATATTTAATGTGTTCAAAAATAAACAATAGGCTACTTAGTCAATTGACATTGTAAAATAACTTCAAAGATGCCGTCTACTTGTTTCCATGTAACTCATATTTCTTTGCCTGTATGTTTCAGACAATGGCAAAAAAAGATTAATATTGTATTTATACCATTACAGGTATTTTTTTAATCGACGATTAATAGTGTTTGACGATTTAATGTTTTTAATCATCTTTGCATGCCATCTTCCACTTGAGGAACACTGCAGGGCTCAGAGGGATGTGGTCTCATAGTGAGCCTGAAATGATTACCCATGCCTTTGTGTCATTAAGGCTGGATTATTGTAATTCTCTATTTATTGGTCTCAGTAAGCCACTGACTTCATGGCTCCAATTAGTACAGAATTCTGCCATTTTACTCCTGTTCTGGCCAATTTCCACTGGCTGCCTGTTGAGAAAAGAATTTACTTTGTGGCCAATCTCCAGCATATTTGAGTGAACTATTTCAGTGGCATGTCCCAAGAAGGTCACTAAGGTTGGCGAATCAGGACTTTTTAGAAAAGCCACGGACAATGTATACAGTATGACAAGACGTGACCTAGATTGTGGAATGCTCTCCCTCTCAAATGAAGGAATACTGAGTCCACTGATTCTGTCAAAAAAGACTGTTTAAGAAAGCTTTCCCCATATCGCCCAACCCTAACTAGCCTAGTTTAGCCTTCTACACATTTTATTATCTTCCTCTTCCATTCTGTCCAATAGAGCAGTACTTATTATTTGAGCAGAGATTTGAGCGTTTCTATTCTGGGACTAGAGCAGACTCCCTCCCAGAAAAGCCCACAGAAGACTGGCTGGTGTTAGTACAGGATTTAAATGTTGAACTGTCGACTTACTCCGCATGAGCGAAAACAATGGGGATGAGTGGTGGCGGTAATTCTATTAGCCATTGTTAAACATCCATAATGAGGCTCATTTTGGGGGACGTCGGGGCTTTACATAATTCAAAACAATTACAATTTGGAGTCATATGTTGAAGAGTCTGGAATTCACCATTGTGGGACAAATAAACGTTCTGTTATCCTGGATCTCCAGATTGTCTTTACAGCTGTTTAGATGATAATAATAATGTCCTTGGTGAAAAATAAATGGCAATTCATTTAGCGTGGACATTTGACGAATTCGTGTTGCTTTAATCAGCTTTTGCTCTCCTTTCCAGGTAGTAAGACGTTTAAGCGCCCTCTTTTGTCAGCACTGGGAATGAACAATGAAAATAGAAATACCTGAAGCCCCTGAGCAATAGAGACATGCGTTCATTGCTAACACAATTTGAGCGCAGAGTGCAGTGTTGGTTTATGGACTTAAAAACTTTGCAGGAGGAGTGACGCAACAATCCAGGAAACTCAAAGCTCGTAAACAAGATTAATGACGTGTGAATGAAGCTAAATTTGAGTTACATACAAATGAGCTCACCTACTTAGGTATATAGTCATTTTTATGGTCAGGTTGTGTTAAAACCAAGCTCAGAATAAAGTCTAGCTTGAGAAGAAGTGCTTCTGACAGAGCAGTGCCTCCAGTTAGTTTATATCCCCAGCTAATGTTGATGATATCACATGAAAAGTATTAATTGAACCTCTAAGGTGTGCATTTCGTATTTAGCATAACCGTTCATCCCACTCTTATTAGCATACTCTGATTAGGCCTATTGTTTCCTTTGTCTTAGTTTAGGCCGGAGGATGGAGCTGTAAATGGTTGTACATTAGAGCCCCATTTATCTTCTGAGATGGATTGCATTCAGAGAATAATTGAAAAAGCCAGAGAGTAGTGCAGAGGCAGGAAGCTCTGGATATCAACAAAGGAGACATTTTTTTGGCATCAGTGACATGAACAGTGATCGTATTATTGCCAACATCTTTTTCCATTTAGTTTTTGCACCAATTTGAACATTTGTCCGTCCGAGTCAAACAACATTGCTATTCCTTTACAATAAGAATGAAACCACATATATATTTTTCCTTCCCTAAAACCAGCATTTAAACTAACGCTAAATCAATGTAGCGAGCTAATTGGCAGCTACGTTGTGTACATTTGGCAGGTAGTCGTCTCTTCTCCCAGTGACAATCGAAAAGCAATTAACAGAACACAAGACACTCTCGCCGCGCACCATTTCAGCCGCTGCTTTTATGTGAAGAAAATGGATCTCCAATAAGTCAGTGCCAGCTTGTTTGCACCGTGCCCAAGTCCTGATCCGAGAAGGTTTGTTTGATCTACTGTGTGCGAAGTTGAAAAGGGAAAATATGGAAGGAAAAAAATTATAAAGAGGATTTTTATTTTGATCATTCTGTTTTTTGACTTGTTTGGGATAGAAAGACTTGTTGGGTTTAGAAAGCTGTTCTAGATCAGGGGTCCACAACTAAATTTGCTTGAGGTCCATGACACGTTATCGCTCTTTTAAGTGTAAGTCATCACAGTGTATTTATTAAAAACAGAATTAAGTTTTTTCTTTTTTTTTTCTTTTTATGCAGGTATGTCAATTAAGAAAATATAGGCCTTTGGCTCTTTATATAGCTTTCATAACTGAGCCAGTGTTGCACCGAATGGGTCTAATAAAATTCCAATTCTGAGCTCCTCTGTTCCTTGTGCACACATTTCAGATGGTTTTCAAGTCAAATAGACACATTTATTGACATAACCTCGCTCGACGCCACGATAGAAACTTTGCCAAACAACAAATGCAAAGTGAATCTAAATAACCAGTTTCATGGACAATCTCAACGAGGCGTGATCGTCTGCAGATTCAGGGGTGTATGTGCGCGCTTGATCAAGATCTGTGTGTGTCAGAGGGTCCGCAAGACATAATTCCAGTCTGTCATATGAAGAACATGGTCCCATCCATCATGAACTATTTTTATCTGACATTCTGGGACGTATTTTTCCCCTGATCTTAGTTAGCGGTAACGGGAGGCTTGGCTGGGGGCGGTTCCAGGTCAAGCTTCTGCTACCTTCACGATGTTAACGCTGGCGTGAAGAGGCTGGACTTTGCCGCTGGCATTACATATATGGTGATTGCGTTTGAACCAATGACTCCTAAATGTTGCATCCGCGCCGTGTGGGTGGTTTTTGCAGTCATTACCTCATATACAAGCAAAGAATGAAGTGAGCAATAAAACGGTTTGATTTTATGTTTTTCAATTTGTTCCCAAAATTTAACATCACTCTCCTGGTTATAATATTTGATTGCTCATTGCAATGTGATTTTGGAACCAATTTGAACAAAATACAAACTGACAGAAAAGTAACAGTCTCCTTTGTCACAATCTTTTGGCAGCATGACTCATATCCAGCTCTTTCATTAACAGAATATGGAAATAAGCTTCTCTTGCTTCTTTCCTGTGCCATCTGCACTAAGTTTGTGTTAACGTATCACACAATTCAGTAACTGTCAGAATTATTTATGAGCCTTGGATTTTAAGAATATTCAAAGACTGAAAATGGCTTTGGGGTCCGGACCAAAGGTTCTGAAGGTCTTGATTTGGACCAATATCCACAGTTGGGGACTACACTAGATTTTTGGACTAGAGTTTGATGAGAACTTAATTTCTGATACTATAAGGTTAAATAAAGAAATGAAGAATACTTATACTTACTACCAGTGCTGCTGCTGCATGAAAAATGAAAGATATTATAAAACTCGACAGTAATGCCTTAAATCTCATGCAAATAAATACATACTTCTAAACCAGTTAAACCAAATCCAGATGAACATTCTGAATCGATGCCATTTTAACTGGATATTCCGTTGGTGCAATGTGTGTGGTAGGTTTGATCCAGTGTGCCGCTGCTCTCCCCAGTGTAGGATCAGCGCTTGTACAGAGGAGAGGAGGCTCACTGACAGCCAACGCCACGCGCCAGGAGCTGCTGTGTGAAGGCCCCACCACACAGCCCCTCTCTCGCTAAGCAGATTTGGCCTCGCTTGAGATGACAAGGGGATGGAAACGTTTGCACATGTGAGCGCGAGTCTCTTAACACTCTCAAAGACACTCCACATCGGTCGGGATTTGCTTTCAGTATTTTTTTCTAAATGGGGCTGAAGGTTCAATTAAACCGGGCACTCTGTATTTCCTGTTTTCATTATACTTCCTGTCACTGTTGGCAAAACAGAAGAGTCTGTGTTCTCTACGTGTCCAATCCTCTGGCTGTAGTGTGCAGCTCCACCTTAGATAAAGCCGAGCTTTGGGAAACACTTTCAGGCTGTACCAATCCACTCCATAGCAAAATGGAACCAGTTATGTCATAATCCCAAAAATTATATTCTATGATTTGTAGTTTCATTGGTACATGAATTAGAAATATAATAAATGCGGTAAATAATGTGTATCTATAGTCTTTGAAGTTGCCATTTTAAATCCTGTAGCGGTGAGGCAACTTATCTGTTTCATGACGTTTAACTGACTGTTTATTGTATAATGCTTTCATATAGTTTACATCAGTGTTTACTAAGCATTCATTTTTTATTGATTGCTGCATGTTTGAGTAACCCTATATTGCCCCGCAACTGAGGCTTGAGTACTCAGAAATATCCTGTTTTCATCTACCCTCTATCCCCGCCCACATCCCTGCACTTATTTATGATTATTTGAAAACCAAAGGTGATGTAACACAAATGTAAATGACAATCTGCTGCTTGTTACAGTGAGTTGTCACTATTATATATATATATATATATATATATATATATATATATATATATTATTATACTATTTATATATATATATATATATATATATATATATATATATATATATATATATATATATATATATATATATATATATATATATATATATATATATATATAATTATATATATATATATTATAATTTTATATATATATATATAAATAATTATAATTATATTTATATATATATATATAATTATGTAATAATATAATAATATGCATACATAAGTATACAGTATATACAGACAACACATCAACATAATTTTGATTGTCCCAGTGAAATCCCCTTGTCAGAGTCTCTTACCTCTCCTGTGATACTGCCTCGGTCTCGATGCAGAGCGCGGAGCCACTTGAGATTCCGTGCCGCTCCAATGCTCCGGGCTGAGAGAGGTTCAGGGTGAATCAGCACCCTCACTCACAGTTTGACGGACATGTCCCCCGCTCTGGCCTCTGCCCTGTCCTTGGCCCCGCACCGTCCACGTCTCCTTCCTGAGTGTGTCTTGATGCCACCCCGGAACTTTCCTCTGACTTGTCCCAGATGAAGTGATTGAACGGACAGTTACAGAGGAGATTGTGCACCTGCCTCACAGTTTAAGGGTCCTGGATAAACTTCAAAATCATTGCCTGTATAAAAGGTAAAAAATATACATCGAACTGTAATAACAGTTTATGTCAGACTCTATCATATTAGCTGCTTTATTCCAGAAAACTACAGGTCTTGGTCTGCTGTAATTTGTACACCTGATCACGATCATAGAAAAGTTTCAGAGGTTGTCATCTGGACAAGGTTTTAAAAATCAAATCATATTCATTTTTAAAACACTGTACAGACGGTGTCTCATTTATATATAAAAAAAAAGATGTGGAACTTTGACTAAACGAGTGCGTGGGGACAAACTCCAAACTTCACATACGTAGAAAAATATTCAGATTGATCAAACCCTCCGTGCTCACTCCAGCAGGTCATTTCTTCCTCATGGATCACACCTGGAGCAGAAATCTGCGCAGATGAGTCCGCCTCATGTCAGGCCTCCTCCACTCCTCCGTTTCACCATGTAAGGACAATGCACAGTGAGTTATGAATGAGATTTACCTGAACACAAGCCCATAATGAGTGCGTTTGAGTGACACACGGAGACACAGAGGGAGGGGGAGAGAGTCGCTGCAGCAGAGACACGGAAAACTCTGATTTTCATAGTCAGTAAACATTTGAACCCAACAGTCAAGTAGTGCAAAAGCGACAGCCTTTAGCCTATATTTACACCATAGCCTATGTTTTATGTCACATGATGTGCGCTGTATGTGCACACGGACGTTTGAGCGTATCAGAAGGACACACACGGGTGTGTGTGCGGGGGACATACACATGCAGCAGTGTGCGTGACGTGGAACGGGCAGAGAGGCAGAGGACTCGCAGGACGTGTGGCTGTGTGTGCGTGTGTGCGTGCAAGGGAATGGCAGAGCTGTGACACCGCAGTGTGTGTGCATTGTGTGCAAGATGGGGACCTTTGATGTGTGTGCGTGGGCAGAGGTAGGGGGACAGATCTTACCAGTCCGTGTCTATGATGGCAGGATTGTGACGGTTAGATGCTCCCATTAGACAAACTATGTCCAGCTTCTCCTTCAATCAAACAAAATGAGCCTGCACCTCGTGCATTCCAAAACACCATTATAACTCCCCACACAATCAGTTGTGATTAAATGAGTAATAGGCTATAATTGTATATTTCTTGCAAATATAAAGAAAGGGGATCTTAATGCAGTGTTTACTAAACACAGATGTCCTCAAACTGGCTCCTTTTCTCCTCTGAGCTCAGATCTTCTTCTGCCTCGTCTCTGAAAACTCCAATCCCACATTTTTAAAATGAATCCCAAATTTAACGTACATCACGTTTGGACCACATTTTGTACTTACGCACGCTTTTTAAATGAGACCCCAGATTACTACCTCAAAACCTTTTTCTACAATGGCTCACTCCTGGACGACTGAGGGATTACACTGATTGATCACTAAAAATCTGATTGATTGTGGTCGTTGCTGTATTCACTTGTTCTAGATAATGGGTTCTCCTATTTTGGGCCAGGGTCCAGCAGGATTGCACTGCCACAAGAAAAAAACCTACCATTTGTATAAGATAATTAATGGTTCTCAAACAGATGTTTTCAAATACTTAGGGAAGAACCAGATTAAGGACACATCCTTTTTCAATAGTTTGTTGTTTAGGCTGTTTGAAACTTAATTATTGTTAAATCTGTTTTTCCCTTGAATGTAGCAGTATGAAAACAGGTCTGGGCCTCCGCAAATAGCCGATAGCACAATGTGGCCCTAAGGAGAAAATAATTACGCACCCGTAGGCTAAGTAATTTTTTGGCCAATCTTTTTTGTGTGTCTCAGTCTACTCTCCAGACTCTCCAGCTACGCATCTGTAGCTGTCATTAAATCAGAAATATATATATTTTTTATAGTTTTCTTCTATTTTAAGGTTTCAGGTTTACTGCAATAAAAACATTTTCCTAGTCCTAGCATTCTCAGAAAATATAATACCAATACTATTATGTATGCATCTTATAATACAGTATGTTGGTTTGTGCTGTTGAAATAGTAACACCAGCAACTGCAAGAAAGCTTTGAATTTATTGTAAGCGTGACAGCAGAACAGAACGGTAGATTTTCATTGTGAAATATATATGTTCGAGGTCTGGAGATGGAAAACAGGTAGAATCCAGTGTACAGTAGCAGCACAGTAGATTGCATTTGAAGGAGCAGAGCTGGGAGTGTGAGTGAAGGGCCGTGTTAAGATGCAGCCCGGCTCACACTGCAGTCTGTACAGGGCTTATGTAACCACACCACAGCAGCGCGGGAGACTCTCACACACGCATTCAGATTACTAACCTCAAACATGCAGGCTAATGCTTCGGCTAGCTACTCCTGACCAATGCAAGCTCAAGATGTGGTCCACTGCTCTATGTGGACCAGAGAACAATAGGGGAACGACTCAAAACTGGGCCATAAAGTAATAAAGACTTTCAGGTTATGACTCCTCCCTTTAGGGCAGTATAAAGTCTAGCGTCTCAGATCAGTACCTTCAGATTGAAAATGACTTCCAAAATGTATTGATTATAAAAATGGTCCAGATGACTACCTTTGAGTCTTTCCCATGGACCACTGCTGGACAAATGAGGGATTACAACAACTCGTTTACTTTTTAATGATATGTACTAATCTAGTTTTTCAGACATAATAACTACTTAATTAACATAATTTGTTCATAATGAATTAAGCCTTTGTTCATGTTTTATTGAGGCTAATTAAGGTGTTGTAATTATATGTTTGTTTGTTTTTTAAACAGATCACCTGAAAATGTAACTCTAATAATTACATGTCAAAAAAGTAACATAGCAAATTTTAATTTGTTTAACTTTATATATATAATTTTGACAGTATTTATAGGATAAACGTGCAAAGTTTGTTGAATTCACTTAAGTCCCCGTTTCTCCTGTGTGTGTTTTCATGGGTTCATGATGATGACACACTGAACCACTCCACAGAATAAAACACTTACCCACATCTCTGGCCTTTGCTGTAAGCTCCAGTACACAATGTTTACAGTGGAACAGAGGAGTGGAGTTTTATGTCAGCATGGTGAACAGTGGTCCAATTGAACAGGACATTTACTGTGCACCATCTATGGGATTGTGACACGTGAAGTCATCATGAAATAAAGATAAACTGTTTCTCTCTAAATAATAGCAGTGGATTTATATATTTTTCCTTTTTTTCATGATAAATAAGCAAAGCAGTCCAGTCCTTGATAGCCGGCTCTGTTTCTGTCATCCATTTTGTTTTGACTGTTTTTTTGCTGCAGCTTTAAGAGCATTCCATAGGTATCCCTCCATCTATCGATTGTTGGAATGTTGGTGTTGAAGACAGTTCTGCAGTGCCTCATTAATCTCAGCTCAGTATTTATGAACAAAGATAGTGATGAGCCACTTGACAGCCAGTTTCTCTGAGAACCAGTGCTTCTCTGTGAATAATGTGCACTTTGACATAGAGGTTATAAACTACCGTGATACAGCTCCAACAGAGTTCTTTCCAAACACATCATTTTGTGGTCCATTGAGACGTTAACCTTGCCAGCAAGATTCAATCTCGAGATTCCTGTTAGATCACAAACTCTTGAGAATCTATCATTCATCATCACTCTGACTGGTTTGTAATCTGCCCCAGTGGTTTAACGGGCCAATCAAATGGCAGCAGGTGTGGCAGAGGCGGGTTGTCATAAATAACGACAACAAGATGAGTGTGAAAGAACCAAAATAAATATGGCAACGCCGGAGAACGTACGTGTTGTAGCTGCAATTGATTCTGTTTTCGCTGAAATACATACTATTTCTTGTTTGGAGAGCAACAGGAACCCCCCTTTCTTCCCTCATGGTTAAAGAACTTCAGCAGCTGCAGAATCCTTTTGTTATTGTTGGTGGCTCTTATGGATGACCAAGGAAACGAGGCTGTAAAGCTGGGGATTTCTGCTGCGAAGCTCTGTAATAATGATTGTCGCGTAATATGCCACTGAATATGAAGTGGAGGAACATGCTTGCGTGTATCAGGAATACCTACTTGAAGTCGTCGTAGAAGAAGTACGCTCACTTTACAAATTGTACGTCATTGATTGTTCAAAATATAGCGCTGTATTATTTAAGACTCCTGCAATAGTCCTTTACCGACATGTTCTCTGGTCATCCCATACAGTCCAATGTGAACAGTAGTGACACTTGTTGCATCCAACGTGCACTTTTGACACATCATTATGAGTCATTGCTGTGATTGGTTAGGCTGGCACTAAATGACGGTTCGCCCAATCATCTTGAATTATTTCACTCAACGCCCCACCTTTTCCCGACGGCTTTTGGCGAAAGACTTTCTTGATTGATTCATGTGTAGAATGAATTTAATAAGGATTTAATAACGATTTCAATCAAAGGGTTGTAATATTCACTGCTACTTTGTCTGATTTCCCAGTTGTATTAACTCCATTTTTATAGCGTTTATATTTTTGGGTCCCACTGATCCTAACCACTCGCCCCGGAGGCAGTGAAGGATGGGTCAAATGCAGAGGATGAATGATGTCCTTCATGACCTCAGCCATTCGGGGCTGTTGACTCAGGAGAGGTGGGTGATATACCGTATTTTCCGGACTTTTAGCCGCTCCCCTATATAAGCCGCATGGGGAATTCTTTGCCTTGACTTTTGGCATCGCATGAGCTCGTCCCGCTGTCCCCCTCCAGCGTCTCACCGTACATTCATTGATGTTTAAGCTTGCGTGCAGCCGCGCGGCTTCCTAGCAAGATCGATGGGCCTTCAGCTTAAAACTTGCTTTCGTACGAACTTCTTCGTTTGGGTTCCATAATGATGCGGCAAGAATTTGAAAATAATTTATAGTTGGTAATTTGCGTCCGTTTCTATTTGCTAGCTGAATAAAAAAGCAACATCTGCTTCTTTGGCTAACTTTTCTGTAGTTTTGATTCTAATTCCGTTAGTTGCCCCTAGCGGTTGTAAAGAAAAAAACCACAGAAAAGCCGCAGCCTCTAAATAAGCCGCATGGTCAAAACATCTGACAAAAGTAGCGGCTTATAGCCCGCAAAATACGGTAACCTCTTAAAATAATACTGATATTGTGGTTTGGAAGAGATGCAAAATTAACTCTCAAGTAACCTATTATGTCTATGATTAGATAAAAGTCATAAATCTTGCAAAGCGTGTTGATAAATACAAACTTTACGGAAGGGTATAAGTTATTTCTGTACTTTCATGCAATTTTACGCAATTTTATACTCTATCCACATTTGTGCAACTCTTGAACTTGAATTTTTTTTTTTTTTCTGGCTGATAGAAATGCAAATTGCAAGATCAGGAGATACTCTTTTCTTTCATCCTTAGCAATCAGTACAGTTTGCATTTTGAAAACTGCCACATTATTTTATATGTTTTGTCTGTTTGATACATTAAGTCTGTTAGAGAAGGTGACCTGTTTTTTTATAACACCATGTCAAAATGCTCATTGGAGAGGTTGTGGCAGCCAGGAGGCACACCGTTATCATGTGTTCTCGAAAGTGTTCCTGTTGCACAAAAATATTGACAGAAATTGACAAGGCATAGCTGATTGTTTTTGATCCATTTATTGTGCCATGACACAATAAATGGATACCTTTGGAATATTACTTCTGGCAGCTGGGAAAAAGGTCATCACAAAAAAAATGGAGGACACAAACTGCACGATGATTAAGAAAGACCGACACCATAACTGGCATACGGGAAATGGGAAAAAAAACACGTATGGACTCAACTGGAAAATGGACACATTTGACAGGAACTGGACTAAATGAGACTTTTATTTTCGATTTTGTGTGCCTTTAATTTTTTTCTTTGGATGCCTTACTTCCCTAAATTCTTCTTCGTTTGAAAAAAAATTGCTTTGTTTTTTTAATTTTGAAAAAAAAAAAAAAAAACCAGCCTAGTCCCATGGCTTTGTGGCACTTCCAAATGGAGCTGCACATGCACAGTTGTCTAATCCTCCAACTGGGTACTCCTAACCCATTTTCTAGCTCAAGATCTGGAGATGAGCACATGCATAAGGTTGCTCTGTTGAGGTCATCAACAAATTCCACAAACACAAAACGACAAAATATCCTGAAATACTCTCCGATAGCATCGTCTTTGACAGTAATTTTGTGTTGGGAGGGGATTACAAGGCGGTGATAGCGATAGGAGTTCTCTTGCTTGCTTGTCTGAGCCCGGCGCAGGACAAAGAGGATTACAGAGGGAAAACAGATCCGCAGCATCTGTGTGTGGTGTGCCCAGCATCTCCGAGTGGCATTTAGGAGGATTAAGACGCCATGACACACTGGAGAATGGCACCAACGGGAAAGCATGGGGCACAGGCTTCAGATGGCATCAAGGAGGAGAGCGAAAACAAACACGCAACATGGCATTTTTTAACTAAAGACGATATGCAATGACAAAACAGTGAGATGTTTTGAAGAAGAGCAAACCACTATGTTCAGGTTAGGGCTGCAAAGTGTAGGATGAACCTGCAGTCAATATTGAGTGAGTGGATCAACATCAATAACCTTCATTTTCAGGCAAAATGTTGAACATGGTGTTAATGATGATAATATTAGGGAAAGACATATCTTGTGTTTGGGATAAAATTACTGCCATAAAAAGGTTATGTTATGTGTTTTTATGAAGTGAAAGTGTAATCATTAAATCATGAAATGGTGAAAGAGTTTTTTCTATCAAATGTATATCAAAGCCACAAAACAAAACACTCTTATTAACCAATAAAAAAAATATTTAAACCTATTACATAAGTAACAATTTACCGTTCAAACTGTCCGCAAACTGGCTTCAGCTGATACAATACATTCCGGACAGCAGGGGGTGTAGTCTGAAAACGTCACAAGAGAGTGTGCTTGTAGTATTAAAATATTAGCAAACTAAATTCTATTGTACATTGAGAGTTTTTCAATGCGTCATCAACAAAATAAAGGTTTAAATATGGGACTAGAGAATATTTATTAATAAACTCTTCCTTTTTAAAAGATCGAATAAGTCATGTATTCTTGTTCCTGGGTCACTAATGTACATGCAATTCTTTGAAAGATAAACACTATTATAGTGCCGCTCGGTGGTTGAGTGAATAGCACATGTGCACTCCATGTGAGCACTGTGAGTTTGAATCTGATTCTTGACAGTTTGCTGCAATGTCTTTCCCTAGTCTCATCCCGGTTTCACGTTACACTGTCCTGTCTAATAAAGCAACAACAACAAAAACAGGAAGTCAATCTAGATCAATATTGCGGTTTACAATGAACATAAATTCAAATAATGATCTACATGTGTGATTTGTTAAAAAAAAAAAAAAAAAAAAAAAAAAAGGTAGTCTAGACACAAAAAGCATGTAAAAAAAAAAAAAAAACACCTTCCTTTTTTGAGCTTTTAACCCTGTTGTTCCCTCATCAAAAACATACTTGGAGTTGTATTTAGCTTCATTCACGTTTGTTTCAGTAATCCTGTTTATGAGGTCACTCTGAGCCCAGATTTGTGACGTCAAAGCAAGAGATCTGAGGTCTCCTGTTCTGTTTTTAAGTCCATAAATCTTCACCAAACTCGCTCCGAGCATTTCTGCCTCAAATCACGATCATTACAACTGTGTGAACATTAGCATGTCGGCACAAGCTTGGTTTTGTTTATGTCCCCATGGTAATTCCCTCGGCTGCCAGAAGTGCTAAAACAAAATGCTAATGAGGATTACAGAAAGTAAAGAGTGGTTTGCAATGTATACATTTGTTTAAGTTCTAAAACATGAGATGCCAAAGCAAGCAGGTACAAGAGCAGGTTTAAAGGAAAATATCAATAGAAATATTGCAGAATAATGTCCTTTACAATTAGTACCTTCAATATATTGTATGTATCATTTAGAATTTCATACAAAAATCCATGAGGAAGAGAAAACACTTGCCCTGCTTCTGTCCTTTTTTGAACCTGGTTTGTTAACCGTAGTTTGTGTGGATTTACTTTTGTGTTTACTCCCAGTTTAGCCCCATTTTTGATGTGGTGTCCGTAAGTGCGAACGCAGACCATAATTGCTACCTTAAATCCTCCACTAAAACCCGCTAACAGCACACGAACACTAACACACTGCTTGCATCTGCCACATTTCATTTCACAACCCTTTTTCCTTTATTTATGTGATCCTGTGGCACCATTTTAACTGTCTAATGTTACAGGAGGCAGGTAAAAGTAAACGTTTCTCTTTTGTGAGTGTGTCTTGGCGGGCTTTCCCTGGTAACTCGGCGCATTGCCTAAGTATTATATCAAACGGTGCTGTCCACATACGGAGATGAAGATGCTTTTGGGGCGGCGGTGTTTTGCTTATGGAGGCAGAAGTTGAGCAGGAGCGGTGTGGAATAGTAAGTGGGAGCGTGATGCCTTCAAATGCAGGCCACACGGCGGATTATTTCAAACTAAAGTGTTCCAGATTAGGCGTGTTTCCAATTTTTTGCATGTAATAAAGTAAAATATGTTTTGAACAGCACAGATATATTTTAAAAGCATTTATTCGGGTGAAAATACTTCTCATTATAGATCGTTTTATTCCCCAGAGAAGCAGGAGGTGCTAATGTTTGTTAGCTTTGCGATGATGGGAAAACTCGCTCTGGCCTCAGACCGTTGTGAAAAGCTCTTATAAACTTATCGCAGTGAATATAGTTATTATGATGCTGAGGGTTAGGTAAGTGAGTGAGACATGTAAAAATCTGGTACAGCACCTTTTAAAGTAATGTCTACTAACCCTAACCCTTACAAACTACAATTTCGAATGTGATATTTAGGCATTGGCGCGCCCTCTGCTGACTGCAGTGAGAATAAACAGTGAAAAAATAAGATAAATGGACCCATAATGCAATGAGAATACTATGCTAACCTGTGTTTGCTTTGTGAACACCATTTGACCGCAGAACGAGTTCCGGCGATAGTTAAAGGCAGGGGTATCCAAGCGAGACCATTTTGTCCGGAGCCTTCTCTGGAGCTCGTTTAATTGCTTTTTCCTCTCACGCTCATGATCAAAAATCAACTCTGTTCCACTTTTTTAGTAAACCTGTATCTTGATAGAAATCCTACTATGCAGTAATCTGAAGCGGAATGAGACGAGGGAGTTTTGAACTTAATACAAGTTTGTCCCCGAGCAGAACAGAATACAGTGAATGCATGGTGGAGAACTTTGGGTTTATGTGTATATTTGAATACACTAAACTGCAGCCACTGGCTCTGAGCAGCGAGTGCCTGTGCACCATCAGGTCGTCAGGAGAGGAGCGGGAAACTTGAACACGGCAGAGGTAAGAGCATTTCTATCACAGACAATATATCGTTGGGGTTTGGTACAGACAATTTAATGAATAACAAATACCTGGATACCAAAATTTACTTTTTTCCAAAAAGTAAATTTTGCATGTGTCCTTTTAGTGTGGAAAGCCTCTTTATAGGCATTGTTCAGTTTTTTTAAATACTTTTTGCAAGCTTTCCACAGTATGACATTAAACTTACAAAAAGCGCATGATTCTTCTTTTGCGACAATGAAATCACACGAACATCTGCAGCGCGAACATCTGGAGGAGTGCGAGTTCGACTGGTGAACAGGTGAGACCGTGGGCTGCTTGCTCAAAAACACGCACTGCTCAGAAAGTGGCAAAAGCAGTTCTGAAATATTCATCTGCCTCTCCGTGAGGCCGCAGCATGCCGACTTTACTGCACTCTGCACACAAAATGGCTGTCTCATGCATAAATCATGACTTTAAAATGAAGCAAAATCAGATCGGTTTATAACGGTGTTTTAAGGAAAGGCTGAAATTGATCTGGAGATTGTATCCCTTTAAATGAGAGTTGTTGTTTTTTTTGCGGGGGGACAAGAGAAAGATGAGTTTTTAAAAAAATAAGTTTTACTGTGGGAATGAGAGCTGAGCCCGTTGAAACTTTTTATTGTAGGTGATACTGGCTGGTGGTTTTTGCAGTTCATTTAAAGTTTGAGTTTTTAGACAAAGCACATCATATTTTATTTATTGTGCTTAAAGGTGCTCCAGAGTCATGTTTCCACTGGTTCATTTTGGAGCGTATTGGTACAGTCCAAAAGCATCTATACCGTCACCGCCAAAACGAGACTTTGTGTGAATTGCTGAGATCGTCCTTGTGATTAAAAAGTATAATTCAGGTAGATGTTGTTGTTGTTGTTGTTGTTGTTGTTGTTGTGTTACTTTTAATGGCGGTTGGCAGCCAACTGAAAAGGTACATTTACCGCCACCTACTGTAGAGAGAGAAAGAGAGAGAAAAGAGCTCCAGTTTAGATTTGATGTGTAAAGAAACCATTAGTTATGTTTGGGTGAGGTCAGTAGCTCACGTTACAGCAGATCCAGTGGAAACATGACAAAAGCTTTTATGCCGACAAATGAAATGATTTGAACGTGCTATTGGCCGCCAGGAAGAAGGCGATCACAAAAATGGATGACACAAACTGCTCCAACGATTAAGGACTGGACGGACATCATAACGGACATACGCACAATGGAAAAAATAACTGTCGGACTCAACTTGAAAATAGACGAATTCAACAAACAATGGACAAAATATGACTTTTTGCCATAGTATGCGTTAACCTGCTAACCTGTTAACTTTTTTTAAATCTTTTTTATTTATTATTATTATTATTATTATTATTATTATTATTATTATTATTATTATTATTATTATTATTATTATTATTTATTTTCTACTGCTTGTTCCCATTAGGGATTGCGGGTTACTGGAGCCTATCCCAGTGACTTTGGGCCTGATTATTATTATTTTAAAATATTATTATTATTGCCTATTTTTCTTCACATAGGTCAGCTTGATTTACGTACGTTTTTGTTGCTGTATGATTAGAGGAATAAACGGGGGGAAAGAAACGAATGATTTGAACTTTTGTGTTTCTTGATTTAGTTTATCATTTTTGTGTCTATCCTTTGAAAATACCACATGTTGTGCACTGTTACATGTCCTTCAGTTTACATTTATTCCAAATTATAAATCAGATGTTACGTCCACACAGTTACTCTTACTTGGGTAGAAGTTTAAACAGTACTTTTTACTCTTACTTGACCTTGACTTTTTAACAGCTCTTGAGAACACTTTCGGAGACTCTACACATCTCTGCTTGAGTTAAAAGTAAAGACATCCATTCCCACTTTGCCTAGATATCTTCAGTTTTGACGAGACTTTTTAGGTTATAATCAATTGAAAGCGCTGCGTGTGATAATGGAGGCGCGCTGTATGCTGAGGGCTCTCATAAATAATTGAATTGAGATTGGATTCATATACGACGCGGGCTTATGGAGAATGCAGCACTATGTATCATGTTTCGCAGCCTGAATATAATCAGAGTATTATCTGTTTATATTTTAATGCTAAACAATTCATAGTAAAATGGTGGGAGCGTCAGGGCTTCAGGTGACAGCAGTTCAATTTACTCCCATTAATCATTCTTAATAAACTATTTGTTCATTATGAATGAAGTCTCTGTTCATGCTTTATTAAGGTTAATTAAAGTGTAGTTATTATGAATTGTTACCAGTTAACCTACATGTCTTTGTAAAGGAACGTTGATTATATGAAATGTGAAAAAAAACAAAAACTTAAAGGTGCATCATGTAACTTTTGCCGTGGGGTGTCCACCACCAGCTTGTCAGGAAGGAAATGTTATTGCTGTGACTTGTAACTGGGTATTACTTCCTTAATAACAAACAGTATGATGATGTCATACACACTATGTGAACTGCGATATGGATGAATCACCTCTTTGTTATGTCGTCTGTGGCCCTCAAAATGCAGCCCTCTGTGAAAAGGTTTGCACACCCCTGACTTTAAGAACTTTAAGAGATAATTGTTAGTTAAAAAAATTTAACTTCCTAGAGTTTAGTCATTTTCTCAACAATTGTGATCATCTGATACTATTCCAATGTGTCATGTCACATTAATATCACATTCAATCAAAACAAGCCCTGATAACTGCCAATTATAACAAAGAAAAAAGAAATGTTTGTGGTTAAAGAACATTTTATGACACCTTTCATTTAAGTAAAATTGTATTTGGTCAATTACTTTATATTTTATTTCACAATCCAATAATTTCTTTTGAATTCTGTTGGTTAAAATGGTCAGCGACATCAGCCAGCCTCGACCCAGCTGTGACGTAAGCAGCTCTGGAGAGTGAAAGAATCCAACTCACTACTGTTAACCTTTTTTGCCTTTGTAAAGTCGAAGGCAATTTTCAGTTTGAGCCCTTAATAAATTGCCTTATACTCTTTTTTTCGTCATTCCACTCCTTCCTTCTCATTCTTTACAATCTGCTCCGACCTCTGAGTAAATGAAGCGCTCCCACTTCCCCAAGCCTCAATCTCTGCCGTACTTCCGGCCCGCTGCTCCTGCCCTCCGCCTGACATTGAGCCGCGCGTCGAGTTAAACCTTAAACTCATGTAAATACGTAGGTTCGGCTATAGCTGCCGTCCCCATTAGCCCGGCTAATACGGCGCGACGCTGTTTGAACAAAGATTCCGCTGGCTGGCTGACTCTGGCTCTGTCGGCGTGGGATTCCCGGCTGTAATGAGGAAGCTGGGCCTTGCAGGTGTCCAGTCCTTAATGTAATGGTGGAACGTTTGTCGGGGCAAGGACAACGGGATAATTTAGCTACACAGAATTCTCAGCGGGATGCGAGACAATGGCAGGACTGATCGCGGCGGTGGGTACCTTTGCCGTGTGTCGTTAGAATTTGTTTTGCCCGCGGTGGGAGGCTTCTTTTCAGACCATAATCTCAGCAACATATTAGGTGAGATTGATCTGTTGTTAACGCTTTGGAGTAAGTGAAGTAAGTGACATTACTGGAATGTTTACAAGACATCAATTAGCATGAGTTACTGGATATCTTTATATGCATTTATGAGGCTATATATTTGTAGATGGCTTATAAATAGCTGTAATACTTATAGCTATATAAACAGTACTTATAAAAGTTAAACCCTTTTTGCTCAGGGCCTATATTTCCAAAAACGGCTGAAAAAATGAGCCCCATTTCAAACTGAAGCTGTTCCTGAACCCTCTGGAGCACAAACAATTTGGCTGGCGCCTTTGTGAAGCTGAGACTGTGTAGTTTTAGACACTGATTTACTGGTTTACTCTAATTATAAGTAGAAACAAGCTCTGCACAGAGGAATTCGGCTTTTAAATCCCGCCTAGGTTTTCTTTGTTAAATATATAAATGAGTATGGCTGGTTTCCGGGGGGATCGGCTGATTGACACTAAAATGAGCATCTGTTGGGTTTTGACAATTTCAAGCTGAAGGTAAATTCAATAGAAAATGAGTTTTAGGGAAAATGTCAAGGCGGAATCCATATAAAAGTCCTATTAATTTCTCATTTTATTTTAGGGTATTTTTTTATTTGTGGGTTTGCAGTACAAACTGACCCTGATGCCCAGAATGATTGATTTGACTTGAACACCTTTTTTCTTTTATGTGCAGCATATCAAGCAGCTTGAGAGGTTTTTTTTATAAGATAGTGGACAACATGGAATAAATGATGGAATAAATGAATCCAACGTCCAACGCCCTAAGCATAATTGGTTAATAAGCCCTAAGCCATTGCTCAACCGTAACCATAACTGGCATGTCGGCAACCCTTTATAATAACTGCACTTATTCCTGCCTTAGTAAAGCATGAACAAAGACTTAATTCATAGTGAACAAATGGTATATTAAGAATGATTCGGAAGTAGTAATCATTGAATACTCTAATTCCTAACTCTAACCTTAGTTAAGTAGTTACTAAACCTGCATCATACTTAATAAGTGTTCATGCTTTGTCAAGGCAAATTAAAGTGTAGTTATTGTAAAGTGGTCTTAACTTGTCGTCAGTCTTAACCAGACACTGGCCCACGGCAACGTATAGGCCCAATAACTTCAACTTTATATGCAATGAATCGACTGAAAAGCTTTATGTTGACATTTAAAGATCTGTACCCTGTAAATCATCAGTATGCACGCTTTGGATCAGAGTTCTGTAAAAGACATGTGATAAACAAGTAAGTAGCCAAAGTAACAGCATTTATTAAAAGCCCATTTCTGTTATTCATAAGTTTCAGCTCTCATTCTGTGCCAGAGGAGCGCGTCCCGTCAGAACAGGCGCCATGTCAGAACGGGACACTTGAGCGTTTTGCCAGAAGAACCAACGCATGTTCAGATCCGCTATATTTCCGCTTATTTTAAATTTTGTATGAACAGAATTTGTTATGTAAAAAAAGTAAGATTTCACTCAAGTGGCCACTTTTTTTGCTGCTCAAAACGGATTGAAACAAATAATTGATGAATAACGAGGAGTAAAATCAGTGAGAAGAACAGGTTTCTATTATATATGTTTTATTTAGTTATTTTACATACATTATTACTATTGTATAGTTTATTTTGTCTTACATATGTTACATATCGATTTTTTGGCTGCTAGCCTAGCCACACTGACACATTTGGAACAGTAAAGTGAGTGCACTGAACTTTACTTTACTAAATGACGTCTCTCAGGTGCAGCGGCCATCTTGGGACGACATCTGTTGCTGTTGCTCACGACGCTCCTGACAACCCTTTGTTTGGCTTCTATTATTATTAATTACTATGCCTGGTATATGCAACGTTTTGAGGGTGTTTTCCAATTCAAAATACCTTATTTTTTTGCTTGTAATTGTTAATCTATTAACTGTAGCTCGAGTGTTACAATCTCAGAATCAAAGACACTTTGAACACACATCTACTTAACATAATACTCTTAATCTGACACTTGAATTCATTTGTAGTTGTTCAAACATTTCTTTTATCTTTACTACCCAGTTAATCTATTATTGTTGACTTAAGATTTGATTGCGATTTTTTGATATTTGTTTTGGAATCTGATTCATTCATAGAAGCCTCTATAAATGACGTTTAAAAAAAATAACAACTGTAAAGGCTTATTCTTAATTACAAAAAACATCGGACATGATGTTGCTTTTGATGTTTTAATTTGATGTGCTGGTTATACACCGGCACATTCACTATACTTGGAAATAAAAAAATAATTCATTTGACGTTAAATCAACAACACCTCAATATTGAAATGTTACACATGATGGCATATTTGACCTTCTAACAACCATCTTTTTAGAGCCTTAGAAAATGTGTGTTCCAGACCTGACACGCTCCAGAAGCCCCCGACAGGTGTCCAAAAGCACTTTTTCTAAACGGCACAGAACAATTACCTCCAGTTATCCAGTTCTTTAAAGGAGTTGGATTGTTTGATTAACATTTTGTCAGAGTCCAACTTGTAATGCGGCAATGTAGCTGGGATATCATTGAGTTTAAATACATAATTGCAGCGTTTGTGGTTAAATGATAGCTGTGGTTCCAACACAACTCCTAATGAGCCTCGCATGCGTCTCTCAATTGCGTTGCCAGTTTCTACGCTGAAATCCAGTGCGTTTGAACCTATTCTTTGTTCTCTCTCTGATCCGAACGGTCACTGCCTGAAGACCAGCACCTGCTCCAATCATGAATCAGAGCTAGTTTGGCCTCTGCAGCTCAGAGAGACTGGGATTCTGCAGGAAGACCTGAACACGAGCCATGGCCTGAACACAAACTGAGAAGGACAAACACTTGGATGTGTCTCTATCTGCAGGTTTCAGGATCTGGCAACACAGACGCAGATGTGATTATAAAGTGGTAAAAAAAAAAAGACATTATAGAGGAATAATGAATCTACAATATCACACAGTATAGCATATTCATTGATTTTTTCCAAACCTAGTTGAGATGTTCAGATATACAGCGACGGTGAATGGATGCATACATAAGAACCCACACAAAAGGATTATATGTATCTGTGCTTAACATAGCCATTTTGTGCCCGCGGACAGCATTTGTGAATCAGACTTAAGCCGGAGAAGGTTATTCCAAGGAGGGATTTGAGTGTAAGGCTGAACTCCTACGTCATTTTATCATCATCTCTGCAGAGGAGAGCCACTACAATGTCTTTCGAAAAACATAATAATACAAGCAAATACGTAGACAAAAAAGAATTATGTAACAAAAATGTGTTATGTATGTGTTATATAAAGATTACAATGGTGTCTGAAGGGAACAGTGGAAAATGGTTTCAATGTAAGAATTGTGTAATACAATAAATAGGTTGGATTCTGTTCGCAACATGAGTTAGATTTGAGAATATTTAATGTTACCGACCCAAAAAATGTAAAAGAAAGAATTTAAAAGTTTCGCTGGATGTAAATTAATGCTGAAAACATTTAAAAGATGAGGAAGCAATGACAAAACGTGAACATTTGAATAAAATTTTTCTGGAGGGAGCGAGATATTATTTTGAGGGAAGAACAAAATTAGCTTGAGATGTTATCTTGAGGGTTGAATTGTTATTGTCTTGAGGGAACAAGATAATTATCTGTAATCGCAATTATCTTTAGGAAATGAGATTTTCTCTTGAGGTCATTATCACCACTTTGGGACTTATACATGATTCTGCAGTGCATTACTGTAAACCTTTCTGCCCCGGAGCGAGAGGGAATCCTCCTGCACCGGCCCACCACCTCACCTGACCCTTGGTCCAGCTCTGGCCCACCACCACACCTCACCTTTGGTCGAGCCCACCATCACACCTGATACTTGGTCCAGCTCACCACCACACTTGACACTTGGTCCAGCTCCGGCCCACCACCACACCTCACCTTTGGTCCAGCCCACCACCACACCTGACACTTGGTCCAGCTCACCACCACACCTGACACTTGGTCCAGCTCACCACCACACCTGACACTTGGTCCAGCTCACCCCCCCACACTTGACCCTTGGTCAGCTCACAACACACCTGACATCGGTCTGCTCCGGCCCACACCACTGACCCTTGGTCAGCTCCGGGCCACCAACCACACATCACTTTGGTCCTGCACATCACACGGGACTCTGACACTTGGTCGCTCACCACCACACTGACTTGGTCCAGCTCCGGCCCACAACACATCCTCACTTTGGTCAACCCACCACCAACTGACACTTGTCCAGCTACCACCACACCTGACACTTGGTCCAGCCACCCACCCACACTTGGACCCTTGGTCCAGCTCACCACCCACCTGACACTCGGCTCCTGCCCGGCCACACCACACCGTGACACTCGGTCTGCTCCGGCCCACACACACCTGACCTTGGTCACTCGGCCCACACCACCATCACCTTTTGGTCAGCCACTCTCCACTGCACTTGGTCAGCTCACCACACACTGACCTTGTAGCTCCGCCCACCACAACCTCACTTTGGTCCAAACCAACAACTGACATTGGTCCGCTCACCACAAACTGACACTTGGTCCAGCCCCACACTGCTTGGACCCTTGGTCAGCTACCACACACTGAAACTTCGGTCTGCTCCGCACACCCAACCTGACTTGGTCCAGCTTCGGCCACCACATACCTTTCGGTCAGCCCCAATCAACTGAACTTGGTACCAGCTCACACCACACTGACCCAGGTCAGCTCCGGCACCACCACAAACTCACTTTCGTCAGCCCACCATCACACTGACACTTTGGTCCAGCTCACCAACACACTTGACCTTGGTCAGCTACCCGACCTGACCCTTAGCTCTGGCCCATCATGACACCTGACCCTTGCTCTGGCCCAGCACCGCACCTGACCCTTGCTCTGGCCCACCACCGCACCTGACCCTTGCTCTGGCCCACCACCGCACCTGACCCTTGCTCTGGCCCACCACCGCACCTGACCCTTGCTCTGGCCAACCACCGCATGAATTTGGTTTTATTAAATACACCACGACATGCAAGATACTGATTTGTTCAAAGGTAATCACTAGTTCCCTTCGGATTGTATCTTGTGTGTTAATATTTAGGTAATCTCCTCTTTGATAACTAAACCTTCCTGTGTCTCCAGTAGTTTAGACCTCTACAAACATGTTCTGGAAGTCTGTACACGTGAGACTTTAGCAGTTCAGTTTTAAGTCTTCTCTCAAATTCCAGGATTTGTTGAAGACATTCCAAATGTATTCACAATAAATGTCAGAAACATTGCAACAGAGATGTCTCTAAAATCCTTAAGCATTATTTAAAATCATTTCAACATTCTTACGTTCCCTTGCAGTTTTGCTTTCATTTTCTACGTGTAAAACTTCTTGAGCTTTAACATCGCATTTTAAAGACGTGCCCAGAGAGAATTCATTAACTTCTTTATTCATGACAAGACAAATGAGTCCTTCAGCTCCGAGGCGCCTCACCATCCTTCAGACATGCTGTCCGACTCCACAGCAAACCTCAAGAATTATGCAAACCTCTGCCTAAACCAGGGCTAAAAAAAAGTCCAGAATTAAGAGCTAAATGAGGATTCCACCAGGCATGACAAGGTTGCGTTCACTTGCACACATACCACATCAGAACTGCGAGGAAATTGGGTCAAATCTATGATAAAGAGAAGCAGAGAGTAAATAAAATCACTCTTAAAACCTATACCAGCTCTATGTATTTTGATATTGTGACTTATGCCATTGCCTCAACTATAGAACACCACAGAGACGTCGTGTCTTATTACAAACTTTTTTTTGTTTTGGCTTGTTGTGACTAAAATTAGATTTCCGGAACAGCGGAAACGCCTGTCTGTAAAGTATCAGGAGGGAACAAAGAGCTTGGCAATGTGAAGCCTGATCACAGCCACATTTGGAGTTTGACATCATTTCAGCAGTAGCGCACAAATCACAGCCAGACTACCGCATCTAACTTTTTAGGAAACGTGTACTTATTTACAGCGCACAGACCTCATACCTTTCCTTATTTGACAGTATAAAAGTACTACGGCTCTCTTCTCTGCCACTAAAGCACAGAGCCTGCCTTCTTCACCACATTATCTAGACGTAGATTCTTTTTGAAGCTTCCTCCACAGCAGACCAGAAGAGGACACGGGTGATGACTGTCTGGTGAAACATCAGCAGGGAGCTTCTGGTAGATGTTGAAGGAAGTACAGCCTGCTCTGTCCCTTTCTGTAGAGCCGGTCCATATTCTGACCAGTCCAGTCTGTGTCCAGCTGTAGTGCCTAGTGCGGACAGGCAGAGGTGGTCAAATTACTGCTTTTCATGACTTGAGTAAAAGTACAGATGTACCTCGTCAAATACTACTCCAATATAAGTAAAAGTAGCTCAATGAAAGGATAATCTAATTCAAAGTACACGTTGTAGAATCTACTATTGAAAGTACTTTTTAATCATCATTTTCAATTACAACATTTTTAAAAATATATATAAAGTATGTCAAATATTAGATTAGAAAGCAGTGTGATCACATACAAATATTTCAAACTCAATTTTGATACTAAGGAATTGACTCGGTGGGACTCTTGAGGGAAGGATGGAGCGTGAGATTGACAGGCGGATCGGTGCAGCGTCTGCAGTGATGCAGTCGCTGCATCGGACCGTTGTGGTAAAGAAGGAGCTGAGTCGAAAGACAAAGCTCTCGATTTACCGGTCAATCTACGTTTCCTACCCTCACCTTATGGTCATGAGCTTTGGGTAGTGACCGAAAGGACAAGATCGCGGATACAAGCGGTCGAAATGAGTTTCCTCCGCAGGGTGGCTGGGCGCTCCCTTAGAGATAGGGTGAGGAGCTCAGTCACACGCGGAGGAGCTCGGAGTAGAGCCGCTGCTCCTCCACGTTGAGAGGAGCCAGCTGAGGTGGCTCCGGCATCTGTTCCGGATGCCTCCTGGACGCCTCCCTAGGGAGGTGTTTCGGGCATGTCCCACCGGGAGGAGGCCCCGGGGACGCTGGAGGGACTATGTCTCGGCTGGCCTGGGAACGCCTCGGGACCCCCGGAGGAGTTGGATTGGAGGAAGTGTCTGGGGAAAAGGAAGTCTGGGAGTCCCTGCTTAGACTGCTGCCCCCGCGACCCGGCCCCGGATAAAGCGGAAGAAGATGGATGGATGGATGGATGGATGGATGGAATTGACTAAATTTTTTATACAGATTTTGATAATCCAATGATAATTAAAATGTATCTTTTTAGATGAAGGTTTTAGACAACAGACATTTTCAACACAAAATAATATTTCTTTCTTTGCGTTTGCATGTGAGCTCATCAGAATCAGAAGGGTTTATTGCCATTGTCAGTGAACAGAATTCACAAACTAGGAACTTTGGCTGTGACATTAAGGTGCAACATACATCAATGAATAATAATAGTGGAAAAATATAGCAAAATATATCATACTATCATATGTACTAGTTCTGTCAAAGCTCAGGAGCGTTCTAAAACTATTCAGAAAATATCACATTTTGTACAGCTAACAGGCCTTCTTTAGAACTGATACTTGCTCAAATGAGTATCTAGTTTTGACAGTAGTTTTGATATTCATTAGTATGTCTGTGTAATCTTTCATTCGTTCAGGAGTGTTCCATTGTAGAAAAAGATTCAGTTGTAATCATCTGGACTCTGTTTTTGAAAAACAAAACGTTTCGACTCTCATCCAAGAGTCATTCTCAATCCAATGGCCCATTATCAGGAGGTCCCGCCCTGTGGGCAGGGTTTACTAGAGTAGTATCTGATTTTTTATACTTTTGACAAGTAAGTGAGTGTGTGAACTTTATTTGTATACCGGTAATGCTTTTCACAGACATATAGTCACAAAGTAGTAAAAGACTGTTCAAAATACAATCAAGTATACAAGATGCAGTCAAATTTTAGAAGTTGGTTCAGCGACAGCTTTAAAAAGCCTTTCTCCTCAAGGTTTAAAACCCTATTATAAAGGCATATTTGGATAAAGGAATTGAATGCGCAGATATTTTGTATATTTACTATTCTTAAAACAAAAGCAAGAATAAGCAACTCAAAGTTTGTCAGAACTGTCCATATTGTTAACAACTTTTCAAAATGGATTAACGTGATGAGTGACATTGCTACCACGACAACAGGGAAAAGCTTGTGTGTGAGTCTGGAACATCAGCACATATCACGTCTCTGGAGTGAGCTTCATATAAGGCTTTAAAACTCCTCCACAAAAGTACTTTCTACTCTCTACCTTTTTAAGAAATGTAGTAGGGTAAAAAGTATTATATTTGTCTTTCAAATGTAGTAGAGTTAAAGTAAGAACTCAGCTATTATGCAACTCAAGTAAAGTACAGACCCTCAAGCTCAGGCCTACGAAAATGTACTTAGTTACGGACCACCTCTGCTTAAAGGTTTCCACAATCTCCAGTTCCCCCCTCGAGCCTGCACCTATAATATATTGTACAGTGTATCAGTACTCTTGCTTGAGTAATACATTGGATACGTTTTTATAAACTGTAACACACAGAGGAATAGCAATAGGTACCAACATATTAACCCAGAAAACCAAAAAAGAGTTGATTTCTTTGTAAGAAGAAAAATTATGTTTTTCTATGTAGATCACACTTTTCATTGAATATGACACCACTGAAACGGTGGGACGTTCTCTAAACAAGTAAGACAGGAGACATTGGCCTAAATGGCTGCGCGGGGCTACCAATAGAGGGACATTACATCAATAAATGAAACAGACCTGGTTTTTGATACTTTGCGATGTTTGGATGCCAACTCTCCCACTGAAAATGCATTAGAGCCAATACACGGAGGCGCTCTCCCTGTCAAAGGTTAACCCAGGAGATAGATAGATAGGGCTTTTCATTACCTTCATCCATCGCTGTTACGTCTGACTCCCTCCATTGCCCCCTCATCGACATTAAGACCCGCCTGTCATTCCGTCGAGCTTCGAAAGTGTGCTCGGAATTCACGGAATGATGGGAAACCGGCTCGGAATCTTTATGAGCTGAGGGAACGTGGCTGCCTCCAGGGGGAAGCCAAGCCCGGCGCATCTGCAAACAAATCAGAGCCGGAGCCACCAAGGAGATGCGTTTGGAAGAGAGAGAGTGTGCGTGTGCGTGAGTGTGTGTGAGGGGGGTTAACCTGAGCAATATCATGGTTAACATAGTCATCACAGTTAAGGTGAGACACTGCAGGTGAAAAAGAAAAAAACTTATCAGATTTTTAGATTTATATGACTTAAATGTGAGGAATTGTTTGTCATCAGTTTGCACCTTTGCACAGTCCATGAGGAAAGTAAATGTCACAAATGAGCTCTAAAACCAGTATTATCATGGGACAAATATTTCACATTGCAGAAGTGTCGACAGCTGCTCACATCTGTCACCATAAGAGCCAGTTACACCTGCAAGCAGCAGTGAAGGGCCTTCCCCCCCACTTTAAAGAATGAAATCATAGCCAATAATTTTCTTGTGAATTAAAAAAAAAACTGTTAAAATTAGAAAACATGATATTACATTTAAATAATGGCTTTAAAATCATTGCACAATGCAATTATATTTGATATGAAATGTGATTAATTGGATTTTCTCCATTAAAAGTTGAAACTGCACTTTATCCATTCAACTCGTTATGGCCAAACAGCAATGGTTCATTCAGAACAAATGGGTCAATAATATTGATTCAGGCTTAGTAACTAATGAATGGCCTAACGCCTAACACCTTTATTAAGTAGTTACTAAGCCTGTATAATTCTTAATAAACTATTTGTTCAATATGAGTTAAGTTGTTGTTTATGTTTTATTAAGGCTAATTAAGCTGCACTTATTATAAAGTGGTCCCACAATGGTTCTTAAAGTATTTCTGATTCTCTTATAGATGTAAAACACAGAGTACAAACGCGCTCGACACACGCTGCCTTCATTCATCTCCAAATCTGTCACCAGAACATCTGACACTGTTGTGAAAATGCTTGTTAGTTATGTTTATTTTTATTATTTCTTTCTTATTTTCTCGTGGCTGCTGCGAACCGTTTCCTCTGGGGGCACATCCTCTGCAGCTGCCTGAGCCCAACTCGGCTTCTGTAACCGCTGTTAGCAGTGTGCTTTGGGCTTTGCCCACAGCAGGGGGCGCTGCAGGGGGTGCTGTGTGTCAGGGTCTGTTTGTTGGTTTGTTTGTTTGTTGTAGCAATAGTGTTTATCCAGTTTGTATGCAGTATGAGTATAATGCTAGCAGTAAATCGGGTCTCTAAATTCTATTTAGGTTGCAAAATGATGCCTTTCCACTGGTTTGTTTTAGAGTGGATTGGTACAGTCAGAAAGCGTCTCCACTGTCATGAGTGAACCGTATTGACCCGTTTAAGGAAATCAATGCAGACAAAGCTGAGGATAAATCAGATGTACTTTCCTGTTTTTATTTTCGGTCACGTCTCACAACGCCACAAATGTAGAATTACCAGTTGTCGTTTTGTGAATTGCTGAGATTCAGATACAGTTTATATAAATTTTTTTAGGAAAACATTATGTTTGTGCGACATCAGTTGCTCACCTCGCAGAGGGCCCTGAACATGGAGACAAGTAAAATGTGTCTGTGGATGAATGCTTGATCACGGAACTCTCCGGAATTCCTACACAATGTACTGTACAGTGTGTACAATGTAGTATCAACTAACTGCGCTGTGCAGAGCATGACTGAAGATGTTGTGATGAATAATAAATGCAGGAAATCCTTCAGGAAAACTCTTCATACGGCATCTGTTTATTTGACATTGTTTATTTATCCGAATCAGAAGAACTTTATTGTCATTCTCAGGGAACAAAATTCTCAATAGGAATGTGTGTTGGGAGGATGGTACAAACAAACAAAAATAATGAAGGGAATATGCACGCGTTGTAAGATAAAGAATTGAATATAAAATATGGGAATCTTGCATTTATTCAATTTAATGAGTTTGGTTAAAAAAATAAACTTGAAAACCATTTTTCTGAAACAAGTTTTTTTTAAATTGATCAACAAAAGCTTTTTTTTTATGTACTTTTTATGAAAATGACTTTACTTCATACATTTACACCTACAAACTTTTGCATTTTGTTTTACCTTCTCCCATGGGCAAAGTAAAGCAAATGATAAAAGGGAACAGGTAAGGAGCTTTCTGATTAGTTTACAAGTTGCTTTAACCAATCAGAGAGCTTCTTACTAGTTCCCTGTCATTATTTACTTCACTTTAGCCTGGAGGAGAGCCTCGGTAAAGCTAAACCAAGAAGCTATTCAGAAAAGCTAACACAGTTTGCAAACGGTTTTCCTAAAAGGATTTATAAATGCATTAAGTGTTTTATTACATCTACTTTAAAAAACTTCTAAAACTTCTAAAACTTTCTAAATTATTTTTTTAATTATTTATTAAATATTGATTAAAAGTTGCTCTAATAAAAGTATGAATTCATAGTAGTAGTAAATCGTGATTTGTTAAGTTATGTATTTAATAATCTTTTTACGTCTCATTTAATTAAAACTTTTCTCCGTTTGGCCCTCAGGGTCCTTCTACACACACCAAACATTCTAATGTTGTACTTAACAAGATTCTAATCGAACAGAAGGACATACTCAAATGTTAACTCTCTTAAATTTCTTGGAATGTTGTATCCAAAATCCAAATCTGTATGTTTTGGATGTAATATGTCATCAAAATTAAACAGGGCATTTAAACCTGGACATTATATTACATGTTTTCTTACATATAAGTGAACTGCAGTAAACATTTAAATGTAAGATTGTTTTCCCTTCACCTGCAGCTTCTCACCTTAAAACATTTCTCTCTGTACATCATACATATTCATTGGCTCCTGTACACAGTCACAAACTGATCTGAACTGTTTATCCATTTCCATAGCAACCAGGGTAATGTGCAGCGCGGCCTGTGACACTTCTAATCAGAGGTCAAGTGTCCGGCTCGATGGATCTATTTGACCCTGTGACCCCAGGACCGATCCATGCAGCCAGTCAGGAGAAAAGTGCGCAAAGAGCTATTGGCATCCAGGTGGAGACTGAGAGTCCGAAGCCAGCGGAAAAGTCAGGAGCCAAGAATCAGCGTGTCCTTGTGTCAAATGGACTTCAGTGAGGAATTCAAAGAGGGAAAACGCATTCATAGGACAATAGTATTCTGATATTAAGAGCATTGTGCACATGGCATTCCAGTGCATGTTGTTATATTACATACAGTAATCAAAACACAATTTTAGTCATCTTTTAACAACAGTTATAAGGGATATTAATATATATATATATATATATTATTATTATTATTTAGAGGTTTGGTAGTTTTTCCTGGCCGAGAAGGAGGGTCTAAGGACAGGGGAGTTTAGGACGTCTGTCTAAGGGCACAGGACGCTGGGACATTTCCAAGTCCCTATGAACACTGTTTATTTTGTTTTCCACTGTAGCTTCTCGAGGCGACTACTGTTGTGATTTTGGGCATTACAAAAATAAATTGAATTGAATTGAATATCCATGCAACAGAGAATTTATCCCATTATTTGACATTTATTACACAGTACATACATCGACTTGCCGGAGCATATTGTTAGCCGAAAGAAAAGTAAACTGTATACCAAATGGAAGAACAACATCTCAGCAAGCAGTCTTTCATTCGATCTTTCTATCTCGTACACACCTAGAGTTACAAGAGTTCTCACATGTGCTCACATAATTGTACATTTTACTGGCTGTGGCTACAATGACTTTGATCTGATCAGTTTAATTTGTCCTTACAGGAAAGTTACACTTGTTATATACTATTTACCACATTATTTAAGTTTCTTATTACAAAATATTGGATATACATTAGTGACTTTGAAGAATGCTTTTCTGGAGATATCTCAGGCAAACAAAGATCAATTGAGTTCTGATTCAGGACCGAAGTGCAGACCCTAAGAACACACACAAATGTGCTTTTCCCCTTTGTGATTCAACTTTTTATTTTTGAAACAAAAATGTAGTGTGACAACATGCCCCGGTCTCCTGACCTAATTTTTACTGACTAACAAACGTGAAAGACAGAACTAGCTCATTTTAAACTCTTTGCACTGGTATTACTCACTTACTTAACACATTCTGAGTATCTTAATTATTCACTGCGATGAGTTTATATAAGCACTTTTCACAACTCTGTGAGGTTTGGCCATCATGGTAAATCATTAGCATAGCCTTAGCAAAAACATCAGCATGCTAACAGTGCACTTGCTGCATCGGGTCGAATAAAACGCGAAAATGATTCACCTTAATAGATGCTTTTACAATGTTTCTGTGCTGGGGCAAAACAAATTTTATTTTAATATAAGGAAAAAAAATCTGATTCAGCCCTTTAAACACTACAATCAGGTACATTGACTTCTTTTTCAAAACTGCAGGACTGCTTCTCTGCCACTGGCCCCGCCCTTTTTTAAATGTATTTGTTTTATAATCAACTTATAATAACATATTTTTAATTGGCTAAAGTGCTTTTTTGAACTCTGTGTATATGAGCCAAAATCTGTAAAACTTTGTAATAACGACACTTATTTAATAAAGCATAATAGAATGATTCAGGCTAAGGAATCCAAACGAGCTGTAAAACAGCTGCAGTACATCCAGAACGCTGCTGCTCAGCTCCTGATGAGAACCAGGAAGTACGATCACATAAGTCCTGCGATCAGGTTTGTTTAGCCGCGCCTATGACTGAAATACTTTAATCTGGTTTTTAATATTTTAAATACCATGTTAATGAGTTTTTATTTATTATATTGTGATTTACACTGTATTGTGTTTTTTATGTGTTTTTAACGTTGTGAAGCACTTTGAATTGCACTTTGTGCTCTATAAATTTGATTGATTGATTGAATCACTTAACTAATACCCTAATTCCCAACCCTTTACTAAACCTTTAATTAGCAGTTACAAACCCGGGATCATGCCTAATAAACTATATGGTCATTATTAATTAAGTCTTGGTTGATGCTTTGTTAAGGTAAATTATTGTGTGGTTATTATAAAGTGTTACCCCAGAATCTTTTATTGTAGTTAGGGCTATTTATTTTTTAAAAGAATCAAAGTACATAGCATTGGGTTATGGGGACTCAAGTCTCAAATGCAAATATTATTCATTTAAATTATCGATATTGTAAGCAGCTGTATCGCGATATCAATCAGAGGATTTTTTGCAAATTTTAAGACATTATTTTGTGATAGCATTACAATTTTAATGCAAAACATTTGACATATTTACTATTTTGATGATTCAAATGGATGTATTTCATATTAAATCTCATATTAAAAAATTCGATGCTAAAATGATTTGTTCCTGTAATATTTTATACCACATTTGTACATCTTTACAAACTTCCACTCTCTTTTAAATCCTGTCAGATCAGCGTGCCCTTTTTCCTCTGTCATACATTCTCCGCATCAGTTTCGCGGGGGGACATGGTACGCGGTGCCAGATGGCAGTAACTCAGCCCCATCGCGCCGTAATTGGTTTGAACGTGGCGCGATAAGCAATGTGTCTCCCATTAGAAAGGACTCCAGCAGACTCCCAGCCCGAGCGGTGTTTGCATTATTCTGATTTGGAGGGAAAATATTGGATGATTAAAGTCAAATGCACACGCCAGAATGGGAATATGGAATGAGAGGTGATTATCTGGTGATGTTGGCTCAGTTTTTCCCTCTCACTGATTGTGAATCTTAAGCACAACTCAAAGGTTTGTTTTGTGCATAACAAGGTCTCTTTACAATGGAATATGAATGTTTAATTTGCAACTCGAACGAGGTCAAACCAGCACTTAAAAAGACATAATAAATTCACAAAACAGTGTTGGCGATGTAGTTTCAGATGGAGTGCAGGGGCCACTATAACTCCAAGGAAGATTTACTGTTTTTGAGAGAAATGTCATTCTCACTCAAACTTCTGACCCGCAAACATTGAACCTTGTCGTTATTTGTTTGAGATCTGCTCCTCAAACTTGTCATATTATTCTTAGGGTTTAAAGTTCTTTTAACTGGCGACAAGCACCTCTTTAGAGTTAAAAAAATGGCACCACTTTTTGATGCTAGTGTGAAAAAATGATTTAAATTGTTTATTTATGTTCTGCGAGTGGTTAAGGCGGTAGCACGTATGCGATGAGATATGAATCATAAACCAGGTCAACAAATCTCCAATCCGACACATGAACAGGAAAAGTGTTTCCTCATCATAAGTTTTTCATGCATGTTTAAGTAATTCTGTTTTGTCCAGTAACTGAAGTGCGGAAATTCCTGTTTTCACCTACCTCCTATCCCCGCCCACATCCCTGTACTTGGTTGTGATTATTTGAAAATTGAAGCCTCTGAGTGACACATTTAGAGTTCTAAAATGTCACGTAGCCGCTTTTCAAAAATAAAAACGTGACAATCTGCTGCTTGTTACAGTGCAATGTCACTATGAAAGGGCGGGGCTTATCAGTTCTGTGGTTTTGAACAGGAAGTCAGTGGACCTGTTTCTGTTACTAAATAGTTATAGATCAATATTTAGGTTTGCAATGAACATACTGTAAATGATGATCTACATATGTTACAGTTCAATTACATAAAAAAGGGGTAATATGTCTCCTTTAAGAGTTGTTTGGAAGTGTGGGAAAACTAAAACTATATTGAAATTACATACTCATAAACGTATCAATTACACACACACACACACACACACACACACACACATATATACAGTGTGTATATATATATAGATATAGATAGATGATAGATATAACTAGACATAGATATATAGATAGAGATATATAGATAATGATTGTCCTATTACATTATTCAGCCTTTGCAAATTTCAATATTGTAGACTCGTAGGCCACATTTTATTTCAACATGCCCTCTATATAATGCTTATTTTAAATATTGAACATATTTGTTCAGCATTTAGCCCTATAGTACATAGTGCATGTCCTTATTTTTACTCCTGAGTGTAGGGCTGAGGAAAATATGATGATCTAGAATACACCAGATTGCTGTAAATTACATGATCTGCTCATTTTCTTTTGATGGATTCCCAGTCTCCCTGTTTTTATGTGAGATTAAAAAAACTACTTAAATTGTCTATATCTCCCTCACATATGTCCAGAGTGCATCACTCTGCATCAATACTTTAACCCCTGCATACAGTACTAGTTAAGTGTTGTGTATAAATATAAATTAAATACTATAAAAGTAAATTTTTGTGTTTCTTATGTGGCCTCAAAGTTGGCTTCAGGTATCAAGTCCGCCTACTTCCACCTTCGCAACATCTCTCGTCTCCGTCCTTCTCTCACTCCTCACACCACAGCCATACTTGTCCACAGTCTAGTCACCTCCTGGATCGATTACTGTAACTCTCTTTGGTCTCCCCAATAATCCCTCCAGAAACTGCAGCTTCTCCAAAACTCTGCAGCCCGCATTATCACCAGGACGCCCTCCCGCCATCACATCACCCCCATCCTTCAACAACTTCACTGGCTCCCCATAAAACAACCTCAGTATCACAATCAAGTTTGACATTTTGTTATTGTTACAAGACATTTTAAAGGCGCATTTGTGGAGGGTCCACACTTGTTTGTCACCATGGAGATGTTATTGCCTTGCCTGGAATGATTTGTGGCATCACCATGTTTTAATGCCACAGAAAAATTACATGGTGAACCTTTAATTTGACAAAATGCCCTTCATTTTAGCCGTAGTTTCTTTTTTCCCCTCCAAATTAGACAAGAAACGCTGCATAACGATTCTTTTGACACGTTGACTTCAAGATTCTGAAACAATTCTAAACTTGTTTCTTCTTTATTTGTTCCTCGCTCCTGACTCTTGACTTGTTGTGTATTGCCGTTTGGAGACGTGACAGACAGCAGACAGCAGACAGCAGACTCCTACTCGTTCAAAAAGCAGCCCAACGCGGAGGCTGCCGGAGGAGTGGAAAAAGAACGACAGGGTGACAGGTTCAGCGCTCCACTTCTCGCTCTTACAACTCCAATAAAAAAGTTCCACTCCAAAATGTACACTCAGCGTCATCTCGTGGTATCGCTAACGGAGGCGTGTTTGATTGAAGCAAGCTTTATGCTAATGCCAGTGTGCTTCATTTTGACCCCATCAGAGTTGAACGTCGTGTATTTTTGTATTTCGAAATGTAAAGGCGTGTTATGTGATTTTCTGTGTGGGAGGTCCGTCGCCCACTTTTGTCTCTGTGGAGAAGTTGTTGCTTTGTTTAGAACTTTTGATAGTATATGACATTTGACAAATCTACCTTGCATTTATTCGGTTATTTGGTTTGCACAGGTGTTTTTATTGCTATGAAAATACTTTCACTATGCATTCTGACTGCGAGCGATGTAATGTCGCCACAGATTTGACCTGTAACTGTAACTTGGTCTCCTATGCTTGTGTCCATTAAGATAGATACCCTTAAAAGACACATAGCATTAGAGGTGGAACGGGACACGAGGGCGTAGTAGTCAATCGTTTTGGTACAGCATGTTTGGTTTGGTCCATGTGTATATGGTTTTGATAGGATTTCCTATTTCATGTAAATAAATCTATTGCAGCACGGGCCAACAATCAGGAACTGCAGAAGGGAACTAGCTAGCTAACTATTATCTGGTGCAGAACATCTATTTTTACGGACTTAATGTCTGTATAGTGTCCCTTCAAATAGAGACTAAACTAAATGTTCACACACGGGAAAACTTATGAGCAACAGATTAGCCTATATTCTGGAGTGTTAATAACATTTAACACTTCTTTCTTGGTCTAGTATTCATCAGCGCTACTTTCTGAGTAGTTCTGATAGGTTTAAACACTTTAAAATAGGAGCTTGAAACAGATGGAGAGTTGTACTTACCACTACAACAGCACTGATCATGAAGCACAGGCACCATCTCCTGCTCCTTATGAAAAAGTCCATCTCCAAATTGTCCTTTATATCCATCGTTGTATCAGTGTAGTCCCAGAGGGTGTTGTTGTCGCCATTTTGAGGACGTCTCTGTATGCTGTAGCCTATCTCTGACGTGAAAAACACTGCATCTCGTTGAAAATAAAAAGGGGCGATACTTCGGAGTCACTGACACCACTTAAAGCAGCAAAAACCTGCCATAACTAACTTAACATCAAGCTACCTCATCCACTGCCGCATCATACCGAACATCAAGCTACCTCATCCACTACCGCATCCATACCGAACATCAAGCTACCTCATCCACTACCGCATCCATACCGAACGTCAAGCTACCTCATCTACTACCGCATCCATACCGAACATCAAGCTACCTCATCCACTACCGCATCCATACCGAACATCAAGCTACCTCATCCACTACCGCATCCACACCGAACATCAAGCTACCTCATCCACTACCGCATCCATACTGACAATCTGCCAAAGCATTCAAGAGCACAAACTGTGCCCTGTGCCCGTGTGGGTGATTGAGCCTAGGATATAAGAATTGGTAAGTAGGACATGAGGGAATGAGGGTAATGTTTGGTCTGCAATAGGCTAACAACTTTAATTAGCATAGCCACACAATTAACATGGAAGTTTAATGTGTAAAATAGCATTAGCCATCTGCTACTGCCAGACTGGAGCGCTGAAGCTCACTGGATCCTCCTGATGGCAGTGATCCATTTCTGGTGACAAACAGGGTCCTAGCGAATGTTATGGAAGAAAAATCCTTTGTTTTGAGTCTTGTTGGCACAGGCAACAGCCCAGGACGAAGGCTTCCATCCTCAAGATGGCACGTCACGTCACTTTGGACCCATGATTACAGACACTGGGCCTTCAATGTAACAACCCACTGTTCATTTAGTTGGATTGAGCTGTTTGCAAAGAGGCAAGGCAAGGCAAGTTTATTTGTAGAGCACAATTCGTACACAAGGCAATTCAAAGTGCTTCACACAACAGGAAAAAAATGCATTAAAATCACAAAGACATGGCAGAAATCACTCTAGTTCAAGACATAAAAGAGAAGAGTGCAAAAAAAAAAAAAAGCTTTTTTTTTTACATGGTTCAATAAGCATATTTTGTATTATATATGATAATGTGAACGTTAAATGATATTAGAGAGAGAGAATGTGAGCCAAAGAAGAAATGATATGACTTAATCTATAGAAAGCTTTTTGTGTAATGTCATAGTAGCTCTTACAGGGGCTGCAGGGCATCAGGTTACTGTGTTATAGGGAAGGGTTGTATCTTCCTTTCATAGTGTAATTCAAGGATATTTATTTAAACTCAATTGAACTTGTGTTTATTTTCATAAAACACTATTTAGCCAATTACTGTCTTTTATAATGGGCCAGATACTTATTTTAGCAAATTTCTTTTGCGTTTTCTGCAGTGAAAATGATGTGACGTTTTTTATTTGGTAGAAACAGAGGGAAATGCAAATGACCCGGCTGTAGCTCGGATAGTAGAGTCAGTCACTAATAAACCCGGGAGTTGTTAGTTTGATTTCTCCTGGTGTGTTCTTTGGCAAGACACTTCACCTGCCTTCTCTCCATTTGATGCAGATTTGAGTTTAATTCCAAAGTTAAATGGAGGACTTTAAAAGATTTTATTTAATTTATACACCTTGGGATGCCCCCGGAGGAGCTGCAGGAAGTCTGTGTGGAAAGAGAAGTCTGGGCTTCCCTACTCAGACTGCTGCCCCCATGACCCGGCCAAACAAAGCAGAAGAAAATGGATGGATAGATGGATGTAACTAAATCTACTTTGAAAAACTCTTGCTGAAAAGAATTGTTTGTTAAAGCTGGTGTATCCAACTTTTTCACACCCCTTAAAGTATCTTGTAAAAGCAGCACTTTGAGACAAAAACAAGTATTTTATCTTTTTCAACCCAGAGGAAAGCGCTTTGATTGGCTAAGCTTTGGCAGCACAGCCAAATTCACTTCTCTGTCTGAGAAAAAAGACTTGTTTAATTATATTCTCTATTTCACTTGACATTCAGAGACGCCATAATTTGAACATGACTTTGTCAACATTAAGAAGAAGTGCATGACAGCGTTTTTTTCTTTTCTTCAAGTTTCTAAAATCTGCGCGAGGATCTGATACTCTTTAACACCATTTCTAGTTTTAACACCAAACATTGCCGCTTTGTGGAGTAAATGTATTTTGTCTGGCACACGGGTGTAATTTCTGCACTGTTAGAATTACTATATTTACCAGGACAAGATAAGATGCTGTTCAGATTATAGCTTTGAAAGGCGTGTAGCAGAATTCCAACAATCTTCATGACCTCCTGGAACCTCATCTGGTCAATCCCAACCCCATTTGCATTCTCTGAGGCAGCTAAGCGACTCGGCAGAAGGTTCCAAACAACATGAATAAGGTTTTGAGAGAGGGTTGTTACAGATGCAAAGTTAAAATTGCATTTGGCTTTTAATCATACGAGAACTCCACAGTGAGATGGTAAACAAGATGAGCCCGAAAGTAAATCGAGCTTTTAAAACGACCCCAAACAAAATGGAGATTTGATTAGCCAAGAGGAAAGTATATTAAGAAATGAAGTTTGCTCACAACATTACTGTTGAGATAATCACACTTTTAGGCTCATTTGCAAGAGCTTATAAACTCCGCACTTCATGTTCATCCATGTATAATTTGTGGATTACTCTGTGATCTAATTTTCCTTTAGATGTTTGCTCCTCAATAGCCGAACAGTATATGTTATGAAATTATTAACACAATTTTGCCTTAGCTAGAGATAGTGATGCAAAGATACTTGTTTGCGTTGTGTTGTGTTGGATTTAAGTCTATAATTAACTGTGATTTATCTAGATTTTTAATGATATTATTTAACTGTCTGTTACACCACTCAAATTTCCCCACTGAGGAACAACTAAAAAGTCTCTTATTTGAACTCATCTTATCATCTTGTTTTATATGTTTTCTGGTCAGTTTAGTCTCTCAACATATAAACATTCACCTGGAAACATTGTCCAATCTGCACATGAAGATGTTTTATTTAGAGCTGTTGATATCAAATTGAGACAAAAAAAAGAAAAATCTAGATACACTATCCAAAATCCAAAAGACATTCAAACCTAGCTCTATACATTTTCAGATTTGTCTCTAATATGTGTCATTTTGTCAATTTTAACATGTGTTATTTCCTTTTTATTTTTATCTTTCAAAACACAAACATAGCGCGCCATTAAACTTCTGAGACCTTTACTGAGAGCACATTCAGATATTTGATTCTAAGTGCGGCACATTTTGCAAAGTTCCGTCAAAAGCAATATATTTCACAAAGTTTTAATGCCTGACCAGAACTGTATGCCAGAAGTACTTGGACTGGACTCAGCACACAACAGAAGAACAGCAGAACTACTGAGCTGGATCCACACACAGTCGTCTCCCGAGAACCGCCGCTTTATTATTCACGTTCAAATCTAAGAGTTTATCTAGAATTAGACAAACAATTCCTTGCCATTTTAGTGAAGTAAAGCTTTAATGAATTGACTAAACTTTTTAATTTTACGTTCCCAAAGTTTTTTAAGAATATTGGTCTTTGTTCTTTTATGTTTTTGAACAAATAAATCCACAGTTTCATTACAGTAGCTTGGATCTTTTTGTCCCTTCTTGTACTTTTGAAATTAAATCAAAATCCCAATTTCTCTATTTGCGTTTTTTAAAATCACACAAAAGAGTGGTAGAGGTGTATTCAATTAGCACCCAAAAAAAGAGATAATGTATAATTTATATTGTATAGTTGATAGATGGATGGATGGATACTTTATTGCGTGTGTATTGTGTACATTTTCTCGTGGGGCTATGTCGCCAGTTTCTTGACAGATTCTATTGCCACGTTTTGACTGGTTCACTTTGGAGTGGATTGGTGCATAACTTGTTGAGCCCACATGTTTAACAAAACAAAGCAAGCACACGTTAGTATCACAAGTGTTTCTGTCTATCGACAAAAGACACATATTTCCAGTGCATAATGCATCAACCGTTATCCAAGAGAAAGGCTTAAATGTGGTGTAGAGATGCAGAGAAATCAAATAAATGCAGAAAAAGCAGATGATGAACCAGAAGCCTTTTCCAGTTTACTTTGCACTCCTAAATCAAAAAGTTCTAAAAGGAACCTTTTGAGGTTCTATCTGCCGTCTCTGTGGAGGCACCCTTTTATATGGTTTATAAACTTATAAACTTTTTTCCTGAAAGAACCCTTTTTAATAGAGCTCAGGATTGTGACTCCACACACTGATTTTCACTCAGCATAATGTTAAACCAACGGAGATTTTAAGATTCTAATTACTAAACTTAGCGCTCATTAAAAAGCATTTAAACATTGTAGATCGAATGTATTTACTAGTAGTGGCTCGGTCAAATATCCTGTTTTTCCAAGGCTTTTTTCCAAGTTTTTTACATTGTTTTGACTAATGTATCCCTGCACATTTAGCACAACAGCAACAAACATGGCCGATTTCTATGGTAATGGACTTATTTTGACATTTCATCCCAAGCTCTAGTGAACCTTTTGTCAAAAATGGTTTAATATAGAACCCTATCCAAATTATTACGGAAGTTGGCCTGAGCGCCGCCATACGTCGTGATCCTCCTGCCAGTTGTGTTAGTTAACACAGGGCTTCTGTGGCCCACTTTGAGATTACGCTCTCTTACCTGGACCAAGCACAATGATTATGGCAATGTTTGGATCATATCATCAGTTTGCGGACTGTGGCTGGATGAAGCACAACATTCAGACCTTTGTCACAAGGTTGAAGACTATTTTCTAGTGGATAGAAACAACCTGCTGTTTCTTCAGCTCTTCTGGTTACAGGTGTGGTGGTGCACTGCGATTTGTTTGAACATGGAGAGCTATGACAAAACATGCTATTTGTGCCATTCGTTTGTGTGTCTGGGGATCAGGACCAGTCGATACATGGCTATGGTGCACTTTTTAATTTAAATGTGCCTGCAATGTTCCACAGTATCGCATTAAATGTATTTATCGTTCAATAAAGAAAACACAAATAAATACATTACATACAGTTAGGATTTACATGGAGACAAGCATGTGGTGGACCTTTAACCAAAAAAGTTACATTGTGCAACATTAATTGTACATGTGAGTTAGAAGTCCAATCTTTATGTTTATTACTAGTTTTTAAATCATTCAGTCACGCAAACAATTAACATTTGTGTTGCCAGTCCACAAATAAAAATAATGTTTTTTTTCTTTCACCTGGTTTAGTTTTGTTTGAAATGTTCCTCAGTTTGGCATTGAACTTACATGTTTGCAATTATTCAAGTAAAGGCAGAAAACTAGGAAAACATTACCTAGTTACCTCGTCACAGGGAAACATCCTCTCCACTCCTCACATCCCACTTAATCTCCTCCTCTGCATTAGCCCTATTTAAAAACTCTCAAAAAACACGCAGTATTTTTGAGCAAAGACTAAAACACACAGGCGGAATGGAAATGGAATTAGCTGCTGTAGCTCTTCGCCTCAAGATCCCAAAGAACTATTTCCTCCTGTATAAGCCCAACGAGCTGTGACTGAGTGATGGAGAATACACTAGTCTGAGTATAGCTCAAGACCTTCTGTTGAAATCTACAAGAATCAGAGTTTGGGGCCTTGTTCTACCCAAGGCAATGATAAAGATGTGCTTGTATTGCATTACGATCGCATTCACAATACAAGCTGAAGTGGACTCGGTTCGACTGGAGACCAAAGTTGCACCATTATCTCTTTATCTGAGCTGGTCCAGTTCCAGTTCCCGTTCATAATATACTTTTATCAATCAAAATGTCCAGAAAGACACATCTTCACCTGACCAGTAGAGGCGCTGTTTACAATATGTGTGAGGAAGAGACCTGGAGCTCTTCCTGATCCGTGTCACGTAAACAAAGTGGAAAGCGAGACCGTTTGGATTCATTCTTTGGATTTTTACCCCACAAACTGCGGCTCAGTGTGAGCTGCAGCCGAGACGGAGCACAGACATGTGTTTTCACGTCAGGAGGACAGGTGAGTGACAGGTGAGTGACAGGTGAGTACGAGGTGGGCTGAAATACCCTGGATCGCTTGGAATGCCCAGGGTAAAATAAAATGTTATAAAAATCTCTGCTGTTTTATAGACATAAGCTCTTTAAGGTATCATCCATCACATTAACCTGAACTGTTTAATAGGATGAATATAGGCCACATTTTTCATGTTAAGCAATCTTAAGTGTAATTTTATATTTTTGGTTCTATTTAGCTATTTCTGCATATCATTTTTCCCGTTTTTCGATCTCACACAGGAGTTTGTTTTGATTCTGAGCCTCAGGTTCGTCTCAGGGTTAGAATTTATATTTCTTGCTTAATTTTCGACTTTGAGAGATCTAGATTTGACTGAAAATTGTTTAAAAAAAATCTAATATAATTACTTATATACATATTATTATTAAATTTCGCTTCATTTACACTAATTTGATGAATCCTGGTTCGAAAGTCCTCTCCCATCTGAGCGTCAAAAACAATCCATTCTGAATCTCCTCGATTACTAACATTTTCTCGCCCTGTGACGTGGCTCTACAACTGTGTGCTGAGACCCGGAAGTGAGATTTGTTTTAAAGTGTGTGTAATTCCCTCTGCAGCCCTTAGATGGCACCAAAACTCAGGCAGTCCTGGGGTAAACAGCAGAGATCCATATTTAATTTTGTTTGTTATAAACTATTTTCAGTTCTATAACATGAGATGCCAAACTAGTTATACTCAAGAGCATGTTTAAAGGTTAAAAACAATACAAATACCGGTAATCCAATCCAATCCAACTTTATTTGTGTAGCACATTTTACCAACACAAAAGTCTCCAAAGTGCTGCACAGAGTTCAAAACAAGCACAGGTAAAATATGTTAAAAATATATCTAAAAATAAACAAATAAATAACAAAATAAATTGATAAATACATGAATCCACCTCACCCGTAGAGGTGCTGTGTACAGAATCAACCATAAAAATGACATCATGATCCGCGTCACATTCACAAACTTGGAGCGAGACATCAGCGTCGTTTGCTCTTTTACGGTTCTAACCCACAACCTGCCCCACATGCGCGGCTCAGTGGACATTGTATTTTCACGTCAAAATTTCTGGATGAATATAGGCCATTTATTACCACATTAATTTATGTTTGGTTCCATTTAGCGTTCTAAAATTGTATTTCTGTAAGTAATGACAGTGATATATTTTCATGTGATCATACATACTTATAACTAGTCCTAAACAAGTAATAACTATCAATATCTTACTTCAACCTACAGTTTCTAAAATTCCGTATTACTGTAGGATTTGTCGTGCTTGGTGAAACAACTACACAAAAATTGTCAAACTGTTTTGTCTTTGGTGCATTAGTGTCCAGAATAATGTTTTAAGAAATGTTGTTGCATGTATGTTCATTTCGGCGCTAATTGGCAACAGTCACAAGACAATACATGCGGTAACGTTTTCTGACGAGGCTGTGGGTGTACTCACATGTGCTCGAGTGGTTGTCAGTCACCAAAACTGCCCTGGATTTGAATAGATTGTGATGTTTGGATGCTCATAACAGACATGCGCACGGGCCTATGGATTCCTTTAAAAAAACATTGCCGCTTATATCAAATAAAATATCAAATAAACCCTGGTGCCATAGACATGGTACTGCTCCGCTTCTCCTTCACCCACCCGCCTTCACGTCTAAGTGGCGGTCTCACACTGGGAGCGGATGGTGGGGGGTCTGATTGGTAAGAGAAGCGCTGGAGCTGGAGTGACACTTCTACATGCGGAACCAAAAGGGAACTTGAAAGGAACCTGCAGTGTTGAGATCCAGCAGGAAAATGGAGGAATGGCAAATGTGCGTGAAAATCTAATATTCTTGATGGGTTTTTTGGGGGGTTTTTTTGTAAGACAGATGGTGTGTTCTAGTTGTGAGACCCCTCCAATCAAATCCAGAATTGGCAGCTCTTGCCTGGAAAGTCATGAATAATATAGCTCTGAATTGTTTGTACAGAGATATCAGTCTGGTCACTGGTTTCATTTCCGTGAATTCAGATGGGTGTGATTGACAGGTGGATTCGCGAATCAGGAGCATGCATGGTCTGGCCGCATCAAAAAAAGGCTTATTGACAGGTGCGGCCTGTATAAATTCTTGTTTCTTTGTAAATTTCGTTGGGGCAGTTTTTATTCCGGAGTGCTGTTTTGCCCGAAAAGTACTGTAATATCTGTAATATATATGTAATATCACAGAAGACATTATGTATTTTTGTAGAATCAATGAGAAAAGCACTAAACTGTTAATCTCTGTTAATAAGGATACGTTTGATTTTGTTCTCTGAACTCATTCGTTTCACACGTGTCAGGGAAATAAACTAATCTTGTTGCACAGTTTTGTTTGAATTGGACTGGAGGCACGACCAGACTCACTCTTTGTAAACAAAAAATTAAAAAATTGGATACTACATCCCAGGTAACTATGGGTTTGTCGTGCCATATTTTGCTGAGAAAATGTTCTCTTTGAGGCTATAATTATACCAAATGGCTGCTTATGGAAAGAAAAAAGAAAAAGAGTGAGAGTGGCAGCGTACATCTTCGTCCTCTCTGGGCTCTCCTGCATGTTTTCCGCCTCAAACTTTGTCTAAAGTGCTCAGAGGATGAACGTACGAATATCTGCCTCTTTACAGGGCCGCTGCCAGCCATTTTTGTTCAAATAATATGAGGCTGAATTACAACCTCCAGTGACGGCTACTGAAGTCCTTTTTTATGTATATATATATTGTATAAATCAGATCCATTCATTCAAGACGTTTTGAACAAAAATATGGAATCTATTGTGTTCTGGTGCATTTTAGATGCAATATTATTCATTACATAACTCATTACATATTTTACTGTGAGCGCCCCGACAGTCCCTAATTTTCTTTGCTCCGCCCCTGCTCTAGTGCTCTAATATTTTTTTTTCCACTACATGTTTCACAGTAAGTGGTAGAAGTCTAAACTTAAGTGCATCAGCTCGCCTTTAATCACTTACTGAAACTCATTTACTTACTTACTTTACTTTTTTACTTTTTATGAAATGTATTTTATTTATTTCTCTGTGTGCTTTCTTACCTTTATTTGATGCATTTTAGTACTGTAAACTTTGCTTTATGAAGAAAGAAAATTATTATTACAACCAATTAGCATACAATAATAAACATGCACGAAAGGTACTTTGAGAATCACTTCTGAAAAGAAACTGTCACACATTGGATTTTTTTCGTTGAATGAAACAGCATACAGCAGAACACCCCGAGTGTGGAACTTATGTGTGTTATTCATGCATGAGCCGCGCTTCCAGCAGACTATTCATATCATACTTCAAATCATTTGGCAATCAGGCCTCTGGGGGGCGCTGAGAAATATTGCCGGCGCATTTGAGTCGCGTTCAGTAATTATTTTGGAGCCAGGCAGGCCCAGGGCTGATGGAGGATCCGCGGGGTATGGGGGGGCCCTCAAACACAAGTGCTGCTCCATTAAGGGTCGTGTCCAGGGAAATCTTCACGCTTCAAGTTTTGGACTGCTGTTATTTTTCACCGTGCTCCACTTCCACATAACTGCTCTTTTTGTGGGCCTTGTACATTCATACACAAAACAACATTTTGCCGTTGCTTAAATTCCCCCTCTTGGCTAGCCGATGCTAACCGAAGTTACGTCAAATCGAACGTTCCATTACTTACAAATGAAGTCAAGCCAGTATATAACGTGTTTATTTCATGATATTTATGTCCGCTCTACTCACAGTAACATGTAACAGAGGATGTTTAGTGTGACTACATTCTTACAGAAGCACAGCATGAGAAATCTCAATTTAAAATTAGTTAGCCTTGAACTAAAACACTTTAATTTAATTGAACTCAACGATGACTTTTAGTAAGTCTTTGACCTGAATGTGATGTGCTTGATGGGCCAGCCCAAATGTTCTGGATGTTTTTTTTTGGTGGGCAGATGCTAATGGATATTGGAAAAAAATATAGGGAACTGGCTGCAGAGTAACTCAGATTTGACCAGATTAGCTAAATGATCAAGAGGTATTGTAAACATAACTCTTAGGGTGATTCTGATTATAAAGCGTATTTCTCCTCCATATCCCAAGAAGTGAGTCTTGTTGCTGGTACACTGTTTGCGTTCTAGTTGTTGTTAGCATTAAGGTGTAGTCAAAACTTTTTCTGGAGCCTGAAATGTGTGAAAAGTGGTTAGAAACTGTGAATAATCAGGATGCTAGGAATACATTAGAGACATAAGCGATACGTTTAATCCATGTTTTATTTGTATATTATCCATGTTATATTTTGGTATATATAAAATACACATACATTAATATAATTATATGTGTATTTTTAAAGTGTCAATATTATTGCAACATTGAAAGATACTTATTGACAAAATAATGTCTGTTATATTAACAAAAATATGTTTATGCCTTCATGTATTTGTCTGTTGCAGTAAAAAAAACAAAAAAACTAAATGAGCCTTTTTTATATGTTTTTATTTTAACAAACAAACAAAACAAAACAGTGCATTTCTGTTAGATGGTGGACCTTGGTTTTATTACGATATATTTCGTTTGCTGTTTCATCGATTATTACGTCAGCTAATATTGCAATATCGATACCTTTGCTTTGATTCTCACTTATCAGCACTCCCAACCCTTTTAATATGGATACCAGTCTTAGTGACGGGACTATTTCCTCGATGCGTTTTGAGTGTAAAATTTCCCATTCTCTTCCATATTGAAGCACATTTCTGTAATAAGATAAATATTCCATGAAGCCTGTGCTCTCACGAGGTCAGAGCGTTGCACAAAGCAGGGCTGTACACTTCAAAGCCCTCTCTACACGCAGTGCTTCTGATTACAGTGTGCGCCTGTGAACAGCCACGGCCTGGTGACTGCAGCTCCAGATGACACGCTCCAGATTAGTCCATATGCAATCAGTGAAACAAGTCTGTTTGTCCTTTTTGTTCTGTTTTTTGTATGTTTTAATGAACCTCTTGAAATATATAGTCTACGTTGGAAGGAGTATCAAATGATGTCGTGTAAATTGGGCAAAGGGGGCATATGTTCACTCAGCCCATGGATCAATTAAATTAACTGGATAAAGTTTTGCAATCTTAAACCCGTCATGAGATGGCCTCAGCATAAAAATCCTCCACAGTCCAGAAAGCATTTTCAATGGAAAACAATGTCAAAACAAACTGCTCGTGTTCAGCTGACAGGGACCTGCAGCTTTCACGATGGTTGGATTTTGTGGCAATTTATACAGTTTTTTCAGATCATCAACTTTTTTCCGGCTCAAAATCCTTCCGCTGTCTTAAAAACAGTCTGTCCTTTCAGCTCGTTCGGCGTCAATCTAGCAACTCTCGCTCTGATTGGTCAGAGTGGTCACATGGCGCATAAACCCACGAGCCCAGCCTCCTCATGATAAAAACTGAATCATATTGGAAGGAGCCGAGCAAGAAACAAATGTTCAGATCATTTCATTCTGTCAACATTAAGAAGAGAAGAGGAAGAGGAAGAGTAAAAGTGTGTCTGAAAACTACTCTGAGACATACAGTTGAATTAAAAAGTAACCCAGATAAATGTAACCGAGTACTTTGTACTTCTGGATGTTTTTCGAGTGGATGTTTGAGATTAGACAAGGTTCCAGGAGCAGATTGTGAGAGAATGGTGCTGTGGATTATTCTAGATTAATTTAGTGCTAAATAGTGACGCTCTCTGACACTTCTACAAAACCAACAACACAACAAAATCATCAGGGTTTTTTCTGTTGGCAAAGGAATAGAGTCGCCCGGAGCTTTTATCTTTGACGGCTGTGAAGAGGCGCCAGGAAAAGAAGAAAAATAAAGAAAAAAAAACGCTGGTGCAATGAGTAATTTTTGTGTATGCATTTGCAGAGGTTGTGTGTTTGTGTGTTTGGTACAGACCACATGGAGAGAAAGAAGAGCAAATAACGAAATGTGTTTTTCAAATGAGGGACTGCGGTTGCGTGTTGCCTTGACTACTTTGAATAAATGTTAAAACACTACACTTTAGATAAAATAATCAGTCATTTTCAACACACATTATTGGTAATTACCTTAATATTCACATGTGGTTTTACACTCGTTCTGATAAAGAGCATTCTAAACTATTCATGAAAACTGGATTATCTTCTTGTGGCATTTAAAACCACACAGATAATCTTTAAAGCTGGTAGTAAAGTTTTAACATCAAAGAGGAAGAAATAAGGAAGAAATTGTTGCAAGAAAAAAAATTAAAGTAAAACTGTGATGATCTATTCGTAGACCTTTCACAATTTTAAGTGCAACGTAAAGCTACAGAAAATATCAATATAAAATCAATGATAATATTGGAACTGACACAATGAGCCTAAAGCAGGAGAAGCTCGGTGAATGTACAATATACAACAAATAAAAGCCGATGAAACACTTTAGATACTTAAATAGTGCATTCTTAGTCTTAGAAGTTATTTATACAACTCTCGACACCTCAAATTTTATCGTACTAAAATAAATGACCACACTTTTCTGTGTGCAAAAGAAAATGTGCAAACGATAAATACTGTATTCAGCATAACAAATATCATTCCATCTTTTATTCACTGAACAAAAGTCGATATAGGTCATTGGGTGTCATTTATTGTGATTTTGTATTATATATTATGTATCCCCTTTTTTTCCCAGTTTTGATACCTCATTAGTTTCATTTAAAAAAGAAATAATTTGTAATCTGTACTTAATAATTATTTGAAAAAGTTGTTTTTACATGTCACCCATTATCTGACTGATATTAATCTTCTTTCAATCAGGATTTAGAGCCAATCCCAGTACCGAGACGGCTCTTGTTAAAGTTCTTCATGACAGACAGATGGATTGGGATGCCGGTAAAGTCTCTATTTTGATTTTGCTAGATCTGATACAGTCGATCACTCAATGTTGCTGCACCGATTGTAACATTATTTTTGTTTTTCATCTGATTTAGGTCTTACCTTAATGACTGAGAATATTTTGTGTCAATTGGTGAATGCAGATTAGATACATTTCAAACAATGTATGGAGTTCCCCAAGGTTCAGTCCATGGCAATCTTTTATTTATTTATATATTACACAGTTAACCAAACTGTTCCAGAACTGCAAAATCTTGTACCATCTCTACACAGACAATACACAAATATATGTCTCTGTCACTCCAGGAGATGATGGCAGTCCTCAATCTTTGATGCAGTGCATGAAACAAATAAAACTGTGGATGTGTAATAATTTTCTTATGTTAAATGAGGATAAAACAAAGGGTATTGTTTTTGGTTCAGGGAAAGAAAGACAAGTTGTGTGTGAAAACCTCAATGGTCTGTCCTGCACATGCAGGGACGAAGTGAAGAGGCTCGGGGTCACTCTGGACTGTAACTTGAGTTTTAATAACCATATTAAAATGATTAGCAGGTCGGCTTTTTATCACTTAAAAAAAAATTCGCCAAACATGCCTGGATGGTCTCTATTCTCTGTCTTGAGTGTCTCTGGCTCTATGATCTCTCTCTGAAAATGGATGTTCATCAGTCATAGACCATCGGAAGTCTATCCGTCCTGGTTGAGTCCTAGTTGGGTCCTGGTTCAGTCCTGGTTCGGTCCCGGTTCAGTTCCGGTTCAGTTCCGGTTCAGTCCTTATTTAGTCCGTTGGAGTAAGATCTCTCCTTCACTGTGGTTCTTCTCAATGTTTCTACTTTTCTGTACTCTTTCCTTGCCGAGGGGGCCTGTGAACGTTGGCTAATCTGCTTCTCTGTTATTGACCAACGGCTATTTCACTGTGTAACTTTCTGCTTGTAAAATCAACAATTTTGTTCAGCCCTGCGAGGCAGCTACTGTTGTGATTTTGGGCTTTACAAAAATTAATTTAATTGAATTTGAAAAGTACTCAAATAAGTACCATGTGAGATCGTTAATTGATCCCAAAACAAATTCAAGTTCAGCTTTGTGTCTCAGTCAATGACACTAACCCTAACACTTTGAGAGTTTTAGGAGAGTAACAGCCTTCACAACAACAACAAAACCCTGGGCGTCACAGTGTCATAGCCAATCAGAGACCGGTCTGTAATCATGTGACCTAGTTGAAATCTGCCTAGTAACAAATCACTCACTGGTCTGTGGGTGAAAATGGGAACTGGGGGCAAAAATGGCCCGGATACTACCAAATAATGAAAAATACTGATTTGAAAAGGGCATAATAAAGCATCATGTGTAAAATGTAGTCCTTATATTGGAAAAATATTTTTGAAGGCATAAACATAAATGTTTACATATTAGATATAAATGACTTTAATTTTTTTATTGAACATTTTTGAAAAGAGACACACTGGTAAACACAATTAACAATAGTAATAAAAACACCGGAAAACTTGATTTGTACTTTTTGATGTTTTCGTTCACTTTTATTACATCTGCAGTAGAGCTGGGCGATATTGACACAAATTAGTATCTTAGCTGTACCCTGTCCAGGGAGTCCCGTCTAAGGCCCAAAGTCACTGGGATAGGCTCCAGTCACCTGCGATCCCTAACAGGAACAAGCGGTAGAAAGCGAATTAATGAATGAATATCTTGAATAGAATGTATAGTGTAATAGTAAGTATAATACAGGATTGTAATGGGCACAAGTCGTTCTTTCTTAAACTAACAGAAGGTGTGGCCCAATGATCAATTCTCGGTTCTATCTTTTCTACTGTATTTATTAACTATATTGCTTCCTCAATTGAACTTTGCTGTCCCTTTTTATGCAGATAACACATGATTTACTCAGTTGCACCCTCTATGACTGTTGCCTTATGCAACTTGAGGAAAGATTTTCTCATTATTCAGAACTGCCTAGTTAAAAAATATTCTTGTTCTAAATCCTGATAAAACAAATGTCATGCTCTTTTGAAGAGGATCTTACTTACCACAATAGGTGGATTTCACAATGAGTGTTACAAATTCTTCCCTAAGTTTTAAAACTCACATTTAAAAGTTGAGTCACAAACTGAAAATGAAACTTGGATTCCTCTGCAGAACTAGGCGGTGTCTCACATGAGGCTGTTGTGGACTATGGTGACACCATATACAAGCATGCCACCGGGTGCACTTTACCACAGTGCTCTTAGATGTATTAGAGGCGACAGCTATCGCACACATCACTGTGTTTTGTACCAAAAAGGTGGATGTCATCTATCTCACAGACAAGAACATTGTTTAGTTTTTGTATACAAAGCCATTTTAAAGAAATTGCCTTTTGTATATAACATCACTTTTAAAGCAGCTCTGTGTTGGACAGCAGCACTTTATACGTTCCACACATTCATAGTGAACTGGGGAAGAGTGCTTTTAACTACGGGCCACACAGACTATTACTGAAGCTTGCTCAGCTTCCAGTTCAATTGCTCAAATTAAACAATCGCTGATTATGATTTTAAAATATCTTGTTCTTATTTCGTGTTTTTCTTGTCTTAACACTATTGTTGTAACATATTTGTATGTACTTCCTCGGGCTCTGTTGTACAAGAATAAAAAAAGGTTTATAACAATTGTAAATGTTCAAATTATTTGATATTGCCAACATAAAGCTTTTGTCACTTGTAGTTTCATTCACAGTGGGAAGAGGAACCAAAACTTTTACTCAAGTAAAAGGAAAAGTATGTCTCTGAAAACGACTTCATGTAGCAGAATATTGTTGAAACGTTACTCAAGTACAGTATGAAAGGGAGAACTTCCCACCTCTGCGTGTATCTGCACTTCAATCCAGTATGTGTCTCATGCATACTAATCTGTGCATGTCCCCCACAGCCACACGGTGGTCAGCAGCAGTGATGACCACAAGCAGAAAGCTCCTTACAGCTTACATGCTCCTCACTCTCAGCATATGGACAACATGTGGGGCAGTTTTAATTACAAGGCCGAGTGCAGCAGATTAACTCCAGAGCCATGCGAGGTCGAGACACAGATCTGAAGCCTGTACAGTTGTATGTGGAAGTGCTTAGCTTGTTTTTATTCTCATGACTATTGGCCCGTCTGATTCATGAACCGGGGTTAAAGGTGCACTATAGCCACATTTCGACTGGCCCTGATCCTCAGACTGGTTCACTTTAGAGAGCCTTGGAACAGTTCTTTTAATGCTTTTTAATCAAAAGGCCATCCATCCATTTTCTTCCACTTTATCCGGGGCCTTCTGCGCAGAGAGGCCCAGACTTCCCTCACCTCAGACACTTCCTCCTGGGTCTTCTCCAGCCACCTCAGCTAACTCCTCTCGGCATGAAAGAGCAGAGGCTTTACCTGAGATCCTCCCGTGTGACTGAGCTCCTCACCCTATCTCTAAGGGAGCGCCCAGCCAACCTGCGGAGGGAACTCATTTTGACCGCTTGTATCTGTGATCTTGTGTATTTAAAATGTGTTGTTCAAATGATCAAATAACCTGAAAAAAACCCATTTGTATTACGTTTTTTTTGTTCCACTCTATACAGATGCTAATGTTAATGCTAGTTAGACCCACTTCCAGCCACTGTCGCTGTGTGAACGCGAGCGAAGGGGACTGATTGGTTCCTCAAACTAAAGCGGGGCTGGGGGATTCTACATTATCGTTCTTGGTACTGTGTGAAAATGCTTCTTGTTTTCTAACCTTTGATTTGACATCCATAAAGCTGAGTGGTTCTGATTTGCCAAAGTCATCTTGATTTTTTACATCATAAAAAAAATCTATATTGAAATCACATTATGTTCCACTCCACTTTTTGCTTCTATTTCAGACAGTTCTTATTTACAATATTTAAAAGTTATTTATTTTTTGTTTCTTGGATTAAACTCTTCTCTATCTCTCACACTTCATGCCCCATTAACACACTTATGCTTCCATTCGCAACAAAAAAACCCTGTTCCTCCACGTCTCAGGGGGACAAAACATGTGTTCCCGAAGACTGATTACTCCAGGAATCAGGCAAATTAAACCAACAACTCGTTCATCTTGGTAAGGGAGAACTTAAGTGTGCATATTGTCAATAGCGAAGGAGCTATCGTTGGTGCTGGCCTGACCTTTCCACAGTCGAAGCCAACCATTAGGGAAGATTTATGTAGACACTGGACCTCATTGTCAGTGTGTGTACAGTCATTTGTTTAAGGATTTAACGCGTTCGCACAGCGTTCCCTCATCAAAAACAGTCGTATTTAGCTTATTACACACTTGTTTCATTAATCCTGTCATTATGTGTCTTTTCTGAGCGCTCATAAAACACTCCGTTTAAATATTTTCCTCACAGGTAAAAATCCGGATTCTCCTTCCAGTTTTTAAGTCCATAAACAATCACCATCGAACGCATGGCTTTATTAGCATGGCAGTCACGTTTCCATAGGGCTTCATTTATTGTATTATTTGTGTTGTTCATTTCCACTGCTGACAGCAGAGGGCGCTCCGACTCCAACCGATGTAGTTTGTTAAGTTTGTTTTTTACGTTAGAAAATGTAAAATACTAATCATTGAGCAAAAGCATGGTTAAAAGACTATTCGAGCGAGCGTACTCTCTCTTGGTTTCTGGAGTTCAGCTTTTATTGATCGACTCTTCTTGTCTGTATTGGAGACACAGAAGACAAAATGATCCTGATTTTCTGAGGTTTTTATCCCAAAGACGAAAGGCAAAATGTAAAGTCATATCTGCAAAGCTTTTACACATGTTAAATAACCAATAACTAATGATTGACCAAAATAAACTCATCATTAACCATAACTTACTTACGTGATTTTTTTTTATTATTAGTAAATTATTATTTAACATGTGATAATGATAAATGCTATTTTTTTTTTTTTTGCTAAATTTTTTTTTTTTTGCTAAATAATATTACATATCTGCTTCTCTTTTGTACTGCTCTTCTCTTGTCTTCACCCCTCTCATTTCTCCTCTCATTATTTTCTTCTTCTTCTCTCCTTCCTTCTCTTATTCCTCTCCTCTCCTTCTCCGTTCTCCTTATTTTCTTCCTCTTCTTCTCTCCCTCTCCCTTCTCCTCTTCTCTCCTTCTCTTCTTCCTCTCCTCTTCTCCTCTACTTATCCCTTCTCCTCTTCGTCCCCTCTCCTCCCTCTAATGAAAATGATCATGGTCCTGTTGTACATGTCTCACCTTCACCTGAATGTTCTCAAAACCAAGGACATGATGATCTTCTTCAGAAAGAACCCGCACACGTCTGATGTGACAAATATCCAAGGAGAAACGGTGCAGTGGGTGGAGTCATAAATACCATGGGATAAAACTGAACTTTGATGAGAACTGTGCCGCTGTGGTAACGAAGGGCCACCAGAGATTGGATCATTGTTTTTTAACATTGACAAGACCATGATGACTTTTTTTATCGAGCTTTTATTGAATCCATTTTGTCATTTTGCTTAGTTTCATGGTTTGGCAGTCTTTGTATCAAAAACAAAAATCGGCTTTCCCAAATTGTAAAATGGTCCAGTAAAGCGACCGGACACACCCAACTGCACCCTGAGCATCTGAACTCGGGGCAGACCCAACGCTTGGCCTTTGTAAATGATGGCTCGCACCCTTTGTTACAATGATTATCAGCTTCTTCCAACTAGGAAAAGGTTCTTGGTGCCGAGATGTAAAACAAAGCACTTCAAAAACAGCTTCATCCCAGCAACAAAATAAGATGTCGTTTGCACCTTAATTGTTCATCCTTTTCATGCTGAGTGTAAATGTTTAATTGTGGGCTCTTTTTATGGTTTTATTCAAGATCTTTCTTCGCTGGGGTACTTTCCCTGTTTTCAATCCATGATCTTATGTCCTCTCCTCCTTCGGCTCCTCTTCGCCTCTCCTCCTCCCTTCTCTCTTCTGTCTTATCTCTCCCTCTTTTCTGCGGTCCATCCCACAGTTGTGCGTGTACCTCTTCTTCGCGGCAGTTCTCCTCCTCAGAGTACATTAGTGGACCTGTCTGTGGACATTACCCACAAAATGTTTCATGCGCAGATAAAGCCGGAGCCGTTAGCCCGAGGAGTGTATGCTAGGAGCCATTGATTAGCGTTGAAGCTGCTGGAGCTGAGGCAGTACAAGAGGGAAGAGGTGTGGAGCGGACGTGCAGCTTGTTAACGCCTATAAACACACCGGGGTTGAAGCTGTTCAATGTTATGAAAGTCATTTGAGAGGAGTTTTGAAGTGCGTTATATACATTTTCACAACCTGCGTGTCCCCATGTACTGTAGATGTTATCGCTGAAATGCTCCACAGTATGGCATTAAATGTATGGTGTTTTTATTGGTCAAAAATGTCTTGGAAAACATGCTTTTTTACTGTGAGCGAGATCAGCTCTTCGCAGATCTGATCTGTAACTTGGCCTTGTCACCTGCTTAAGTTTAATGCATGAATGTTGAACATTCCAGACAAAGCAATAACATCACCATGGAGATAAGTAGTAGAGATAGTAGTGGTAGTGATATGATTTATTATCTTGATTCTTCCCAATGAACAATGGAAGACCGTGGCTCCTTTTGATGTTGAATTACTACTTCTCGCAGAGGTTGCGGGGGCAAAGGTCATGAAGGAGGAAGTCTTGAACTTTTGCCTGGATTTCAAAGGACACTCTCTTCTAATCCATATTCTACACACTCTTCTTTTGTTCTTTTTTAACAGATTATTTTGGCAGGAAAGTGCAGCATGAAATAAGGATAAGACTGGGGAAGGACATGCAGTACATTTTCGAGAGCCGTCTCCTCACTCATGATGTTTGCTGCTCTACACGTGTGCTATCAACCCTGTGTATGACCCCGAGTCTACATTGTAAAATGAACTGAACAAAGCCGTGATTGGGTTTTCGGATTAGGATTCTGGTTATATATATGAATTTGATGTATCCAGACGTGTTGCCTATATTACGGCTAGAACTACAATGTTAAGTATTTTAAATGATGTAAAACAGAATATAAAGCTCAATTTCACAAGAACAGGCATAAACTAATTCCTCAAATTGCTGTTCACGTGTGTCCTGTTGTAGTTCTCATACAGAAGAGATACTCGCCAGTGTGCTCTGGTCAGAGTAAAGGAGAGACTGAGAGGGAGAGAGGGAAGGAGAGAGAAAGAAAGAAAGTAAGAAAGAAAGAGGGAGATAGAGAGAACGATACAAAGGGAGGGATAGCGAGAGAGCGTAGGGAAAGGAAGTCTTAGGAAGATTATCACAGAGAGCTGGAAACACCCGACTGTTCCATGGAGATAGTTTTTTTGGGGTTTTTTTTGCTTATAAACCATTAGCTGATAACAATATTTTGATGATAGATCAAAAATGTGGAAATGACTTTGTAAAATTGTACTGGACTGTACATTGACTCTATAGTAACCATAGACCATTTCTTATAACATGCAGCACAAAAAGTAATCAAATTATACTTTATTTATTATTTATAGGACATTCTAAACATGTTTTATGAATAAGCACAGCAAAGAGAGAGTGTTGCTGTCCATGGTGCTGAAGTGAATATTGAAAATCAATTTATCTCAAAACAATAATTACGTCATGTTACCTGGACAACATTCTGGAAACCTCTCCACAGGTCTGACCTGTAACATGGCCTGGTGGCGTTACCATAGAGATAGATACATTAAATGCCATATTGCTGACTATTCCAGGCAACACAATGACATATCCATGGATACATACACAGTAAACCTTCAAAATAGCTTCTTTTTTTTATTTTTTACGTTTCTTCACTAACGGCCACTCGACTTAATTTAAACTATGATTGAACCACAACTGTAAAAGCATATTAGCCTGTCATCTCCACTATAAGAACATCTCAGCTCTGAAGTGTATCTCTTGCTCTTCAGAACTCACATGAACCTTAACCTCACAGATTGGCTACGTTTCCATTGTCTGTGGACTCCAAAGCTTTACATTCAGACATACAGTTCCAAGATGGCTGACATGCAGAACTGCGGCCCACCCCGGGTGCCCTGCGCTCTCCTGCTGTGATGGAAATGAGACACAAAGCCGAGGAAAATTGGCTGAAAAGCTGGGCTCATCCTACACATCACAGAGGTGTGTTGTCATGCACAGTATGAGCGATGTGTGATGGAGTCGAGTAGTGCAGCTTTTATGTGTACTCTGGAATAGCGTTGTTGTTTTTTTGTACCTTTGTAAATGACAACAATCAACTTTCCTCCTCTGTGCCTGATCACCCTTACCTTTGTATTCACGCCGCAGTCTTAGGTCCTCTTATATTACTAAAAATACAAAGCTCCTGTGTACAGAAACACAAGCAGGCGTGCGCAGCCTGAAGAAAAAATAAATACATGTAAAGTAAAGTGCTCGTATTGTCGTAGTACAGATGTTAAAAAAGTAAGAAATGGAATTAAAATGTTGCAAAAGTTAAAATACAGATACCTAGAAAAAAACAATTTAGAGTTAAGTACAAATACTTTGTTACTTGCCCATTCTGCAGGTTCAAGATCAGACTCTAACATCCTGGTAGAGCGGTCAGATCCACTGGCCCACAGGTTGGCGGTGCGATCGCAGCTGCCTCAAGTGGATACTGCCATTGTGTCCTTGGGCAAGACACTTAACCTGCCCCACCCCCAGTGTCTGCGTACATTGGTGTGTGAATGGGTGACTGATTCCTTGATGTAAAGCGCTCTGAGTGCCTTGAAGGTAGAAAAGCGCTGTATGAATGTGACCATTTGACTCTAGTGTGTATTGTCCTTTAAACATGCTCTTAAGTACCTCCGATTTGGCGGCTCGTTCACCATCAGCAAAAATATGTCCTTCGATAAGACACCCACCTTGGCAGATATGAATGTGGGGAATGTGAAGTGAATGACTGGCGGTGATTGGGGCTGATGAGGCCAGTCATTCATTTGAAAATACAAACATGTGTCGATCATTTAATGTTTTGTCTTTCCAATTACATTTAAGTGCGCATGACAGGTTTTTGCTGACTTACTTTATTTGGTGTTTTATACCTGTTGTATTTATAAATGGTAGTTTTACACCAATCAAGTAGGTATTTGTGGAGAAGACAGTCTGTACAAAATGACAAGAATTCAAGAAAATAAAGTTGCTCTCATATATTTTCATTTGTCAAATGAAATGAAAAAAAAGTTAAGATTAAGATTATATATATATATATATATATATATATATATATATATATATATATATATATATATATATGTATATGTATATGTATATGTATATGTATATATATATATAATCTTAACTGCATTTTAGTTCAATGAGTCATCCAACTTGTCATAGGCACTTAAACTTCAAATCGTAAATCAGATTTACCTATTACTTTGTATTTTTCCTTCTTTTTTTCTTTCTTCTTAAGTAACAATATTCCTACTTGAGTACAATGTTTGGCCCCTGTCCCCCTTCACAGACCCGCTCTTACTCGACACACGTTGCGTCCTCACAGATCAGCCGCTAATGACTGCACGCTGACACGCTGGAGGCTTTCCCCGTCTGCAGGAGGAGACTATTTAGCGGAGTTACAAGTGCGATAAGAACCCAGCGACTTGGACTGTGGCTAAGTCACATCGATCGTTTGTCAGAGCAGTCACAAAGGCTTGTCATTAGGACGGGCCATTCCTCGTGATTGATTGGAGCGAAAGGAGGAGTGACTGTCACAACATGGTGCGTGTCGCTCCGCTTAAAGCGGAGATAAAAGAAATGGGTTTGGAAAGTGATTGTTCCAGAAATGTGCTAAAAAAACTGGAGTAATTACTTTAAGGTGAAAAGGAAATGATCTTAAATTCAGAGATAACAATTTAAAACATATAAATGTAAGGAAAAAAATGTATAACCAAGTTTTTGATGAGCTGAAGTTTTCATAAAAATGAGTAAAGTAAAGTAAAACTTTAATAAATCAGGCTTAAAATGCAACTTTCACCTGAAAACATCTTCGAAACATGTTTAATTATTTAATTGAATTCACAGAATCTACTTCATCCATAGATTTATGGATGCAAGTGCATTTTCTCCCACAGAGACAAAAAGATCAGCCCATATTTAATTCCAAGCCTTGTTCATTACAGTTTTAACAGTTCTTCTTTTTTTTTTCAGTAAGATCTCATATGCTAAAAAAATATTCAAACTATATATATATATATATATATATATGTGTGTGTGTGTGTATATATATATATATATATATATATATATATATATATATATATATATATAAAGAAATCTAAATCCAGATCTCTAAATTATTCAGATTTATATCTCCCAAATATGTGACATTTTGGCCATTTTCCCACATAAAATCCCTTTTAACCACATATAAAAACATAACATGATGAATCACTTCTTACTTACAGTAAACAACAAAATTGATTATATCTAAATGTAAGATGTTTATCGTATTTTACTGACTTAATCTGATACTAGAGTGTGACTTGTCGCCCCTCCCTAACACCGTAGTAACACCACAACCACATGCAAACAAACGACATGACATAATTAGACTATACACATTCTTAAACGCTCATACCATGCAGTGTATTTTATCACATCACAGATTAACTTGAACTTGAACTGTACCGCGGACACATGCCCATAGCCTTTCCCTCCCGTAACAAAACCCGCATTAAGATTCTGTGCGCGCCGCCAGCTTCCGTCTTCTCCATATCCCACGATGCCTCTGGGCCAAAAACCTTCGAGTTAGAAGCAAATATGTCCTCCCCTTCTCCCTGATCTACACGTGTGCTCAGGGCGGCGGTGTTAGTGTGTGGGTTTGTGTATTCCCCACCATTAGCGACGTGACAGGTGGCGTTAGCTTGACTGGCATGTTTATTGTTCCGCGGGCCGGGAGCGACGGTAATGAGAAGGCCTTTGCAAGCGTACCGGGCCGAGCAGAAAAACAAGGCCATACAAGAGCGCCTGTCGTTGACCGCCTCTCCCGGCGTACGGCTGGGATGTTCCGCAGTATGGCATTAATCAGGTCTATGTCCACGCAGACAAGCAGGTGGCGCCGATTGACAAGTCAAATCTCGCAGAGTGCATGGTTTTGTGTTTTTGTGTGAATGCAAAATAGATAGGGTTAATGTCATGTTGTAGAGCATCCCAGGCAAAGTAATACAATCTCCATGGAAACAAGCAGGATACATACAAGTTACATGGTGCACATTTACTAAAAGACAATGTTATTTGATAAGATTGTTGGACTTTTTATTTAATCGTTTTAAAATTACAGAATTTAGCAATGTTTTAGGTTTACTATTTTTCTTCCTGATTGTAAATGACATAAAATTGCACAACTTTTACCCAGTAACCAATGATTTTCAGTGGCCCAAAACTAGGCAAGGCAAGTTTATTTGTTTTGAATAAACATGACAGATTTTTCAGCAGAATTCCCTCCAAACATGGGATTTTGTGGTTCTTTACTGAGAAGTGCATATATTTTCCCAATCTTCGTCAGTCAAATGAAAAAGATTAAAATAATTTTTAATATAATTAGTAGAGTGGCTCCCTGAATTACCAATACATTCATATAATTTTGATATTATTCCCCTTGATAGCCCCAGATTTCTTCCTTTATTTGTAAGTTTTAGAGCGAGACTCTGGAGGTGACTGCTAACACTTTCTCTTTGTTTCTGTGGGCCAAAGACGATGATTTCAGTCTTGTCTGAGTTCAGCTGGACACACACTGATCTGTTGGATCTGAGTGTTGTCTGCCTAATTGTGACTGGACCTGGACCAGGTGAAAGGCGAGCGGGGATAGTTGGGGGTCCTTTGTTGGTGTCGGAACGGGAAAGAGTTCATCCTTGTCATTAGAACTCTTGATCTTGCTATATTCGGTACCAGAGGAACCATCTTAATGTTGAATTCATGTTTAAATGGTCAGAGAAATGCGTTTGTCGTAAACTGTGCCAAACTTTTGGATGGAATTCTTTCAGCCAAAATACACTTTCTTTTTGTTATTATTATTTTTTTATTGAGTGATGCTAGACCGTACATAACAATGACAGGTGATACAAAACATGTACAAACAGAACAATAAGTGACACAAAAACAAGACACGACGATTAAGACCTTCAGGGAATTAGATGTTGACAGGAAATTGGAGAGGGCTGTGTATTATAGAAATATCCCGTTGAAAATGAAGATGCAGTTTTCTGTTTTGTGCGATGCGAGCGATGATGGAGGGGGATGAAGGTTGATGAAAGTAAATCGATAATAAAGAAAGCACGTTGGAAGAAATGAAATAATAATAATAATAATAATAATAATAATAATAATAATAATAATAATAATAATAATAATAATAATAATAATAAATAATAATAATAATAATAATAATTCATTTTCTTCTTCCTATGTTTTAATATTCGCATTATGATCGCTCTTCGTCTATGCTATGTTTTTCGTTCTTTATAAATGAAATTGGTACGGTATGACCTTCCTAGTGTCCTGCTCTACTTCTGTTATTTTCTAGTGATTTTTCAACAGAATTTCCATACACTTTATTGGTTTTATCCTACCAGATAAAGTCAAAAAAATTTAAAAGAACAAAAAAACCTTGGAATTTCGCCTCGTTTAGTTTCGCAGTAACAAACCCATTAATTTAGTGTTAAAGGACGTGTACTTTCAGGTGTTCGCCCTCGGCTCATTCTGCTGCATTAGGCCAGAACTAATACAGAGAGAACGCCACTCCATTTCTGCTGGCCTTTGTCTGAGAGGTCAAGCCGCCGCACTCGTCTCTGTAGCCAGGAAATTAGAAAATGAGGCTGATGCCCATAATTAATGTTTTAATATTTCATTACGTCTCGGAAAGGCATGAATGCACTGCGATGTGAGGAGAGAGTGGGCTGAACGGCTGCAGGGTCAGGCACCGAGCGCAGGGAGAGTGTGTTACGACTGCTGCGGAAGGACATTTGTTAAGCTCTGATTTGGACTGGGCTGTAATTGAATAGAAAGTTTGTATATGTACGTAAAAAAAAAGTACGTATTGTATTAATGGATGTTTTGATGTATTTTTCATTTCAAGTCCCACGCTGTTTTCAGAAAAGCCACCTGGACAGACTGGCAGTAATAGTCATTAGAAATGTTGAAAAAATTACATTTGGACTTCAATATTGACAAATCTGACTAACGTTGGGCTAAATGGGACGTTTAAGTTGTACAATGTGTGCTGTAACTCATTTGGAATCCTCTCTCTGCCTTATATTTATTTTTAATGATTTATTGTTTTAAGTTTTTTGCTTTCTCTCTGTGTCGTGTTCATTGTTTTTCTGTAATCAATGATGGGTCAAAAGCGGGCAAAAGACACATTTTTGGGCAACAAAGTTTTCTAATAATTGTACTTTGTAACATCCTCAATAAAGATAAATACGCTTTGTACATATTTTTATTCGTACATTCATTTTAAAAGTGCACTATATAACTTTTTTAACACCTGCTTGTCTCCATGAAGTTATATATAAGATGTTATTGATTTGCCTGAAGGTTCCACAGTATAGCATTATACATATCCAACACAAGAAGATGACACTACCGGCTATTTATTTATGAAAAAAGTACTTAAAATACTAAAAAAAACAAAAAACAAAAATCTAATAAAAACGTGCAGAAACAACATTGCATACCATAATTTTTTTAAATGCCAAAAGCAATTTATTTCAACAGTACGAGAACTTTCATTACTTCTTTATTGTGATGTAATACAATCATTAATCCATTAATTTTGGGAATGCCCCAAATGATCTTCAACAATGTTACAAGAATTCTCAAAGTCTTATTAAAACCAATACCATGCTTGTCTTTCTGTTGATGCAACTTAATGGAGAGACGCATGTTATCATCAGCTGGTTTAAGGTGGAAAACTTTGTAAAGACGGATTTCATGGCTATGCACAAAGCTAAACCTAAAAAAATATACAGTTTTGTGACAATTTAATAGTAAGTTTGAACTATTTTCTAATAAGTTTAAGCCTTAAAAATAGGATTGAGTTCACGTGACATCACAATATTCTAGAATTCCTTTAAAACTGAGCCGAGACAGGTCAGAATTTTATGATTTGCTGTTGAACTGTCAGATTGCAGATTTGTTGACCTGGTTTTTGGTTCATATTTCTGTAATCACTGGATCTATTCACACAAAGAGAAACGTGTGGATTTTTATTTTGGTTATTTCTTTCAAAAACAGTTCAAATTGTATAATGTGAACACAAAGTATATTCTAATCTCAGTTGTCTCATCTTTTACGCCTCAAATACAGGACTTTTCAAACATTCATGAACCAGCTCTTTACCTAGAAGGTTTCACATTACAAGTTTTTCCTTTTAGTGTTTTAAACCTTGAACAATATGCAATCTTACAGTGATCAAGCTGACTTTTCACAGATCTGACCTGTAACGTGAATATGTAAACATATTTCACCTTTAATGTTTCTTTTTTTTTTTTTTTTTTAATGTTTTTTTTTTTTTTTTTTTTTTTAATCTGCTTTGCCAAATTCAGTTTTCCCATTCACGTAACAAGATTTCAGAGTCTTCTTTGAATGATAGTATTTTCTACCGTCACGCTCCGAAACGTGGCTCACAAACCCCCTGGTGGTCACATTCTTGCGCTACAGATGCAGAGTGCCAGTAAATAAAGCTGCTCTAACACATTCATTATCATTAAGACGCTGGCTGCTGTTACCTGCTTAAGTAAGCGTTTATGGGCCCTCAGCTCGGCCTCGTTCCTCCCACACTGAGCCTAGAATTGAAATGTCTTCCTTACATCAGCATTTAGAGAAAAAGGAGGAGTTTGAAGTAATCAGAGAAAGGGTTGTGCTGGGATCTTTATCAAAGTATCTGCATGCTGTCGTTGTTCTTGCTGTTTCGTCTTGCCAATTGTACTTACAACAAATTTTGATTAACAGTTTGCTCATACTTCTTTTTTGTGCACAAATTCCATATATTTGAATACATTTGTAAAAAAAAAGATTCAGCTGTAGTCATCTGGACTCAAGTCATTACCTTTTCACGTCCACTGAAGAATTTTAAAATGATGTAAATTGATTTGAATGAGCTTTTCTTTTTTCTTTCCTTTTTGTTCCATCATCATTCATTGACTCAGAGTTGTGTTTGAGTTCATCCTGTTATTGTCCTGCAACTGAGGCACAAGAAATGTCCTGAACCTACCAAACCCCAATCCCCGCCCACACCCCTGTACTTAGTTGTGATTTTGAATTCAAATTTGACTCCATACATACTCCATGCCTACAAAGGGGTAAAACTTTAAAACATGTGTTGCCAAATGGAGTCGACTTTTCTGCAACAGGAAGTCAATGGATCTGTTTCTATTACCAAGTCGTTTTTGTTATTCAGTTAACAAAATGTAAAATAATGACCTAAATATGTCATATTTTATTACCAAACAACAGAAAAAAGGGTATATCTTCTTTAAAATGTGCAGTTAAAGAACAGACATGGCCAGCATACATTAAGTTGAATTGATATTATTAGTTTCTCTAACTTACATCAGTTATTAGAGAGTCACGCTGACGTACTGAGGCGGCACGCTCAAAGGGCACGCCCACAATTACAAACTTGTTTCACGAACATAACTGACATTTAAAAAAATCTTAAATTGTAGTTTCAAGTTTGTTTATTTTGTGTAATAGTGAAAGTAGAGGGTTTTTTTTTTCCTTTTTTTTTTTTCTTCCCCCAATTAATACATTTGTAGTAAAACAGTAGATGAATTATCTTTAAGTAAATTAATTAAGACAATAGTACAATTTACAGTGAATAATAATCCGATAACAGAATAGTTGAATCAGACAGCTGAAGACAAATTGCAATGAATTTTAAAATAACTCTTCCAATCTTCAATTTTTGTCTTTAACATATTATTTTGCCCAATTCTTTTTATCACTTCCTTGTCAAAACCTGCGCAGTGTGAACAATCTGAAAGAAATAAGATTACTCACATCAGATAGAACTGTTTACATGACATTTCAATAATCCAAGAACTCCAGAAATCAGATCATGATTAGATTCTTGTTAGTACGTAAACATAAGCCACTGTCAAGCTCAAGATGCAAACTTCCTAACTCTTAGCTCCAAAAAATAATTGCATTTGTAACAAACCCAGTCTGTGTTGTAGCTGTGGATAATAGAATCCCCCTGCTCTTAAACGTCACAGTATTCCGTGCACGTTTGCTTGTATCGGACACATTTGGGAAGCCTAGGAACGCTGCAGTTTTTGTGTCCTCTTCCCCGCTGCTTCTGAGACCATTACTGCGTCTTCCCATGCATATCCTCTTGACAGAATAAAGACGTTTCATTACAGATATCTCGGCAGCGCCAAAGCCTTCTTAATGAAAGCCTTCGCCGCCGTCGCTGCTGGCCATGTGTGTCCGTGTGTACTCAGATGTGCGCGCTCTTGTTTGGCTTCTTGCTTGGCTTCTTGCTTTAAATTTGAGTTATAGCCTCCGGGCCGGGCGGTGATGTTCCGGGAACGCTGGGATGTTTTCTGTAATGAGATGTCGCGCGGCTGGAAGAAACAATATCTGCCGTTAAAGAGGATTTATGTAAAATAAGTCTTATTCAGTTGTAGAGGGGGTACTTGGTTATGTTACCTGTTAAAGGAGCAAAGAAGTCTAATAATAAACTACTCGCATAAAAGTATCACATAAGAAATCTCCTCAAAGCTGGGATACCTGATGTTCAGACTGAAAGGAGGAAGTACTGCATGTATTTTATCCAATCCATCTTGTTTCTAGCTCTCACATTCATATATTAAGACAATGTACAGTTAAACTAAGCATAAAAGCAGAGATTCTTTAATCCCTCATTTGTCCGGGAGTGATCAATCGTAGAAAAATTGCAGAAAATACATTCAACTCTTTCATTATCAATTTAAAATTAGTAGTCACACTCATACAACGTCAAACTAAACAACTGTTTAGTTTGATGTTGTACAGTCAGTCACTTGTGCTCTGGTCCAAAAGCATCAGATAAAGATTCACACAGATCTTTTTTTATGAGTTTCCTGGAGTGCAGACGCAGGAGTGCAGACGCAGGCGTGCAGACGCAGGCGTGCAGACGCAGGCGTGTAGATGCAGGAGTGAAAACAAAATGTACTCATTTATGTGAAAAAAGTCGGGTGTTGCAGCATTAAAAAAGCATGAATAAAGACATTGATAATGAATGAATTAATAGTTTAATGAAAATGATTCAGGCTTAGGAACTACTTTATTGAGTGGAATGGAGGTGTGAATATATATTTGAAAATACAGAACAACTCATTCCATTGACTATGTTCATATGCACACCATAAATCTGATCATGAACTCATTTTTCTAGTTGTCAGATTATTGAAATGTCCTGTAAACAGTTCCATCTGATGCGCGTAATCTGATTTCTTTCTGATTGTTTACACATGGGAAGGTCGTGACAAGGAAAATGATGCAAACTAATGTGGCAAAGAGACAAATGAAAGAGACATTTCTAAAGATTGAAAGAGTTATTTTAAACTTCATTGTACATGAAAGTAATCCACTGATTAATTGAAACATGTCTTCAGGTGTTTTTGATGATCACATTTCTCTCGTGCTGTAAACACACGCCTAATCCTGATGATTCTAGTTATCCGATGCTTGATCATTTCGCTTTCATTTTTCACTCTCATTTTACATAGCTTGCCATGATGTTTTGCAGCGTAACACTCCAGGAGTGCGGCGCAGAGAGACTTTCTGTAACGAGAGGCCTTGTCTCTGCCGCGCACGTGTTTGCAGTGGGCTTTGTGCACTCTACCGGCTACTGGAAGTAATTCATGTTCGGTCTAATTGCGCAGCCGGTGTCCCTGCAGACCTCGGGTTGAACCTCTGTGGCCTCGGACAGAAACAGGCCCCAGTGGTGACCCAGCGGACCCTCACGTTGTCGTTAGCGCAGCGATAATTAAGTACAGTGGCTCTGCCGTGTGCATCCAGCCGCTGAAACCCACACTTAACTACACGAGACGGAAATGGACTGTGAGTTTATCCTTCTCAATGACAAATGTGCCGAGTGTAACGTGGAAGAGAACAGTTGTCTTATATTTGGACAGTTGGTGCTTGAACAGATGAAATGCTAATAAAACATTCAATAAAACAATCACTAAAATTACATTTATTAAATAGATAAAAACACATACAAAATCGGATAAAATTAGACAAAGCAAGAGCATTTGCATTGTGTGTTTTTAAACAGTGCTTTGAATTCATAAAATGGCATAAAATAGTTTCATTTAAAAAGTCTGTGGGTTTTGTTCCACACACAGGGAGCGAAAGTGCTGAAAGCCTTTTGTCGTAATTCTGTGTTAACTCTATGTGACTGTAGTGTAAAAATGTCCTGAGATCTCAATTGGTGATTGTTAATCTTCTGTCAATGAGTTTATGAATAAAAAACATGATAAACACTTTGGAGATATGCCTTATAAAGTGTCTTATTATAAGTGCAGAAAGTGTTTTAATCATTTTATATTCTATGTATTTTTATTTTGTGTTTATGTATATATATTTGTAGTAGCAGTAATAGTAGTAGTAGTATTTTAACTACTACAACTAGTAGTAGTAGTAGTAGTAGTAGTAGTAGTAGTAGTAGTAGTAGTAGTAGTAGTAGTAGTTGATCATGCAAAATCTTAATTAAATATGACTTTTTGTCGTGTCTAATGCCATACTGTTAAACATTCCAGGCAAAGCAATAACATGTCCAAAGAAACAAGCATGTGGTAGACTTGCCACCAGAAAAGTAACTTTTACCTTTAAAATATTGAACCGCAAAACTCTTACACCAATGTTTTCCAACCGCTAAACTATTTGATATGATATCCATACCACTGTGTTTGGTTCTTTAAATTGGGCAAATGTGACTGATGGGCTTTCTTTTGGGGAAATGTTTGCTGGACACTCCAAATAAATGTTTCTTTCCGAGGAACACCTGGCCCTAACGCAAGGCACACTGGTGTTCCCCTGAAAATTAAGACCTACGACAAAACAAACCGCACATATTCAAACCTTTCTAAACTCTTTGGCTTAATATTAACACTTAGCTAAGCAAAAAGGTCTCTCCCAATTGCCACAACCAGTCACACCACTGTATCGTCCATCACAGCCAGCTCACAAGCAAAATCTCTCACCCGTGACGCTAATTGTCCTCTCCTCGCCGCCGCTCGCCCTCCCTTTTATCAATCGCCCTTTTCACTCGCGCACACATCCCATCATCCCCTCCGTCCGCCAGCTCCAAAAGGCCAACCCATACATCGCTGTCCGTTTTTACAGCTCGCCAATAAGAAATGAAAGAGTCTCTAACGGCGGCTATCAAATCCGGATGAAATACTACCCCGGTCTTCTCGTTATACGCCGATCCATATGGACGCGTATAGCATTCCGTCAAGGTCCTGAGCGATGTTATGCGTTGTTGCCGTGGTTGCGTTTGTGGGGATCTATCAAAGGGTAATAATTGCGTTTACAGACGGAGGGGGGCTAGCTTTAGCGGATCGATCGTTTCCCCATTGTGCTCATGGATTTGCTGTCATTTTTAGGGACGAGTTAAGCGGGACAAGCCGAGGTGCACTTCGGTCTAAGCGCTGAAGCCATGTCTGGTCTTAATCCAGAAGGACCACCAGATAAGAATGGCATCTTATTCTATGTTTCCTGGGTATTCTTTTAGATAAGTGAATGAAACGGTTGAAATAAATACAGATTTTAAGAGCAGTAATATTAAAGATTATCTCCAAATTATGATATGAGGTGAGTAACCAAAATTGTACTCAAAACAATACTCAAGTAGAAGTACAAAGTAATGACTCTAGAAATTACTGTTATTAAGTGAATGTATTTTTGGAAACTACTGACAAGAAACTGCAAAAGAATAGGAAAACATCTTGGAGTAAGTGATATTAATTTGAAATGTCTTATGTAATTTAGTAACAAATGTAAGAAATGAAACATGTTCTTCATTTACGGTGAAAATGGTCAAAATTGCACATATTTTGGAGATCTGAAAAAGGAATCTGAAAAACAGACAGAGCCAAGTTCTTGCTTCATTTTGTGGACGTATTAAATTAAAAAAAATCTACACAGAGGATTGCTTATTTAGTATTTGAGTACTAGTATTTATTGAAAATTTTTTTATTTTGGTTGTTAGTTAAAACTTGAATAAATCAGGCTTGGAATTAGGCATGAACAAGTCTTTCTTTACGATCTGATAAAATCTTGTTTTTCTTGAGTCCAAGATTGTAAAGTTTTCTGTGTGTAGGAGCTACTTTAAGGGCTGATCTTTATGTCTCTGGGAGAACATAGAGCATTCGGAGAAAACAGTCTTTGAAGTTGTAATGTCCCACATAAATCTATGGATGGAAGTGGATTCAATGAAATAATAATCATAAATAAAACATCTTCTTTCCATAGAGAGATCAATGCGATATTATTTGATTATTTGTGTTTCTCGCACCACTCCTTCAGATATGATTTATTTTTTCTAATTTTTGTGTCTTTCCTTTGAAAATACCAGCTTTTGTACATCATTTTGTCTGTACTACCCACCTTTGCCAGCACTAAACGACTGCATATTTCATCCGACCGGCTTGGGTACAGTTAGGAAACCCCAGCCTCTTATTTATTTAGCAGTATAGCTTCGTCCCGCTCATTCACGCCCTCCAGAGATCCCCTGTACTCCGGGTCAGCGCTGCCGTGAGTGGGTAGGCCCCTTACAGACAGCAAGACCTGCCAATGCCTGTCAGAGCGCTTGGCTAAAGAGCGTAAACAGACAGAGGAAAGAGAAAGATGGAGACAGAGAGGACGCTTTTCATTACATTCAAAGACGGTTTACAGTTAAAGACAAAAACATAAGTAAAAGACAAGCGTAGAGTAGTAGCACTGTACTTTTTTTTAGATTTTAACCATGTTGTAACATTGTTCTGTCATTAAAAACATAGTTGGAGTTGCAATTAGTTTCATTCATGCAAGTTGTGTTAATTATGTTTACGAGATCCTCTTCTCTGAGCCTCATAAAAACACTTTTCCCCCAAAGATTTGTGACGTCCATAAATCCTCTAAAGACTTGTGTTGCTTCAAATCACGCTCATTGCTTTTGTTTGATTGTAATTCCCTCTGCTGCCTTTAGATGGAGTCTACCATTACCATAGGGATTTTCAGATAAGATGCAAATTTGTGTCTATTAAATATGTAAGTATATTGCAAAAAAGGAGTTCCATGCTCACACACATTTCCTTTTTTTTCCTCTGGCCCGAAGGCTTTATTGGACAGGAAAGTTAAGCGTGAAATGGGGGATGAGAGAGAAGGGAGGACATGCAGTACTTTGTCGCATCATCATCTCACACATATTTCCAAGGCTTTAACATTGTAGGTAAAATGTAATTAACACCTGCAGACTGACTCAGGCTAGGCTATATCCATCCAATAATGTGTCCCTGAGTCTGCTGAAGTCTGTCCACCATTTTCAGAAGATTATTATTTAATGTTCACGATTGCCATGAAACACATTCAGTTTGCCGGCTCTATAGAAATGTAATGGCTTTATTTTCATAGACTTTCCTACAGAAGTAAAGGAGCCCTTGGGTTGTTTGCAAAAAAATAAAAATAAAGAAAAATTGTATTGCTTGCTGTGACATTGAAAAACATAAAGTAAACTAATTAACATGCCATATTTATTGGGACTGAAGTTTTAAAAAAAAAAAAAAAAAAAGGGACTGCAGACGAAAATTAGCAGAGAGCTATATGTGCAAAGCAATGTTTTCTTTGATTAATGCTTCTGTATATGGTACCTGCAATATAAACTAGATAAATAAAAAACTTAATTAAAAATTTGACTTTTTAAAATTAATTTCAAAAACTTTTCTTTTTTTTTTTGTTGAGTATATATATATATATAATATATATACTATATATATATATATATATATATATATATATACACACACACACACCACACACACACAAAATGAAACAAAAAACATAAAAAACTTACCAAATAACTACAGTAATGATCTTTTTTTCCCAAGGTATTTTTAAACTGTCAAAACACAAATAAATGGGAGCTATATAGGGTTAATGCCATACTGTGGAACATTCCAGGTACAGAAACAACATCTCCATGGAAACAAGTAGGTAACGTACCCTCACCAGAAAAGAAAAGTTTTTATTTTCCTGTTGTGTCTCTTTTCTTTTCCAGAATCACTTTTTGGGTTTTTATAGTAGTTTTATTGCTGTTGTATTTTTATTGCGTTTATATTTTGTAAAGTGTCCTTGGGGGTGAAGAAAAAAAGGTATTTTTGTTATTATCACAACATTCTTGAAAAGGTTGTCAAAATAACTTGCTGGAAATGAATTCACAATCGATTTGCCTCAGTGTTTTGATTCATTAAATTCCAGTCAGTGTACTGTACTTGACATGACATAAGATTATTAACACCTCGAAGTCAGACGACACTTTGCAGAGCGTGGTGGTGCGGGGCGGACTTGCCGAGATGCTGAGTCTCACTTTGTGTCACTTATGATTCAGAGCGGATCTGCATATTTTGACTGCATATTATCGCTGCTTTGGTCGAAAATCTCATTGGAATTTGCATAGCACCATTTCTGTGACTCATCACGTTTTATTTTGTCCCTCAAATTAAAAATACATAAATATCCAGGCCATTGTCTCCAAGAATATAATGTAGGCAAAGTAGCTTGTACACAGGAAAAGTGTAGCGTTAGGGATGAGCTTCACAAACAAATTTCATTCAGGTAAGTATGGAGGCCCCTGAGAGCCACATTAAATGGGATAAAGCTTATATTAAAAGAATATGTAATATATAAATCAAAAAATACATTTATTGTAGCATTTATTTGCAAATGTTCCAATTAAACCATTTTTAAAGATGATTTGGAAAATCAAATAAACCAAGACTTTTATGAAAATAGTTGTAAAATTCGATTGCATAAATTGATTAACAGAAGCTTTTATTAAAACTGTTTTAAAAACGCAATTTATTGAATAGATTTGTAAAAACTTGACTTTATTAATTTATAAAAACTTGCAACCTACACTTACTTTGCTAAAGTAAAGCAAATAATACAAATGAACTAGTTGCTCTAACCAATCAGAGAGTTTCTTACTAGTTCCCTATCATTATTTGCTTTACTTTAGCACCAGCCGGTGCGTTGGAGAAGGCATGCGTGACTCTGGATACACTGAGAAAAAAATCCCACTCACTTGTAAGGGAATTTTTTCTTTACAAAATGATTTGTCCAAAATGACATATTAAATGCTCTTAAATCTTTTGGTTATAATATTTACCAGATAAAAGCATTACTCCCATAGGGATAAAAGCATTGTTAAATTATTAATTAAATAATCTTTTTAAGACGCCTTCAAAATAATATTGCTCAAGTAGAAATGACTCAACTAAAGCCTAGTGCAAACTAATTTACCCAATTTTCTCTTTCAGGTCAGGTCTCAACTTCCAGGTGTCATAGTATGACTTCTGGATGTTGAGACCTGACTTCGGATCCTCGTATGTGATCAAGCCGATGCGCTCGTCATGTGCATGTGTGTGGTATCTGTGCGACTCTGAGCTGCTCTGTCAGATCGTAACCATAAAACATCACCACCACTGCAACAGCAAATGAAGCAGCGCGTCAGGGGCAGACGGAATACCACAGAGGCGCAGAATACAAACACACAAAACATCTTTAATAATCAAGTTTCAAGCCGTATTTAAAAGTAGATCCTCCCGTGTCAGTGTTTACATAAATCCACACTGTGAGGAGCAGTGAAGCTGATGCAGATTAGCTACAGTAAACAAGGAGCTACTTCCTGTGCCATCTATTACCAGCTTTATTTTATTTTATTAATTTACTAAATAATATGAACACACTTTTGACTTATCTGAACTAGAAGTACCATGCTGATCGTTTTTCTTGTAATCGTAACTCTTGTGTACATAGTAATGCCTATTTTCATTTTTATTTTATACTATAGTAATGTTAAATTGTTTCTTAATGCATGCCATTTTTATTTCATATATGTTGTTTTTATTATTGATCAGCGTTTTATGTTGCACCTTAATGACGAGACAAATTCCTATGTTTGTGAATTTTGTTCATTGACAATGGCAATAAACCCCTTCTGATTCTGATTCTGATTCTGATTGAACACGTTATTGTATCTCAGCGACTTGCTTTACTCTAGACAGGAAACAGCTGGTTCTAGGTGCAAGCATTTAGCTTGTAGTGCGCCCGCTCTTCTCTGCAGTCTTAGAGGACAATAAGATTTAAAAACATTTTCCTCAAGATCTTCCTCATGTCTGCCTCATTGTCTCACGTCTAAAAATCGTATATTAAGACGCTGTGTGTGCCAGCCTTTGGAGTAAAAAAAAGTAAGTAGTAAGTAAGTAAGTAAGTTCGGTAAGTAAGTACGGCAAGTAAAAAGGATGATCTAACTGTAAGGACAAAAAAAACTAAATAATGCACAAAATGTTGGTATATTTTTCCACAATCAGAGTAGGCTTAGGTACAATATATTACTCAATAGGTGTAATACTGTAACTGTAAGTATGTTGTGTGAAAACTACAATGAGATGCAAATTTCTAAATGTATTTGAGTAACTGCAAAGTACCCACCTCTAGATATTGTTAGTGTTTCCTTCATTAATTCACTCACGTCTTCAGGCAGAATTGGTGAAAGTCATAGCAGATTAGTTCCGCCCGCCAAGCCCATTCGGTGATTCTAATCTGGGTTTAGCCATGGCAATACTGTACAAGCAAAACACTGGCGTTCTCAAGGTGCCTGATAACAACACGGCGCGGCGGATCGAGGTTATAGCGCTGAAAATGAGTTGTGCGACAGACAAGATTGTCTCCGAAAGGTTAGAAGAAGTCCGAAAACTGGCACAATGTGAGGTGGGAGGTTAATTTGAAAATGGATAAAGCGCAGTGGCAAAATGGTGAAGACCTCACAGCTGCTATGTCCCTGTAGAGTTCCTGCAGTTCTCGCCCCGGCATGCACCACCAAACTCCAGGGATGGTTCGCATAGAAACTAACTGCATCAGCTGTAATTAACAAACTTTTATGGACTTTGAGAGTTTCAGTGTTTCACGGGTGAAAGCCACTCTCTCCCCACTGTAGGGCCGCAGTGTGACTGGGACAGAGAGGCAGCGATCCGACACAGAAACACTCACAGAGGAGGAGACGTAGAGATGAAGCAAAGATGGAAATATATGGATTTATAACAGTTCGCGGCACAGGCTCTAGTCTTTTCTTTTTAGCGGGTGTAAAACTATGAGCACAGCATCAGTCAATCTGTTGACTTGATTGATGTTATGACTGATCTGTGCTGCTGTCTTGGCCAGGACTCCCTTATAATATACTAGTAATTGCAATGGGACTTTCCTGGTTAAAATGTTGAAAATGCGTTATGGTCTATAATAATAATAATAATAATAATAATAATAATAATAATAATAATAATAATAATAATAATAATAATAATAATAATAATAATAATAATAATAATAATATGATAATAATAACAATAATAAAAAATAATAATATTAATTCTATTTATTTATATAGCACTTTTTGGACACTTTAGACAATTTACAGTGCGTTATTCATTCACTCCACACTTTGTGGTGGTAAGTTACTATTGTTACTATCAGCCCCTCCCACCACCAGCACTTCCTAACACGCCAGATTCATACTAGGCTGGGTCAGGTGTCTTGCCCAAGGACACAATTCATTTTAAAGTATTTTTTGGCTTTATTTGACAGGACAGTGTGGAATGGGAATTAGACTTGGGCATTTCACATATGAAATTGTATGAAATTGTCAAGAGCTGGTTTGAAACTCCCAGCGCTATGGCCTGCCCCACACGGCTGCATGTGCTATCCACTCGATCATGAGCAGCACAAAACAGTTTCACTAGACTAGAGCCGCAGCTGCCCCACTGCAGCATCTGTTTATTCCTGTGTCTCCCATCCAGTTTTAAATAGGCCCAGCCCTGCTTTGCTTCTGAGATCAGATATTGACAAGCAGATATGCCCACTTGAGTTGTGCTGCTGGTCGAATGTGTGCAAAGCAATTGGGAATCAAAAATAAACTGTTAAAGTTGTCAAAGTTCACAAGCAGTGTTTATTGATCAATACTGTAACCAAATCATCAACGAGCGTGTTGTCATGGATCTTGCAAAATTTCATAAAGGTGGATTATAATGTAACCCAAGCTCCTAGGCTAAATAATTTGGCTATTATTTATTGAAATGTCTAAAACAAAAATAAAAATAAAAAACCCTAAACACTAAGCAGAGCACATTTGTTTCATATCCAAGTGCCATGTTTTCAGCCCCTTAGCCATCATTTTGAAGGAGTCAGGGATACAAATTGGAATTGCTTTAGTATTAAGTGCTGTTGAATAAATATTAAAACAAACTAGTCTCAAACTTTACATGAAACATAACTCGATTATCCAAAAGCTGCCTTCATAGCACCATTTCATTTTCATTTGAGCCCAAAGCACCTCCGTCAAATGCACCATTTTCATGTTGGAAATACCTCAAAACAGTTGCACCAGCAAGTATTGTTCCTCTGCCAGGGTTCATCAAAAACCCACATCCGTCAAAAGCTGCTAATTACATTCCTCCCCTCCGCACAGCTGGCACGTACGAATGGAATAAAAACACTCCCAATCGGTGACCTCTCCTATCTGGTCCTTGCAGATTTTGTAACTGTTGTGTTGTTGTTTTTCGGTCTTGTTTGCAGTTCCGTCGTTTTGGGGCCTTGTGAACTCAGCCTGGAACCTTTGTTCCGTGGGCAAGAGGCAGTCACCGGTCAACATCGAGACGAGCCATATGATTTTCGACCCCTTCCTCAAGCCCATCAAGCTGAACACTGGCGGACGCAAGGTAGGAAAGGCATCTCTTTTCCAGGCTTCGTGGAGGCGATGGTTTTTGGCGATGTAGATGGAATTTGGAATTATGTGGCATTGTATATGTACTTTTTTTTTTGGCAGCGGCACTGTAGGTAGTACTTGTTACTTTTACTTTTTAGCACGATACATTTGAGTCCAAATTTGGTCTACAATTGCTTTGCTATGTTGACAATACTGTGCTATTTAATATGAAGTCGAGACACTGCAGGTGACTAGAAAAAACTCTTACATTTATAGATATCAATTTGAAACTTCTGTAAACAAAATACTAAATAAAGTGTTACTTGGATGTGCATGCCTGATTTGGGCTAGTATTTACATTTTGTTGTACACTGGCTATATGGTTGCCTTTGGTAGAAGTGTAAAAGTTACATTTATAGAAGGTCATTCATTATATTTCATTTCTCAGTAGAGATGCTCTTATCCACCTTTTTTAGTCATGATATTATTTGGATTTTGCACACACCCAATACCAACTGATATTTGCTACAAATATTGTTTTTTTATTCAGTAACAGCCCTGTATAAAACAAAATGCAAACATTAAGAGACATTAATAGTGAACAGTGAATTATTTTACTACATTAATTTATTTAGTTTAGTTAGTATTAAGTTTTTCATTGATATCCTAAAACAATACCTGTTCTAGTATATTTTCTATTTGTTTCTCAAACTGGCTCAATATTGATACCAGTTTAATAATAATCATAATGATAAATAAAAAAAGAAGTGATATATGATAATCTATGCAGGATGTGACGAGACTTTGAACCAGAGTTGCAGCGGCACAGGGGTGAGGGAGGGGGTGGAGACGTCTGATGTTTCGGAGGTGGAAATATGCAGACGGGGTAATATTACCGATGTGGGTTTGGGAAGAAAGAGTGTTGTCTAGGATGACACCCTGACTCTTAAGCTGAGGACAAGGGGGGAGTTATTGACAACAATGTTGAAGCTGTTATTTTTGAAAAGGATGGATTTACTGCAGATGAAGAGAAGTTTTAGGAAAACCAGGTTTTCATCTTTTGCAAACACTGAGAGAGGGAGGATAAAGAGAGAGTTGTGTCTGGCTCTGTGGAAAGATATAGCTAAGTGTCATAATGAAATGTAAGGACTATGGTCATGGGGTAGAAGGTAAATGGTAAATAGGAGTGGACCAAAAACAGAGCCTTGGGGAAAGCCAGAGGAGCTTTGAAATTATTGTGACTTGAAAGATTTTAATTTAGTGGATTGATAGCAATCAGAAAGATAACATTTGCAACCGTTTAGAGCAATGCTACTGATGCCAATGGAAAGGACTCTGTCAGTGGTGTGTGAGATGGTATCAAATGTTGCACCTTTCTTGGGCGCTGTCACTTTATTTAGACTTTGAATAGAATAATTTAGGAGTAGATACAAATATAAAGAGAACAACTAATACTTTTGTTTGGACACCTTTCTAAGACAATATCAGGATGACAAGATGAATAGCATTAAAAAAAGAGTCCTTTTATTATCACTTTCTAAGAAAATGGGAACGTAGATCTGTCGAAACAAATAGGTACACTCCCATTTCCGTTACATTTAGTTACTTCCCCACATGGTCTATATTCTTTAACAGGCCTAAAAATAGCTCCTACATTATCATTTTTCAGAACATATGGTACAGAGCCCGCATAAACGAGGCCAACGCATTCTTACTGTGGTTTAATAACAAATGCCTTGTCTTCAGATCTCCCAGGCAGACTCATCACTTCAGCACATTTTTTTCCCCTTCTCTGTAGAAAAGCAAGGATACTCCATAAAATGACGGTGCTCCATCCGCATGCCATATGACAGCAACTAATTGGGAAGCCTTCACAGATGGGCCGCGCAGTCGCATGGGGAGATTAATGTTATGATTAGTTTATGTTTATGGGCCAGTGCATTCAGGGAGGGTGAGTGGTGCTGCAGGCGATGTAGGAGGCACTGCGGAAGGAAAGACCCCCTGCAATACAACAGCCCATTGATGTCCTCTTATTAAACAAGGCGCAGAATCTGGGAAAATTTCTATTAAGAGTTTCAGAAAGAGTTTATTGCCATTGTCAATGAACAAAATTCAAAAACATAGGAACTTGTCTCGGCCTTAAGGTGCAACATAAAACACTGAGTAATAATAAAACAACATATATTCAATCAAAAAAGGGCACGAGACATAGTATGTGAAATCATTTTTTATGAGCTGTTAGCCATGTTATAACAGTGTTTTCTCATTATTATCTTACTCAAAGTTGTATTTCGATTGATTCATTCGTGTTTAAGTAATCCAGGCAACTGAAGCTTGAGTTCACAGAAAATTCCTGTTTTCACCTACCCCATATCACTGCCCATAGACATTTATAGTCAAGGAACTCTACATGTTGCTCAATTTCCTACACTTGGCCGATGCTAACCGGATTTAAGTCAAATCAAATGTTCCATCACAAACAAATTAATGAAGCCAACCCCCATGTTTATTTTAGGATATCTATGTAACTTATCTCACAGCTCTCATCACCAGTCAAGCTGGGGACACACTGCATGACTTCTCCAGATTTAAAATGATGAGGAGGGTCCACACTACACGACACTACCAAGATAATTTTATCCTAGAAAATACAAGCAATAATACACATTTTTTTCATAGTCTATAATAATTATAGACAGATATTATTATTATTATTAATGTTTTATTAGGCTGTTGGGTTAACCAGACTTTTCATTGGTTAAACAGCATCATGTGCTCCCTGGCCAACCAAAACAAGTTGTAGAGCCAGCACTGATGCTAAATTACTCTGGATGATTTAAAATGGACATTAAAAGGGGAAGAAGGACATGCTTCCCGTGTATTTTACCAGAGGAAAACCTGTGTCATTTGGATCATTTATGAGGCAGATGTGAGCCACGCCTCGCCTAGAGGAGAAAAGAGGGGGAGGAGGAGGTGAACCATGCAGTGTTGCTTATAACAGAGTTTCAGCTCTGGTTGTAAGTGTAAATGTATCACGCTCGCTCTGTATTATTAATTTGCTGTTCCGAACATTAAGCATTGTTCTTTCTGTAAAGACGAAAACACTTTAGTCCGTTTACAGTGTCTCCTCCACTTCTTGTTATTGTCTCTGTGTGTGCAAGTGTCAGTAAACATTCCGCTACATCGGCACACTGCCAAAATTCATCTTATAATTCAAAAACGTTTGAATGATTGTAACTGCGGTCGCGTCTTTCCGCGGCCCACACTTTGTGACTCGAGCGTGAGTCCAGTCGTAACCGCTGCACACTACGAGACGGAACCAACTGCGACTAACTTCAACTAGTGATGACTGAGAGTGGCTAAGCACAACTGGAAATCGTAAAGAAATGTGGCCAGAGGCTATGTAGTGTGTCTTCAGCTTAACATGAAAAAAAAAAAGTGAATAAAACAGCAAAGGGTCTATACACTCAACAGTGGGTTTTACCGAGGCTAAATGGACCCTCCGGATTATTCATAAGTTGTGTTGTGTTGTTTTTTTGCGGGCTAATGCCAACAGCTATAAGAAAAAAATTGTATGCTATGCCCACCCACATCCTTGTACTTAGTTGCATCTTTTCAAAAATAACATTTAATTGCTGATAGTTTTTCATTTGACATATTTTACTGCAGCACGTTTTTGTGTTCAAATTTGGGATCCAGCCAAAGCAGTTCCAAGGGGCAAGATGATCGCTGTTGCTTCTGCTAAAAAGAAACAAAGACAGAAAAAACGGAATGATCTGTAGGGCAAGTTAAATTAAAGGCTAAACATGCCAGAATAAAAAAAAAGAAAATCTGCTCCTTGTTTCGATGAAGAGGGGATTCTCAGTTCTACAGTTTTGAACAGGACCTATTTCTCTTACAAAGCCTTTGTAGATTCACAATGAACAAAATGTAGAATGATGATATACTTATGTTATAGTTCAATACTAAGTATCCGGAAAAAAGCATAATATATTATATAAAAAAGATACAGAAGAGGAGTGTTTCTTGAGGAGAGGTAAAATATTTACATTATTTTATTACTTTTGCCTTTGGGAAAATGTCAGAATAAACAGAAACAAATGTAAACAACATTCTAAGTTTTCTCTTTTTGACCTGGTCTCAAGGACTTGACATGAGGACACAAGTTAGTCCCTGTAATGGAATTGAGGAGGCAGTGGAGCTGATAAGAAATGCGTATTTGAATAGAACTCTATTCAGTGCTTCTCAAACTTTTCACTCCAAGAATCATTCTGGAAGATATTTGGCCTCCAAGTTTCTAAATCAGGTTTATAATAGGAGTACATTAGTTCTAAACAAGGACTAATAACAATAAAGGCAAATGTGGATAAAAATGACAGAAGTGCACTGAACAAACATGAAGTAAGCAGAGTCATATAAGGTATTTTGTACTGAAATAGTTGACATAGATGTTGTACTCTCTATATGTTTTCTCCAATAGAGACATAGTTAATAATATTAAAGTTTTATAACCAATTTTTAGTAAGATAACCGAACTCCCTCTGTGTATTTATGTATCTTATATGTCAACAAAATTAACCGAAAACTATGTTATCATTCATATGTTATTCATCAACCCAAGTAGCATTAACATGTTTAGGAATCAAAGGCTGTCCTGGTTTGGGCCTGGTTTGAGCCCAGTTTACTCTTGATGTGGATATGGCTTTGGTCCTGTCCTGGTCCTGGTTTGAGCCCTGTTTACTCTTGATGTGGATATGGCTTTGGTCCTATCCTGGTCCTGGTTTGAGCCCAGTTTACTCTTGGTGTGGATATGGCTTTGGTCCTGTCCTGGTCCTGGTTTGAGCCCTGTTTACTCTTGGTGTGGATATGGCTTTGGTCCTGTCCTGGTCCTAGTTTGAGCCCTGTCTACTCTTGGTGTGGATATGGATTTGGTCCTGTCCTAGTCCTGGTTTTAGTCCAGATTTATTTCCGGGTTATGTTCCAATTTTGATGTGCAGGTAAATTGGATAGTTCTACGCTTGGCTGTATGCAATTGTGTCATTGTGCAAGACACATCACCCAGAAAAGCATGTAATTGTAAATGTTGATACGGTGCTGAAGCATAAAACCTTTCCACTGAACCTCTCCAACAGGAACATACAATGCAATTTCACTCATACTCTCAAATCCCATTCAATTCAAGCCAAGCCTGACCATGCTATTATTGTCTCCTTTATTCCTTATCTGTTTTGCCGCGCTTGCTATCTTCCAAGGTGCAATGGCGAGGGTCAAAGGGCTCAAGGAAAGGCTTCTAAAAGTGTGTTCTGTGGCTTTGATGACTTGGGCACGCTTGTTCCACTCATTCTGGCATGGAGACCCTACAAAAGAAAATATATTTTTTTGTTTTTGTTGTTTCCACCACGTCTGCAACAAATATGTCCTGGAATATAAAATAAAATGAACTAAAGTAAGAGTATGTAACTTTCTGGAGATGTCACGTCACCTGCGTGATTCCATGGAAATAGAAAGTTACAACCATACTTCATGAAGATAGATGAGTTTTATGCCATACTGTGGATAGGGCTGGGCGATATGGAATGTTTTTTTTTCTCATCTCGATTTTCAATTCGATTTTCTTTGGTCTTTCCAAAAACAAAGTAAAAATTGCTTTTAGTAATGATGTCATGAACATAAACAAAGTCTGATCTCTGCTCAAAATGTTCCATGTTTTTCACTTACATGATTTTCACTTTAATCGAGAGTCAACTGTGGACTCTCGATTAAAAATCTCCAAATAATTGCCAATTTCAGGTGAATCGATCTTGATCTGTCGATCTTTTGAATAATCGCCCAGTCCTAATTGTGGAATAAGTCAAAACATTTCCATGGAAACAAGCAGGAGGAGGTCAAGTTGTTTGTGGAGATGCGGCTCACACACAGCAATGACGCATGTTCTTGTTTGTTTTTTTAGTGCAATACAACATCCAAAAATGAAAATGTGGCAAAAAAAGTGACAAACTGGGACTTGAAATATGTCAAATAAAAGAACATTACATGATTGTTGTACTACATAAGGTTTCATGGAAAATAAGGGAATTGAGTTCCACACATTTATCAGTCTGGAAAGGCTCTTGCTGAAGATGAACAGGAATGTCGTGACAAACATTTGAATCCGATTGGTCGAAGTGTCACAGCACCTGAACAGTTGAGAGAAAAGCACAGACATCTTTCACCTCAAAATCAACCGTATTTCAGCTAAAAGAGGCCAAAGTACGTCCGACAGCGCTGCCATGTTTGTTTTGGTTTGTTTAGGACTTCACATTTGGCTCTGCCCAAACCACACTACTGTGCTGTGATTGGCCTGAACTACTGGAGGTTTGGGGCCTTAATCTTAATCAACTGCAACAGCAGGAGCCAAACAAGATGGACTCTCCAGAGTTTGTGGGCTCACAAATATTGTGAGAATTCATCTTGTTGGCAAGGTTACGGCTTTGGGATTGAAAAGTGGAGCCTGGATCTAGTCTCCACTCCATTCTGTCATTCCTTCATATCATCAATTAATGAAAATAACAGCACTTTTAATCGCAAAAAAAGATGTAATATGATTAGTTTTTATTTATTTTTTTTGTATGGTATATATAGCTATCATATATAACTCTATTTCTTCATCTGGTCGGCTGTGCACATCTGTAACGTTAAGAATTTCCTTTTGTGAATAATTTTTGTGATTGTGATTCTGTAATATTTCCCTCCATGCAACTTAACTGTCTATCATAACACACTAAAGAGTTTAAACAATCTAGTTTTACTTAACCTCTAAAACCTTTCTGATCTAAGATATAAAGATAGCGACCCACATTACTCCACATGTTCTAACCTTTTTCAAATGAAGGGTGTAGATTAACCTTCCCAAATGCCTTTATCCTTTCATATTCACAGTGTGTAGGGCGGCGCACCTCCCTTTAATAGGTTTGGCGAGGCTGTGTCGCTGCTAATGAATAGTTAAAGGCAATTTAATTGACCTCCAAAGAGAAATTTTAATTAATGACGAGGAGACAAGGCTACGCTCCACAGACCGCAGGAATCACAGTTATTAAAAAGCCACTATTAATTCAATATTTACTCTGCCGTAGATGAGCCCACAATTACGCCCAGAGATTTTTAATGAATTGGATGACTTTGGAAGCCAAAAAATGACACATATTTTTCACGTAACTCTCTCATTCCGGAATGGACTTTGTCAAGCTGGATTAAACGGCTTTTGGACCTTTTTTGGTAGATTAAATTTCAGGGAAAGCTTCAACTGCTACTGTTTGCAGATTATTGCGCAGTGTCTTTCCCAGGTACGAAAAAATACATATACAAGCATTCGAAATCAAGTGTTTTCTGAGGCTGATCATGAAGGAAGCTAAATACAACTCTAAAAATGTTTTTCATGTGGAAACAATGTTAGAACATGATTAAAAGGTCAGAAAAGTCAGTTTTGCAAAATACTCTCCTTAAATTATGTATCCTGAAAGAGATTATATCAAAACTGGTCTTTGTGTACTTCATTGCCAATAGAATTCCAGCCTCATTTCGTTTAATTACATTTTGACCAAGTTTAACCTGTACATCAAGTATTCTTACATTTATAATTCTACGCAGACACATTTAAATGCTTAACAATCGACTTGATTAACAATGGGTTCACCCACTGATATAATTTACTCTAACCCCAAAAACGTTATCTCTTGCTTTAATAATTCTCACTTTCACCTACCCTCCAGACAAGCCCACTGCTCTGGTCTTACTCTTTCCTCTATTTGACTTTTGAAAACTGCGATACAGGTGTTGCATTGCCATTTCCACTCAAATGAAAAAATGTAATTGTGTAATAAAAACATCTGCTGCTCGGTAGTGCTCTGCATCTCTCCATGGTGGGGCCGACAGGATGGTCCGGCAGAGCGACACTTTGCGCAGACAGAAATGAACCTCAGTTTTCAATGTGGAAGTCAATTAACCGGTTTCCAGAAAATTGCTGGGAAAAAACTAAGAAAGTCCCTATTTTTGCTGTGTGTTAATTGGCTTTTTTACACATAGCAGTACTAAGAACTAAGAATCACCCAGTCCCTATTTAGTCAACGGAAGCACCCAGTACCCCACGCACTCACACAGCAACATTGGCTGAAGGGTGGGGTTAGTATATTAAAAGTCTGATTATCCTTCTCCTAGTCCTTTTGAGTTGAGTAAATCGGCACATTAACCTGGGAAGCATAAAAAGCTCAAATAAACAATGAAATCAACAGTAAAACACATTTATTCACAGTTATTCAGAATCTTTCATACTATTTACTTACTAATAATATTTTGGAGCTACTGTGTCCAAGTTATTTCTCTTGTGGGTCAAAAAAAGATGTCTAAGTCAGAACATAAATGAAACAAACAGAGTTGTAAATGTATTCTTGATTCTTGGTCTGCCTTGAAAATACCTTCCACAGAGCAGGAGCTAAAACAGGCCTCAAAGTGTTACCCCAGTCCCTAGTTCTTAAATATATGTATAAATGTGCAGCAAATTCAATTCAATTCAATTCAATTTATTTTTGGAACGCCCAAAATCACAACAGTAGTTGCCTCGAGGGGCTACAGTGGAATACAAAATAAACAATGTTCATAAGGACTTGGTAATGTCCCAGCGTCCTGTGTCCTTAGACAGATGTCCCAAGCTCCCCTGTCCTTAGACCCTCCTTCTCGGCCAGGAAAAACTACCAAACCTCTTTGGCTCTTTTGGGAAAAAGTAGAAACCTGTAGGAGTTCCACAGTGAAGGAGAGATCCGACTCCCTCAGACGGACAGGCCTCAATTTGCAGATACACGGTGGAGCTAGACCACTCAGGAGGAGAACCAATTCTTCGAGGCCGATGAAGAAATGTTCATATGGAGTAGAGACCGTTTCTCCAGGCAGACCGTTTCTCCGGGCAGACCGTTTCTCCAGGCAGACCGTTTCTCCAAGCAGCTGAGGAGCATCTGGATCCACAGGTCCTCGATGTGCCTGCTCCACTCCCGTCGGGGAAGTGGGAGAAAAAGAAGGAAAAGCGATGAACAAATTGCCAGTGAAATGAAATATCAAATTTTGTTTGATAGAGAAGTAGTAAGAAAAAGAGGATAGTGCTCAAGCTGCCATACTTCCTCCAGTATAGTTGCTCCTAGGGCAGCATAGCTGGGAACTATAGGTTTTTATTTCTGTTCCTAACTGGTCTGACTATAAGCGATTTCAAAGAGGAACGTTTTAAGCCTGGTCTTAAATGAAGAGACTGTGTCGGCTCTCTTAACATGGACAGGAAGCCGATTCCACAACACAGGAGCTTGGTAGCTAAATGCTCTACCTCCTACTGTGCTTTTAGAGACTCTTGGACCACCAGAAGTCCAGCATTTTGAGAGCGAAGTGCTTCTGTTTGGATGATAAGGTACAATAGCCTCTTTGAGGTAGGATGGGGCCAGGTCATTTATGGCTTTGTATGTCAGGAGGAGGATTTTGAATTTGATTCTAAATTCTTGACAGGGAGCCAGTGAAGAGACTCGAGCACCGGCGTAATGTGCTCTCTTCTTTTAGTTCCTGTTAGTAATCTTGCTGCTGCATTTTGAACCAGTTGAAAGCTTTTTATGGCGCGTTTACGGCACGCTGCAAGCAGGGAGTTACAGTAGTCTAATCTAGAGGTTACAAAGGCATGGACAAGTTTTCAGCATCGCTTTTAGGCAAGATTTTTCTGATTTTGGCTATATTACGCAGATGGAAATAGGCTATTTTACAGGCTTGATTTATGTGCGCTTTAAATGAGGACTGGGAACTAAAAAAGTGCCATTCCAGCTGTGCAAACCCCTTATGTGACGATGTCACACAAGAGGTGGAGGTGTCGGGTTTATACTAACTGAGAGGCGGATACGGTTTGAGACGGTTTTCAGGTCACTAAACAAATGTTAATCGCGTTAACCCACGAGACCCTGCGATGTATTAGTCAAATATGCACTGCAGAAGGCTACACCATGGATAATGTTGCAGGCAGTCTGCAACAAAACCACTCAAAATCCATGCCGAACCCGCCCTGTGTTGAGTATACTGTAAATCCAACGTCAGTGTTTGTTTTTTAAATGTTAAAGTTGTGGTGTCAAATGTATTATAATTAGACTATTTGTGGTTGGATACACAAGCACGATGTTCAATGTATTCTCTGTCAACCAAAAATGTAACAAGAAATTCTATAGTTCATTCAACATTAGTAACTTTTCTGTTTGGACGTTTCTTTCTTTCTGTGTATATATGTGTGTGTGTGAAAATATATATATATATATATCAATCCCAAATAGTCTTTGTCAAGATGGACTAAAGCCCTTTTTGTCCCTTTTTGCAGGATTATAATTCCAGGAATCGTTTAGCATGGTGGAAAGGCTGCTAATTTATTGCACCTGGTATGATTTTTTGAAGTGAAGGCAAAAGTGCTAGGAGCGATTGAGCAGGTGCAGGTGGGATACATAACAGTGGACTCAGCAAAAAATGTGCCACTTTCAACTTTTAATCATGCCCTTTAACTGTTCCTTTCGTGTAGTTTTCAATGACACCCGGTGGATGGACGCTCATGGCTGTATTAACGCCTCATTCATGCCTATACTCAGACTGTTCGCCCTCTTAACATACCTCAGGACAAGAAAGAACAGATATCTGCAGGTGTCTTGGCAGTAGAATGAAGCTTGTCAATGTAACATGTTTGTTTACTCACCATTTCTTCATGCCAGCCCGACACAGATTAAATGTGCTTCTGTCACAGCAGGTCTGGTACAGTCCTGGTGTAGTCAGGAGTAGACGCTAACTTTATGATTCATCTACTGCTTCAAAACAACCGCTGTCCATCAGCGCTGTGTATGAATCAGGACCACCACAGAGGTGCGATCACCTGCTCTTCAGTTTGCTATTAAGCAGAGTTTGCATATTTTAGAAAGTACTTTGAGATTCCGATCAGTTCTTTGTGTCATTGATCTTGTCAGTGACATGTTACTTAGTTGATTTACCAATCTATTCTAGCAACAATTGTGGCTCTGAGTGAAATATGGGACAGCAGCTGTCTCTATGACAACTGTGGATGAATTCTTTTAAGTCTACAAATAAATAACAGCACTCCAACCCGCCCTGGATCTGAACTGTCCATCCCACTAAACATCTAAAAAGTGAGATGCCACTCAATGCATGATGTGAATATTGCGACACGCCAGACAGCGGATGGAATTAATTAACACACAATTTGGTTTGTCTGAAGCTGTGAGGTTTTGGCCTGGTCTTTAATTGGCCTGCACCACAAAAGCTGTACTCTGGCGTGTAAGGATGTCTACAGATCAGGACATGTATGAAGGCAGCTGGCGGCCACGGCAGGTCCATCTGCGACACTGACTCCTAATCAATCTCTGTGAAAGACTGTGGACAACAAACATGGGCAACGCAGACTACGGGAACCTGCGTTGACAAGTGTTTGGTTTGGATAAGAAAAGAAAAGTTGGCATTAATTCAACCAGACATACTTGAAATATACTTTTTGCATCACAAGGCCATAAGGTAATGAGCTGAAAGGGGAGATCTACACAGTCCAATTCAGAATCAACAGGAAAGAAAACTAAATCTGGGGCTGACTTAAAGAAAGCTACTACCTTTCCAAACCAGAGTTTATGCGTACAGATTTTTGCCCCTGAAATACTAAAAATCTCATAATGTCCTCAAATTTCACAGACTTTGGAATGGATCACCGCTCAGGAAGCTGTTGTAGTTCATTGCTGCTTGTCAAGAAGCCTTTATTGTAACTTGATCTTTTTTGAGCTCTGTTCTAACAATGTTCCATCATCAAAAACGTACCTGCAATTTTGTTCAGCTTCATTTACACTTCATTCACTCATTTTCTCTGAGCCTCACATAAACACTCATGTCAAATGTAGAGATCTGGTGGTCTCCTGTGCTGTTTTTAAGCCCATAAATCATCTCTGGATTCGTTCGAATTTCTGCCTCAAATGACGTTCATTTGAGGCTAGCGCTTGTTTGTTTCCCCATGGTGGGTCCCTCTGCTGCCAATAGATGGAGTGCTAACAACAAATCATGATGAGGAGACAAAGGCATGTGTGTTTTTCAGGACAGATGATTTTTCAAGTTTTAAAACATGAGATGCCAAAACAAAGATACAAGAGGCAAGTTTAAAGCACAACAACAATACAACTAATGCACAATTTGTGTCCTTTTAGTTCTGACCTGCTATCAACTTGGATGGCTCCTATTCAAGTTTAGGTTATTGTAATTAACAACATTATAGTTTTAACTATCCTTTCATCACTAATAACAAGCTATTCCTTCAAACTTAATTCAACATAAAATGGTTCTTCTCAGAGTACTTTTAGTTTTCAGACCCCATACATTCCCTCCTTCCTGAGTATAGACTATATTCAATGTAACAGTCTCTTACTTGAGTAATATTGTCTAGGTTCAAGGTTCAATGTTTCTTTATTAGTGTCAGCAGGTGAATGTGTTTGCGGCCTACTAACAGTAACATCAAGACAAACACATGGCATAAAAGATACAGATACATACAGAACTCTTCCAACCACCTCCAATAATCACAGTCTGCTATAGACCGCATGCAGCAGACGCCTTCAGTTTTCCGATTGCTGCGGCTACAAAACTATCCCTGGCGCGTTTAGTCACATCGACCAGAGAGATGAAGCATGTAGCGGGTGTGTGCGGTCCATAGTTATGGACCTGGCCAGAGTAACAGTCTTTTACTAAATCTACAAGTGACAAAATCTCCATGTTGACAATATGAAATAATTTGAACCTTTGTGTTTCTTGCACCACTCCATCATTATCATTATCATCATTTTGTGTTGCTCATCGTCAAATTTGTGTTATTAATAGTTTGATGCAATCTTTACAATATTGTGAGGATAGGGAGAACATCCTGCAGACTTGAAAGTGTTCTACAAACTTGATTTAGTATCTTCTTGTATGTATCCCTAGTTTCAGTCCACCACATCTCAGCATGTGGTTTGGATTCATCTTCTGAGCCAGCGGAAGCATCGTGTGCTACATGCAAGAACTGGACCTGTTAGATTATGTGCAGTCACAGCCTTTCAACAAAACCTTTTTAAGCAAAAACAAACTTTTACAAGCAAAAAACAAAACCAAACTCAATTTAAGTTAAATAAGAACTTTCTTGGGTCATGTTTTCCTGCAAATACAGCTAGAATCGTATGCAATATTTCTTTATTTTTGTTTTCATTTGTTTGTTTTCATTATTGATGAAAAAAAATGTTGCTTTGTAAATTGAATGGCTTCTATTTTCTTAAAGGTGCAATTAGCCATTTTGAGATAACATATATATATATACATTTACCTCATTTTAAAGTGCAGAACCTACAGAATTTAGTCAAATGGGAGTACAAACAACATTATGGGCATATTGTTATGGTATTAAAAACGATTTTTAACGTCCCCTGATGTTATGCATTGGGTTTGGATAATGTTAGACGTGTTATGCAGTGGAAACAGCTGATGCTAACCTGTGCTAGCTTTGTTTTGCTAATCTGTCAGCTCAACATATAAATTAGCATCAGTAAAAACACGGCGGTTTATCACAAGATCAAGTCACAAGTGAACCAGTGGAAATACGCCTTTCGCACATATATTTAAATGATCCGCAATATTGCCCAGACATGCTTTCCTTTCTACAATTAAGTTATTCAATTCTAATACAGTTTGCAATTATTACATTGTAGTTGAAGTTTAAGTTTATAGACTAAAGGAGCGTTCAAATGCAATTCTTACAAAATCTAATGTCCAGCTTTGAGATTTTCTTGAAACTAAATAAAGGATGTGTAATTTTTACAACTTCAAACTAAACCCACAAGAAACCTCCAGCTCCCTTGTGAAAATTACTGGCCCCTGTCCCGACGTGCGGCCCCTTTTCAAGTACTTTGGAAAAAAATACTTCTAAAATTTGCAGTCTCATCTGGTGCAGTTGGTAATGACATCTCGAGGGAAGGGGCTGAGTAGTCCACAGCCTTACGGGACTCGTGCAGCTCCAGTTCTTTTAGCCGAGTGGTCATTACTGAATGGGTAGATGTTTAGCTGTTTGATGGCTGGGTGTGATCAGAACAACTCTCTGTAATTATTCAGTTCCAGGGAGACGGACATTGATTGAAACTCTGGAGCTGGGGCAAGAGCGGAATGCTTCTGTGAGTTAAAGGCGGGAAGTGGAAGCCTGAACAAACTCTTTGATTTTTCTAAGGTTGGGCAGCACAAAGGAGAGAACAATCACTATTCTGTTTATTCAGCTGGAAACATCTCAAATGCAGACATCGATTTTTGGAACATGGTACTTCTCATTTTTGAGCCAGCCTTCCCAAGCCAAGGATCAGGTCTCTCAAGGAGTAAAAAGTTATAAATGTTGTAAAGTTTCAAAGGAGGAGTACTTTATTGTCTTGCTTGTCTCCATGGAGAAGTTATAGCTTATGCGGATAATGCTGAGTAATAAAATATTCACATGTAAGCTCGAAACACATCTAAAATATGGCAAGGCAAGGCAAAGCAAGTTTATTTGTAGAGCATAATTCGTACACAAGGCAATTCAAAGTGCTTCACATAACAGGAAAAAATGCATTAAAATCACAAAGACAAGACAGAAATCACAAAATCTTAATTTAAAGGTGCCATTTTCAGGCTATCCGTCAAATAGTTCAAGACATAAAAGAGAAGAGTGGAAAGAAAAGCATTTCAGTCATATGCACAGCCAAACAAAACAGTTTTTAGTTTAGATTTGAACATTGCCAGCGTAGCGGCCTGTCTCACATCCTCAGGAAGACTTCCAGATTTTAGCTGCATTATGAATGAATGAAATGAATGAAAACGTGAAGGAAAGTTGTTTGAACTCTTTGCAAATGTATTAAAAACAATAAAGCACATGTATATACTATTAAAAAAAAAGATGTAAATAAAGTAAAGGGCAGAAAACCAGTTAAACAGCAAAGAAATGCAGCTACGCTTTCATTTACAGACTTTGGGATCACACATAGTTGAACCGATTACCATTCTCTCCTTAAAAAGGATGTTTCTGAGTTCAAGGAAATGAATTGTATTGGGGTGAGCCGCCCTTAGCTCTGCCACTCAGAGGAACATTGAGGGCCAATGAAAAGGATGCTAGTGCATAACCTCTATTGCTTTGCCCAGAATGTTCTGCAGTAAGGGGTTTGTTATCACAGACCTGAGACTTTTTGTTTTTGACATCAATGTTTTCTTCCATATTGGAATAAAAATAACATAAATCCATATAAACAGGACAGAAAAGTGCTTGAATTGATAAGGTAAGCTAACGTTTTGACTCTTGTAAGGTAAAAAAAAATAAAAAATGTTAATGTCAAATGAATGCATGATAAGTTGTCGCTAAAATATGGAAATTGTAAACATTGAGAACAATCCCAGAGCACGAGCCTTAGCTATCTCCATGGAGACAAGCAGGTGACGCTACCAGGCCAAGTTATAAGTCTGGAGAGGTGACGCTGCTGTAAAATCCCATTCACACATAGTTCCAAGTAAATAATCATGTGCAGATTGCCTGAACTCTGACCCCCATTCACACTGCTTCAGTCCCAGGGCATTGCGAGGTTTGCTTTGTTCACACTTAACCTGGCATGTGTCTCTCAGCATTCTATCACTATAGCAATGTGCTGGATCATTTAAATTGAATGAAAAGGGAACTGAACCTCACAGTGGAACCTGGGAACCAAGCTTGTATCCAAAAATACTGGACATTTTCTGGCTTCATTTACACAAAAATGTTCCCTGCGTTAGTTCTGGTAATTTACCAGGGAAATTGCCAGATCAAAAATGCAGGGAATTCAGTTTTGGCTTCATTCACACATGTTTCTGCTCTGGCAAAATGTCCAGGTAAGGCTGCATATGTGAATGGGGCCGTTTTTCAAGGTATTTTTGAGAAATGAAAACACCTGTAATTGAATAAATGCATGATAGACACAACTTCATTAACAATGGTAATAATCATCCACATGATAACTTTGTCAGAAAATAACGTAATTTCAGCTGATTGTACAAGATCTTTCTCTTCGTGAGCTTTCCTATTGAACATTCCATCCAACTCCACAGACATTCTTATCTTTAGATTTCTATCATTAGGACTACTGTTGCTCCATATCCACTCACCACAGCTGACGGAATCGAGTCTTCAATTTGATCTCATTGCAAGTTCATGTCAGGTCTACTCACAGTCAGACGGACATGGAAATACAGCTTTGAACCAGATAAGGCTGTGGAAAAAATAAGTAGATAGAGATGTCTTAATGGGTGTAATCCCATTGTCGTTTAGTCGATTAATCGGTTATTTTATTACTAAAATTATATATGTGAGACCGCAGTGAAAATGAGACATGGAGTGAGTTAAGCCCCGTTCACACAGTTCCCTGTAAATGATCATGTTCAGTTTGCCAGTGCAGTCAGCAGTGGCCCATTCACACATGCTTCAGTCCCAGGACATGGCAAGGTTTCCTCTGTTCACACTTAACCAAGCATGTGTCCCTCTACATTCTATCACTATAGCAATGTGCTGCATCATTTGAATTGAAGGAAAATGGATCTTAACTGCACAGTGTAACCTGGTAAACTAAGTTTGTAACCAAAGAAACGAGGAATGGTACTGGCAATTTTCTGGCTTTATTCACACATACACTTTGCCTGCATTAGCCCTGGGAATTTACATGGGAAATTGACAGATCAGAAATGCTGGAAATTCAGTTGTGGCTTCATTCACACGTGTCACTGATCTGTTAAAATGCCAGGTGAATTCCCAGGTCAGGCTGCATGTGTGAATGGGGCTCTAGATGAATATTTGAGTGAATCATGGCTGTGTCTGAATGTCCACACTCGTTACCCCGGCCCCTCATTCACTTCATAGTCCTTCACTATTTAGCAGACTGTGTAGTGCACTCAATCACTGAGCGATCCGGACACTGAGCTGACAGCTTTCTCCTCGCCTCACGTGACTCTAGTGTCCGTGTGGAAAAAAAGTCAGCAAAAGTCTGATAAAAATGTATTTCTGTTAAAAATATATGTAAAATCCGTCTGACATTTATGGACTAATAATCACCATACAAGTCACTGATCTCACATTAAACAACAAACGGGCTGGATTATTCTACTTTTTTGCCTGTGTTGTGATCTCAAGCTAAGTTAAGCGGCTAACACTAGCAACTTTGTGGCGTAACAGTTTATTTAAGTGTGTGTTTTGTTCATATTCTCGAGTAAACAGTGTGTTTTAACAGCTATTCTGCTTTATTCAGTTAAAGTTATTGTTTTTCTGACTCTCGCAATGCATTGTGGTCTATACTGACCGGCCTAGTGACCATTGCTGGACACTACTTTTCATTGTGCATTGTGGGCAATTTTGAGGACACTGGTTTTTCGGCTGCCGGGCCTTAGTGAGCGCTAATTAGTGCCATGTGTAGAAAAAAGTATGGACATTCAGACACAGCCCATGACTTTAATCAGAATGGTGAGAATGTAGAACCTTTGCCATAGTGATTAACCATTTTAAACCAAATCCTCAAAGTCCTCAAAATGTTGCATAAAACAAGAAGCTAAATCCCATGAATATATACACTAACTGTCCAAAAAAATCAACTGGGATTCAAGCGAATAGGTACGAGCCTCCTACTGGATAACTGCTGCAGGTGATGATGATCTGCAACACAGTATTTCAACCCAACTGATGCAGTAAGTGTCTTCTCATTTCTGAAACAACCTTGTGGAAAGACAAATCCAGCGGTCATGGAAAAGATGTCAGTATGTTTGAGATGGGTCAAATCATTGGGATCAAGCAGCGACAACATCTAAAGAGAAGCAGAAACTAATCTACTACCGATCTGAACCCCAGTGAGAGTGCTTGGGAGGAGCTGGAGAAGGCTTTGTGCAGTGGTCACTCTCTCCATCATCAATACAAGATCTGTGAGAAAAATAATACACCACTGGAAGGAAATACATTTTTTTGACATTGCAGATGTTTATTGGAACATTGCCAAAGTGAGTACAAATGTGTACTGTAATCAAAGTCAGTCCAACGACTTTTTTTTCTGCGCAGTGTAGCTAACATATAAATACACTGTTTACTAGTACTTTTCTATATAAATAGTTGTTTTGGCATGAACTCATTTGCAGTTTTTAATTCACTTTCTTATTTGTTTTTGATTTGTTTTTACTCAAAAGAATGGCCAACACAATCGTGGAAATTGAAAGAAAAAAAAAAAGGTGTTGAACTGTGAAAAATATTGAATTGGTTCCAAACTATGTTCAGACCAGGGACCAAAGTACAAACCAAGTCTCATGGTAACAAGCTGAAATTTAAAAATTTTAAATTTGACTTGAAACTGGAAACGATGTTCCAAAGGTGAGAAAAAAAGGTGGAATACAAAAAATGCCCTTGTCATTATTATCCATCAAGGGTGTCAAACTCATTTTGGGCCGCAGGCCGAATTTCAAGGCTCAAAACAAATAAACCAATAAAAAGTATAAGGAATAAACAGCTTTATATAGCTTAGTAATAGTTCTTTGTGGACACTGTAGCACAAATCTGCAGCAGGTGAAAGACTGAGTCCATGTCCATGCAGCAGCAGCACAAACAGGAACATGGACTTATGACTTGGGTTTTGACAATTCTCTTTTAAAGCTAAAGGTAAATTCAGGGACATTTAGGGACTTATATAAAAGTCCTATTCATTTTATTTGATGGTCATTTTTTACTTGTGGGTTTGGAGTACAAACTGACCCTGATTGCTTCCTAGAATGACTTATTCGACTGGAAACAAGAGGGTTACAGCTTTATTTTTAAAAACAAAATTGAATAAATAAAGAAAAAGTCCAACGTCCCACGGGTGGGATGCACTAAGCGTAAGATTTTTGGCAGGGCGTAGTCTGGAGTGCTACATCTGGCCCGTGGGCCTTGAGTTTGACACATGACACATAGTTCAACATTAAAGCTTGATTTCCCAGTTTCACTTTGTTTTTTTGTTGTTTTTTTTACAAAGGAAGGAAGGATGAAAAAGAATAGTCCAGACAGTGTAATCTCTTAAACTTGAACATGGGGGGATATTTTTGCACTTTGGGGGTAAATTTTTAAAGTTCCTTCACAACATTTACGAGCACAGTTCTGATGGATTGGTATAATATTGTCTGAATATTATCATAGCGATAATAAAATAAATACAACAACAACACATTCTTATCAATATCGCCCACCCTTACACACTCCTGCTGGTTTGAATAAGTGAATAAGCATCATTAAATCATTGAGCGCAGTCACAGTAATGGTCACCAAGGAGATGCCCACAAACTTCAAACTGGGTCAGTGAATGTGATAATGATTTTGAGAGCTGCCTTTGAGAGATGCACACTTTAATCTAACCTAATGTAATTGATAGAGCCATGCTGGACCCCGACGGGAATCTCCGGCAGTTGTCTTTGCTGCTGATAAAGATAAATTGTGGAACCTAACAAGATTGTGAGTCCTTCCAGAACACTCATGGCTAATTAGAGCGTGGTGATTGTGGCGTAGAATGAGAACAGCAGCAGGGTTGTTTGGGAGATGAAGGGAAGGACCACAGGACGGAGAGCTTTCTGCCATACTGTAATTGAGACTGTACTTCAGAAAGTCATTTTAGAGTTTAAAAAATATAGTCAAAGGAGGAAGATGAAATAGCTGTTAAAATATGGCTCAACTATGACTTGCCACAAAGTCTGATGTCTGCGAAGTCCCATACTTGTCCAGGCAGGTTCCAAAAGAAAATGACTTAATCTGTCAACCGGACAAAATATTTACGTGCATACGCGAGTAATCATAATTTTAAAAATGTATCGCTTGACAACCCAAATTTTTACGACTGAAACATTATGAAACTTCATGTCTCTTAACCAGTAACACTGCATGCTACTTTTTCCATCTAAACTCCATGTTAACACCATCATTCTATAAGTACTATCCATTTCTCCCTTGTCATCTTACTATCCACACCTCTCTACACTCCCCCTCATCCATCCATCCGTCCATCCAGCCACCCCCTGTCAGTCGCTCCTTGTCTGGGCTCATAAATCTGCTCCATCATCACCAGCTCTCTTGCTTCTCCCATAATCGTACCTTCTCATCAGTCATTTCAGCGCGGCCTGCCTGTGGAGCGCCGGGCCGTAATGATAGGCCTGTCTATGCTAGGCCGCATTTTTTGGTGGAGGGATACATAATAGGTCCATTTTCTCTGTATTGTTCCAGTGCGGCTCTAGGATTTGTAAAATCGCAGGTATTAGGAGGCAGTAAGGCAGCAGTTAGTCGCACACCTAGTAGTATAGTGTTCCATGCAAGGTGAAAGGATTTGTGAAGAAAGAGGTGAGAAAGCTTTGAACCAAAGAAAGCATTGGTTTGTAGAGTTGAAGTTTTTTTTGCTCTACTTCGCAAAGAATCTGGCACTAAAATGCATAAAGGTATCTTAGCACTTATAACATTCAAATGAAAGTCAAATATAACACACGATAGCACACATTTGGATGCATTCATGATTAAAATCAAGCATCTTTCATATATTATGCATACAGTTTGACAGAAATTGTTTTGGTTTCTCATTTTTTTAAAAGCATGTAAAAATAGAGCAAGTATTCTAATGCTGCATTCCAGACACTGTGAGGTTGATCATTTCCCATTTGAACATTCAAATTCCAATTTCAAAGTGTTCCAGCTGAAAAGTAAATGTTATTTGCATGGCCCTACCATGTTAAATAACCTAATATTGTCATTTTTAATTGAACTTAAAAAAAGAAGCCCTTAGGCAACGTGACTGCTATGCCAATAGAGCCACGTGTTTGTTGTGAACAGTTTGACTGCAGAACGAGTCAGATTATGGTTTATGGACTTAAAAACTGCACAGGAAAAGTGTGTTTACCTCTGACACAACAATCTGGAAGATATTAAAATGGAGTGATTTGTGAGGCTCAGAGAAGACAAGCTTGTAAAAAGTAAATACAACTCCAGTCTCAACTGTATCTGTACAATATTATCATGATATGCACATTGTGGAGAGATTATACTCCTCTTAAAATGTCTTGACAAGCCTTTGGTGTGAATAATTATTGTCACATTCCAAAGAATAAAGATATAAAAATGCTCAATATATTATGTCTTCATGTCGCCTGCAGTCAAATGGAGCAAAGGATTATGGTCGCTGTAGTTCCTTCTGCTTTTTAGCTGCTGCTGCAACAAAGCCATGCATTTAAGCAGGAGCTTGTAATTCGATATATTGTGACAAATATTATTTGTCTTTATTATTACTTTTGACGATACAATTTGATATGATGATATTTTGGATATTGTCACATTGTTAGTTGAAGCTTGTATAAGTCAGTTTTGCTTAAATGAGGACTTTAAAAAGAGCACAAAATGGAGAGAGATTTTTGAATTAGCTCTGACTTTTCTTTTCCTGGCAGCATGTCCAGAATGTCATCCTCACACAGATTCATGGATGATGTTGGGGGGCTGGGTGCACTAGGCCGGAATCGGGTCAACATTGTGGGCCTGTGTGGTGATTAGCAGCAGTCTCACGTACCCCTCGAGCTCTGTGGTTGCTTCATCTGACCCTGTCCTTCACCTCTGAGCCCTGAGATGGCTAAAACTGGCACACTGGCCCTATGGTGCCTTGCAGACGCCAATCAATGTATTAAATTCAGTGGTAAAGGGTACAATGAAGAAGACAGGTTGTATCCTTTGTTATTGATTAGAAGTATCTCACAGGTGGAAAAGAGTCAAAGTGGAAATTGCCTTCGCATTATCATATATGGATTTTTCTTGAAAGGATGTTAAAGAATGAAACTTACTTAAAATTGTTCTGATGAGACAGTGTTAAACCCATACAGTATACAAACAGATAGTATGTATATTGTATGGGTCTTTTTTTTGTATAATGTAGAAAAGTAATTCATTATTTGTTGTCGGTGTAATCCCTCATTCGTCCAGGAGTGTTCCAATGTAGAAAAATATTCAGTTGCAGTCATCTGGACTCTGAGTCCTAAGTCTGAGAACTCAGGTTTATATCCTACTCTGTGAAAGCCCTGCCCACAGGGAGGGACCTCCATTATTTATTATTATTCAAGTTCACCCAGAAGTGGTTCAATAGTAGAAAGAGTTTCAAAGCCAGTCATCTGAACACTGTTAGAAATCAAGAGGTTTCGACTGCTACCAAAAAGTCATTTTCAGTCTGAATTCTATCTGTTTTGAAATGCTAGCTGGATTTGAAATGCTAGCTGGATTTGAAATGCTAGCTGAAATTGAATGGCAGCTGCTCAACCATTGCCACCAGAATTGAAAATTACTTTCCTTTCGGATGGAAGACAAAACATCTTCATTTCTGTGTCCAGACAGTGTCCAGATGAGTACCTTTGAAACCTTTTCTTCTATTATTATTACTATTGCTGTTATTTATTTGTATATGCTTGTGTTTTACGTTTGCAGTCCCAGATACAAACCATGCACTTAGGGGACTACAAAACTACAGTTGAGTGATGGTGATAATATTTCATAGACAGGATGTGTCTCTGTATGGGCTCTGTTCCCAGTACGGTGATTTTCTGGACCTGCACCAGGTCTATGTTTCCTGGGATTTAGTCAAAGTACAAATGCTCCAAGGATAACTTTTTTACGTTTTAATACTACTTATATATATATATATATATACATATATATATTGACTAGCTATACCATAGTCACAGGATTGGTGGTTCAAATCTCACTTTTCCCAGTGTATACACTTGTTGTGGACTTTGACAAGAGACGTTACCTGGCTTTTTGAGTTTAAAACTGGGATGGAAAGTAATAATAAAAGTGATTAAAAAAACCTGCAGGTAATTAAGTACATTTGTATGCACTCGGAGAGCCTTTTATCAGTGGAAATTAGTGCATTTTTTGTGTTTTGGTTATTCTAAAGCCAGATTTTCTCTAGTTTGGCAAAAAAAAAAACCATTATATTCCCTTCTTTACTGTTGGCAGGTCTCAAAGTGGTCAAAACCGGAACAACTGGGACATGTTTTGGATAAAACTGGGAGAAATCAGTGGTTTTGGATACATCTGCTGGGACATGGGACACAGGGCTCAAAACTGGGACTGTCCCGGGTAAATGGGGACATCTGGTCACCCTGGCCATGTAATTACAGAGATATGAACCAAAAACTAGGTCTACAAATCTGCAATCTGACAGTTAAGGATCTCACCTGCTTCCAGCTCAGTTTCAAATTATGGATAGTTTAGAAAGTTATACTATATCTCGTGAACTAACGTACAAGTGTTCAGACAGCATTATCAATTTTTCAACTATAAATGTATGTCATTTGAAACAATTGACACTGAACACTGAACATTGATTAGCTCCGTAATCACAAATTGATTTTGGACATTGATTTTCTCATTTTTGATATTCTGTAACAGAGGTGGTGTGAGGAAAAAGGTTATTGCTGATGAAAGAAAAAAAAAGGTTCTTGATAATATGATAGCAGGCAGGAGAGGATTAATGCTTTTCCCCGGTCCCATTTGCTCTTCATTAACTCACTGTCTTCCATAATGGTCTCGGAGCAGATGAGAGGGGCGGAGAGATGAGTTTTTGGGCTTTATTAGAACGAACGAACATTGACTGAGCGAGAGAACTAAAGGTGAGTTGGCAAAGGAGGCGAGCGCTGATTAGACACAGAGCTACATCTTCATCCAAATCAGGGAAGGCCATGGAGAAGATCACACCAGTTTTACATATTTTTTTACTTTCTTTGTTAAGGCAAATTGCAGTTGAAAGAGGAAACGTAAATTAAATAAATTATTTGAAATAAAACGATTTTAATTTCATATTTTATTAATTCCAAACATGTGTTTAATTACAACTCTTAAAAGAGAAATCAGAATCAGAATCAGAAAAGGTTTATTGCCATTGTCATTGAAAACATTTCACAAACATAGGAACTTGTTTCGGCATTAAATATTGATAGAGTTTGAAGTACTTTCTGATATATTAGATGCAACACTTTTGTAGTATTACTACAAGTACAAGTACTGTAGTGTTATTCATGTCCTCCCACTTAAGAAAGAGGGTGACATTCAAAGTTGATGTTGATTAAAGTACTGGGTGAAGATTTCAAACATGCCACACGGCATGAGAGTGTGGATATGTTTAATTTGTATGTTTTAAGAGTTATGTGGGGCACTAGCCAATTTAGGCAATTAACAATTCTCAGATCAAATATCTAAATTAATTAATTTCCAAAAATGTATAGTTAGTTGATCACGCTGGGAAGGACATGAGCCACTCACTTGGTCAGAATTCTGGCTCTACTGTACTGTACTATGTACTGTATGTATATGTATGTATGTTTATATCTATATCTATATATATTTATTTATATATATATATATATATATATATATATATATATATATATATATATATATATATATATATATATATATATATATATATATATATATATATATATAAAGATGCAAGGACAATGGGTAGTGGTATATAATGATTGCTATTTTAAAAAGATGACTATATCTACATGTATGACAATATATGTGATGATGGTAATGATAATGTAACACATTTTTACTCTGAATGCATACACACATACACTCATGCACTCATGCACACATATGCACAAACAAAAACACGCAAACACACGTACATCCATGCACACACCCACGCGCATACAGACACACACACACAATCACCCCACTCTAAAGTTTCTAGACTGCTGTCCCTCAATTTGTCTAATGTCTGTGTTGATGTCTGTCTTTTGCTGTTTTTGTTCTTGTTGGCCTCATTATTGTTACTGTTTTGTATTTGTAAATAACATTTAGGGAGAAAAAAAAGAATTCTGGCTCTGACAGCGTCAGGCTGAAGAAGCACATGAGGGCCACTTCTGAGGGCTTTCCTTCAGTTGCACTGATCCACAGATGAAGCCAATTTTGAAGATAGTCCTGGATCCAAATATTTGTTGTAGACTTGAAAAGTTGCAAAAAGTATTTTGTTTGAGCGTGTTTTCAGTCCAATTCACATCACTCTGATGGGCACACCTTACTTGCAGGGAGAGTAAGGTTAGCTTCCTTGATTCCTGGAATATCTTAGCTTAGTCCCTTAGCTTAGTTTAGCTAGCTTAGTTTAAAAACAACGGGACATTCAGTGTTTTTCTCTTCTCCCTGGGCATGGGTCTTTCCTCCTCGAAGACCTGGAAGTAACTGGTTTGCTCTGTGCAGTTTAGGTCATGCCTTGAATATTGGTGTGAAGATTTCAACCAATCAGACCCATGCTAATGTATGAGTGAGCTGACAGAGGTCTGGATCTGGAACCCCAAGATGCAGGCCTCGTTTTGAACACAGGTTAAACATTTCCACAAAGCGAGTCATAAGATGAGCATGAGCAACATTAACATTATGCACAGTAAATTCATCAAGTGGACAGTCTGCAATCAAATAATCATCTAATAAAACATCATAGTCTTTCAGCTGAGTTTTAGCTTTCATCTTAGGAAAAAAAGTTCAAAGTGTAAAGCCTCTCCTTATGCCAGAGAGTTTTGTGGATGACTTATTCAGTTTTAAAGGACACATATTATTTGTATACTTCTTGTCCTTTAAATTTGCTCTTGTACCTTGACTTTGGCATCTCATGTTTTACAACTTAAAATAATGTATGTACTGAAAACCCACACATGAGTTTTTATCAGTCAGGTGTTTCCTCATCAGGATTTAGCACTCCATCAATTGAAACATAGGGCATTGCTGTGGGAAAATATGCCTTAGCATATATATAATTAGCAAAATATCCCTTCTGACCAGGGAACAATGTTAGAACATAAGGCTTAAAAAGGTTAATTTTGCGTATAAATTTCCTTAAAATAAAGGCTGCTTTTTAGGTTAGTGTGAAGAAAATATATTTTGAGAAAAACTTTGAACTTTAAAGGTTTCGTATAACTCAATGGATGGAAGTTAAATCAATGATACAATAGCAGAATGGACAATGTATTTTGTTTTCAAGTGACGGCAACAAACAATGGTAAGCATGAAAAAAGAAGAACAAATAACAAAACAAACACATTTTAGTCAAATGAGAAAAGCTATTTTATGTGCACATCAAAAAGTTGTAAAATACATGCATAAGTGCCTTTCAAAAGTCATGGAAAGACAGTGCTGCAATTGGATTTTCCCAGTGAAGAGCAGTATTTGTATTCTTATTCTGTTGAAAAGTTCTCCAAAAGCTGGTGAACAATTTAAACACATTTGATGGGCGACCAGTGAAGTGGATGAAAAAAAGATAACAGTGGTGTTAAGAGAGCAGAGCATTCAGCCAAATGGAGGTTTTAAAAAGTTAGTTTTTTAAAGTGTAGTAATAATAATAAAACAAAATATATAGCTGCCTGGTGGTCAAGTGGTTAAGGCGGCAGCACACATGCAGTGCGACACAGTTCAAGTGTCTAAAAGGTGTTTTAAAAAGCTCAATAATGCCTCATGTAGATAGAGAGATAGTTGGCATAAGGGTGGTTTTTTGAAAGACATTTGTTGACAAAGGACACCAATCATGCATGCAAATGTTACTTTTTGAGCTCCTAACCAGGTTCTAACACCATTCCCTCATTAAAAATGTACCTGGAGATGTATATAGCTTCATCCGTGCTTGTTTACAAGGTCGGCTTTCTCTGAGCCAAAGAACTCTGTTTCTATTTTATAACTGTTCTGTTTTTAAGTCCATACATCAACGTCAGACTCATTCTGAGCATTTCTGCCTCTAATCATGTTGATTATATTAATTAGCCATAAATGGTCAAATTTGTAATCATAGAACAAGCACTCGACCAACTGAGCTTCTGCCACCCACATCGGTGTGCCAACTTGGCTGGCTTTCTTGTGTTGTCTCGTGGTAATTCCTGTTGTTGCCAGTAGATGGCATGCTAAATTTTAAAAGATAAAGATCACAAACCCCACTGTTTTTTTTTCATTGAATTTCCTCAATGCAGACTGTGTACATTTTTAGATGTATATGTATAAATGTGGCAATTTTTCACTTAAAAAGATATATATATATATATATATATATATATATATATAATATATATATATATATATATAAACATTACACAATGAAAAACTTACAATATATTTTTTTCTTATTTATGTCAGTCAACTACATGCAAGGTTCCAAAGTGATCTCAACATTTAAGATGTTTTCCTATTTACCTGCTGTGTCTCATCTTAATATGGAGAAAACTGGGACATTTCTCAGCTCAATTGTACTGTAGTTGTACTCTATAATAAATTTAGTTTAGGTATTAAATAATCCTTGATAACAGAACATAGCAAAAACTCTTACACAAGAAAATACATATGCTAGAATGTTTTAAGTTATATGTCTTCTCTATCTGTGCATCTCCGAGTATCTTCAAGAGTAATTCCTTGAAGTTTGCAGTGGCCAGAACGCTTGTACCTTACATCGACCCATCCATACTTTGCATTGCAAATGTGGGAACATCATTTATTTTTAGCCGTACAGTGCTCAGCGTTCATATTTAATATACATCGGTACTGTGCCGGTCCCTTAAGTGCTGGTAGCTTTACTGTGTCATCATATGGCTAAATGCAATTCGGAGAGAGGAAAGAGCAGACATTTACAACTGGGTAGCACGGAGAATGTACTCAAAGCGGGTTTGGATGGAAATAACCCATATGATTCCAAATACTTTGGTATGGAAGTATGGATTTGCCCAGGGCCGTATCTAGCTTTGTGAGGGCTCTTGTTTGAAGGGCTACCTATTGTCAAATTAAGTTATTCAATCAATCAATCAATCAATATAACTTTTAGCAAGACATATCAAATCATGCTATAGTTTATTACCAGAACTGAAAGCATGCCTTTGCAATGATGGTTTATGGACTTAAAAACAGCACAGGAGATCTCAGAGCTCGACCGATCCCATCACAAACCTGCAAAATTAGGAAACTAGTGTTTTTTGAAGCTCAGTGAGAGCGGTATCATCAAAACTATTGTGGATGAAGCTAAATACAACTCCAGCTATGTTTTTGCAATGTTATAACATGGTTAAAAGTCACAACAATGTGTCCTGTGTTAGTGTTAAAAAGTGTTAAACATAGAGTAATGCTCCATTTCTATATGGTGTTATTTCACTGTGCATATTGACCAGAAGCTTTAATATTTGATTATCAGTGCATTTCAGTGACAATACCTTTTTTTAAATACCTTTTTTTTTCACCTCGTTGTTTTGTTGTTCTTGTTTGCCAGTCCAATTTATTCCACATTTGCTATGCAGGTCGCAGTGACAGTGTGTAGCTTGTCCTGGCCTGTATTTTCAGATAATGATAGAGTCGTGTTGTGGAGTGATTGTCGGCTCGAGAGCTGAGAAACACATCTTCACAGAAAAGGATTCTTCTGCAGGTCGCATGCAAAGCTGGGAAAGCATGGGATGGTGTTAGTCCTGCTGAGAATAGTGAGAAAAGTCCTGTCACGTGAAGGGTGAGCAGGGTTAATGTATGCTCATGTATGCTCTAAAGGACCGTTCGCACTGCTGCGTCAAAGCGTTCAGTTTACATTCAAAGTCTATGTGGATGTGCGTCCAGGGCATTCAGGGTGTCCAGCGTTTGTTTATAAGTGAAGGCAACTACCTCCGTGATGCATAACATTTATTGTTTGATGTTAGATTTAATTTGGATTTTTTTTTTTTTTTCTTAGGCTTTATTAGATAGGAGAGGACAGGGTGAAATGGGGAATGAGAGAGAGGACGATAGGCTGTAAATTGTCAGGATTTGACCTCACGACTATCGGAGCCTGGATGCTGTGACTTAACTGCTCGACCGGCAGCACCACCAAATCCTCTTCTATGTAGATTTACATTTCTACTTTCTAGTCTGAAGGTATTGAGAGATATATAAAACATATATTTAGAATACATTTCCGTCCTTTTCGCCCAGCTCCATTTACACATACAGTAAAACCTCCGTAGTTTGAGCACACACAGCAGCACATTTTTCCCTCCTCCAGCAGTGTGCTTGTGTGTCAGCAGTTTGCACAGCTCCAGTCCTCTCTCTCATAAAGCCTTGTGCACAGATCACAGACAGGCTGCCCGCTCCTTGATGTTTACTCAGTTCTGGCTCATACCAGCACTTCCAACCACATACTGCAGGATCCATATCTGCGCACGCACATACTCCCAACTCTGTACTATAAGGCGCACTCCGGCTCATAAAACATGCTTTGAAAATGTGGAAGAAAGTACTTTGAAGAGCACAGGCTGGAAGGGTCCTCGGATTACCCACAGTGCATCGGTTTTACCGCCATTAGATAAGTTATTACAGTGTATTAATAGACAGAAAGTACGGATGGTCAAAGGTTATGCATTGTGTGTATGTGTGTATGTATATATATATATATATATATATATATATATATATATATATATATATATATAAAACCTGTTTGTCTTCGTGGAGAGGATATTGATTTTCCCACTATAAAGGCGCGTTCACACTGCGGCGGCCAAATTCGTGCTGGCCGCAGAAATTGGCAGCCTGTACATTTGAAGGCATGCGCCCTGGCCGCCTGGCTCAGCGGCTTTTCTGGGTCCCGCAGATACTTCTGAGGTGAGCAGAGTTTAGTGAATACCATTATTTGCTCCAAGAGCTGCGTCTGGCTGATTTTTTTATTGGTCCGGGGGTTTGCTTTGGTCCTTCTTCCGGGTAGTGCGTAGGTATGACACTGGAGCGTAATCTCTGATTGGCTGCTGCTCCGCGTCAAAAAAGTTCAGCTTTGTCCAACTTTTCTGCGGCGGCCCGCCGCTCAAACGCCCCCGTTGAGCCGCTGCAGACGCTCAAAACGCAGAATTTGCGCCGCAAAAACGCAGGAACTGTTCGTGCTGTGCGCACTGGCCGATTCGTCCAACGAGCACTCGTTCACTCCCCGCTGTTTCATTCATACTCACCACACCATTTTCACCTTTTTCCCCTCTCTTTTTAAATACTAATTTACCAAGGGTGTACACTTGAGCACGTTAGAATACTTAGACATGCCAGTCCTTACTTGTTTCCTCTTGTAGCCTCGCTCATCCAGTACTTCATGTTAGTTAAAATAGGTGCTGTTAATCCTGTGGTACACGCATCTTCCTTATTTTGAGTGTCGGGTTCAGGTGACATCACACAATTCTAGAATCTCTATTCACCTTATTCCGGAAGTCCATCTGGGTGCCGCCATAATACGACGTAATCCTCCCTCCGGTTGTATTAGTTAACACGGGGCTGCCGACCTCGAGAGAAAATAAGTTCTACACAGACTAAAAAGACGTTTTCGGGCCGCGCAGGGAATTGGTGCATTGTTGACTTGTTGGTCATGTGAACATTGGACATTTTACACAAATCTATCTACTTCATTGCATATTTTAGCAGCAAGACTTTCCCATTTAAACAAACGGAGTTCCCGCAGGACCGGAAGTGCGATTACAATGGAAATAAGCAGAAGGCGCCAAAATAAGCAGAAGGCGCCATGGAGAAATGATGATTCGGTCAGGGCACAGAAAAGGGAGTGCCGCCGGGCCAAACGAAAATGGCGCAAGTCAAAGCTCCAGGGTTCAGAAAGAGATTTACAGAGAGAAAGTTGTACATGTACAACCTCATTTTATGTAGACCGAGGGAAGGATATATTTCTGAAATAATTGGAAGCTGTAATAATGGACTCAGACTTGAATTTTAACAGCCACATCAAATCAATAACATCAACAGCCTTTTACCATCTAAAAACATAGCCAACATGAAAAGTATAGTGTCTAAACCAGACTTGCGTTTCCATGCGTTTGTCTCTAGTAGATTAGACTACTGTAACGGCCTGCTCACTGGCCTCTCCAAACGAGCTGTAAAACAGCTGCAGTACATCCAGAACGCCACTGCTCGGGTCCTGACTAGAACTAGGAAGTACGATCACATTAGTCCTGTGCTCAGGCCTCTGAACTGGCTCCCTGTGGCTCAGAGAATAGACTTCAAAGCAGTTCTGCTTGTATACAAGTCTCTCCATGGCCTATCACCAAAGTACATCTCGGACGGATGTTAGTGCCATATGAACCATCTCGGACTCTGAGGACCTCAGGGACGGGCCTCCTGCTGGTGCCCAGAGTCAGGACTAAACATGAGGAATCTGCGTCTCAGTTTTATGTAGCTAAAATCTGGAACAGTCTTCCTGAGGATGTGAGACGGGCCTCTACTCTGGCAATGTTCAAATCTAAACTAAAAACTGTTTTGTTTGGCTGTGCATATGACTGAAATGCTTTTCTTTGCACTCTTCTCTTTTATGTCTTGAACTATTTGACGGATAGCCTGAAAATGGCACTTTTAAATTAAGATTTTGTGATTTCTGCCACGTCTTTGTGATTTTAATGCATTTTTTTCCTGTTTTGTGAAGCACTTTGAATTGCCTTGTGTACGAATTGTGCTCTACAAATAAACTTGCCTTGCCTTGGAAGTGTCCATACAAAAAGTGGGCAGGGCTGAATGAGGTCCATCCATCTTCTTCCGCTTATCCGGGGGCCGGGTCGCAGGGCTAAGCAGGGACTCCCAGACTTCCCTCGCCCAGACACTTCCTCCAGTTCCTCCGGGGGGATTCCGAGGCGTTCTCATGCCAGCCAAGACATTGTCCCTCCAACGTGTCCTGGGTCTTCCCCGGGGCCTGTAACTGTTGGCACATGCCCGGAATACCTCCCCAGGGAGGCACCCAAATTAGATGCCTGAGCCACCTCAGCTGGCTCCTCTCAACCTGGAGGAGTAGCGGCTCTACTCTGAGCTCCTCCCGTGTGACTGAGCTCCTTACCCTATCTCTAAGGGAGAGCCCAGCCACCTTGTGGAGGAAACTCATTTCGACCGCTTGTATCCGCGATATTGTCCTTTCGGTTATTACCCAAAGCTCATGACCATAGGTGAGTGTGGGAGCATAGATTGACCGGTAAATCAAGAGCTTTGTCTTTCTACTCAGCTCCTTTATCACCACAACAGTCCGATACAGCAACCACATCACTGCAGACGCTGCACTGATCCACTTGTCAATCTCACGCTCCATCCACTTGGGGCTAGGACTCTCCACCCACAGAGAGAGCAAGCTACATTTTTGCGTTTGAGAACCATGCCCTCGGATTTGGAAGTGCTGATCTTCATTCCAGCTGCTTCACTCTTGGCTGCAAGGCGCCCCAGTGCATGTTGCCGGTCCAGATTCGATGGAACCTAGAAATTCTGTATACAGAACCGGTGACAAAGGGCAGCCCTGGCGGGGACCAATATGCCCTGGGGGGGACCAATATGCCCTGGGAACAGGTTTGACTTTTGCCGGCAATGCGGCCATACTCCTGTAGTACCCTTTAGGACACCGAGGTACACGGCCAATACCTTCTCCAGATCCACAAAGCACATGTCGACTGGTTGGACAAACTCTCATGAACCATCAAACATCCTAATAGAGAGCATAGAGCTGGTCAGTGTTCCACGACAAGGACGAAAACCACACTGCTACTCCTGATTCTGAGGTTCGACTATCGGTGGGATTCTCCTCTCCAGTACCCTGGAATAGACTTTAACAGGGAGGCTGAGGAGTGTGGTTCCTCTATATTTTGAGCACACACTTCGGTCCCCCTTCTTGAACAGTCAAGACAGTCCTACAACATCCAGAGACTTTAGGTACTCAGGATGGAGCTCATCCACCCCCGGAGCCCTGCCACCGAGGAGTTTGCCAACAACCTCAGGGACCTCAGCTTGGATGATGGATGAGTCAGCCTTTGAGTCCTCAGTCTCTGCTTCCTTTTTGGAAGACGTAAGAGCAGGAATGAGGAGGTCCTCAATGTATTCCTTCCACCGTCCGACGACATTACCAGCCGAGGTCAACAAGTCTCCACCCGCACCATAAGCGGTGTAGGTCAAGCACTGCTTCCCCCTCCTGAGGCGTTAGATGGTTTGCCAGAATTTCTTTGAGGCCAATCAATAGTCCTCCTCCATGGCCTCCCCAAACTCCTTCCAGACCCGGGTTTTTGCCTCTGCAACAGCACTAGCTGCTAGTGCGCTTAGCCTGCCGATACTTGTAAACTGCCTCAGCAGTCATACAAGCTAAAGAGGCCTTATAGGCTTCCTTCTTCAGTCTGACGACATCCCTTACTTCCGGTGTCGACCACCGGGTTCGGGGATTGCCGCAGCAGGCACATGCGACCTTGCAACCACAGCTCAGAACAGCCCCATTGACGATGGAGGTTTAAAACATGGTCCACTCGGACTCAATGCCCCTGGTCTCCCCTTGGATCTGGGAGAAGCTCTCCCGGAGGTGTGAGTTGAAGACCCTGCTGACCGCGGGCGCTGCCAGACGTTCCCAACATATCCTCAAAATGCGCTTGGGCCTGCCAAGTCTGTCCGGTTTCCTCCTCCACCAGGTAGTGATCGGTTGACAGCTCTGCCCCACTTTTCACCCGAGCGTCCAAGACACGTGGCCATAGGTAAGATGACATGACAACAAAGTCAATCATTGACCCCTGGCCTAGGGTGTCCTGGTGCCACATGTACTGATGGACACCCTTGAACATAGTGTTCATTATGGACAGTCCATAGCTAGCACCGAAGTCCAATATCTGAACACTGCTCGGGGAGACCGTTCTTCCCGATTCCCCTCTCCAGGTGTCACTGTCGTTGCTCACGGGGGCGTTGAAGTCCCCCTATAGAACAAAGGAGTCCCCAGTCGGGGTACTGTCCAGTACCTAGGGACTATAAGAAGGCCGGGTTCTCTGCACTGCTGTTCAACCCGTAGGCCGACACAACAGTGAGAGATCTGTCCCCAACCCATAGGCGTAGTGATGCGACCCTCTCGTTCACCGGGCTGAACGAGACTGCATCAGTCCCTTACGGATCCTCCTGCAGTAGTGAGTCCATGGGTAGAAGGCCTCACGTCACTTCTTCGGGCTGTGCCCAGCCGGGCCCCATGGGGAAAGACTCAGCCGCCAAACGTTTGCGGTCAAGCACCCACCCCAGGCCTGGCTCCAGCATGGGGCCCCGGTAACGCCAATCCTGCCGACGTGACTGGTGTCGTTATTATGCTCATCATAATGGGTTTCTGAACTGCTCTTGGTCTGACCCGTCACCTAGGACCTGTTTGCCTTGGATGAAAAACATAGCTCCAGAGATCATTCTGGTGCTCAAACCAGTCAGAATTATGTGGTAAATTAATCCTGCCATCATGTTCTCTGGAAAAGATTATCCTTTCCACTTGTGAAGTGATAATTATGAGTACGTTCTGTTGGGAAAAAAGCGAACAATGCAACATTTTATTTTATGTTGGTGAGTTTATTTTTCAGATTTGCGTCCACGACGTCTACCGCTAATTGGACGCTGCAGTCTGAACGCGGCATAAGAGCTGTTTTACAATGTATCTGTGCTGAGGCAAAACAGATTTTACTCTATTAGATGAAAGCAAATGAGTGAAAAGAAAATTGTGTACATCCAGCAGAGAAACCAACTGGAAACAAAGAGCTCCAACAGATACACCATATGCCTTTAAAATGTGGTGTTGTTGTTTTAAAACTTGCACTGGTCACTACGTGCTGTCACTTGCAATGGCTATATTTTATTCCTGTATCATGTTTAATTCTATGTCAAATGTGTGCTTCTTTTATCATTATGTTGTGGTATAATTCTAACACATTTGCACAAGCACTAACTTTGTTCCCAGCATTGCTGTCTGTAATATCTCTTACAGTACAGACCTACATATGCTGTAGTAGTGCTCACCAGTGCTTCCCATAATAGCACAGCTTGGACCCATATGCTTTGTTCTGCGGCGCTGCACTCTCCACCACAGCTGGGCCGTGTTTACCCAGCGCCAACCTCCCCGTGTGAAGCATTAGGCCGCGAGTTTAGAGAGGCGGATGGTGTTAGCGGCGACCCAAGGAGCTGAGCACTGTTTTATTTACCCACTTCCTCTCAGCCATCCCCCATCCATTATTTATTAGCCGGCCCTTCTTCCAGGAAGGAGCAGCACAGCGATTAGCACGACACACGCCAGGTACATCCCACTGTTAGCGGTGATGACGGATGCGGGGTTAGCTGCAGTTTACCATAAAACCGTGTGGTTCGAATGTCCTCAGAGAGTAAAGGTGGATTGTGGGTTAAAACATCCACCTGGGATACCTGGGAGAAAAGTTCACATTCCAAATAAAAAGTGACTCAAATAATTTTTCATGTACGAACCAAACAGCCTGATGTGCAAGAGAGGACAGGAAAAAAACAAAAAATGGTCATCTTAATTTTACTTCAAATAGATACAGGGAACAGCCACTAACAAACCTTTGCAGGAGAAGAAATCCATTCATTTCATTGTAGAAAAGCTGCTCTTTCACCCACTGTTCACAACTACAGCAAACTCAGACTTTGGGAGTTCTATTGTACCAATTACAGAAGACATGGAGAAGAATACAGTGGTCCAATGGCTCAAATGTATATAAATATCAAAGAATGTTAATGGTAGCTTCGAGCTGAATGCTACTGCAAGGTAACGCCATGTCAACATCTTCCGTTAATACTTGGTTATGACTTGACTTGAATTAGGTGTGCTAAAAAATACACATATTTTGCCAGGAAACATCGTAAAAGATGGAAAAAGTAGCATTTCCTTTTTTATATCATAACTATAATAGTTATTATTATGTATTATAACTATTGGCCAAAGTTGATCATTTCTTTCTTGACACACTTTCTTTCTCATAATACCAATAAAGTTTAAAACTTCCGATAATTTGCACTTCCTGCCTTCACTGAATTTGCCTGGCATATATTTCATTGTTGGCGTATACCTGCTTTTTCCAGTAAAATAGTGGCACCTGTAGCATTTCAGCATTGTAAAAGTCAGATAACATGACCTGGGCGTTATAATATATATAATTATAATTAATATAATATAATATGATTGTTTATCTAGTTAGGACAGGGCATGTTAATGAACAGACATGACACACATGCTGTAAGCTGCTAGATTCCATCCGTTGTTCTGCATTCACTCTCATTCATACACCAGCAAACTATTACACATGTTTTAGTGGTGGGGTAAACTGGAGTGCCTACGCAGACACAGGGAGAACATGCAAACTCCACACAGAAAGGCCCCACACCACCCAGGAATAGATCCCAGGACCTTCTTGCTGTGAAGCAAGAGTGCTAACTGCAGCACTACCATTTAGAATTTACACACCCATATTGTCAAATCCATTTTATCGTTCTGAAGAAATCTGATCTTTCAAAATCTTTCAAAATCTTTCAAATCTGAAAGAACCGGTCTGAATACCAGTACATTAAGTTTTGGAATAAAAGCAAGTTGGCTGAGCTTCGTTTAACCGTTTGAAAAAGTTGCTTGTGCCTGAAGTATTTATGCAAATAGTGAAAGGTTTTGTGACAGCTAAAAACAAGTTAGTGATGTGGTGAACAGCTTCAATTGTGTATTTAAGAAAATGTGGCAGAAAACAGACTTCATGAAAAGTCACAATTTACTCTCAATTTCTTGTTTTTTACTATAATAGTCATCTGGATGCTCTAGCAAAAATGAAGACTCCAGGCTATGAACGTAGGATTCATATATGTCTGTTTGTTACAATGAAATGCCAATAATAAGAGTCCGGGCTTATCAGTTTAGCAGGTTTGAACAGGAACTCAATGGACCTGACCTTTTAGATCTACAGTATATTGTGGTCAACAGTGAACTAAATGTGAAACTTATTATCTCCATTTTTGATCATTTATTACTAAATACCTGAAAAAAACCACCATGTCTTTTTTATAGGTGCACTGGGTTTCCATGGAGATTGCTTTGGCTGGAATGTTTAACAATTCTTTATAATAGCTACACCTTAATAAGTCTTAAGGAAAAAAAAAAAATGCACTGTTATTAGCATTTAAACATGCTCTTGAGTACAACTCATGTGTTCGAATTAATTTTTTTTTTACAGCAGCGATCCAAAATTACATTTGGATCTCTGCTGTTTCCCCTGGGACTAACTGAGAGAACCAGGATCCATCAAACTTGCGTGGAAGAAGCTAAAGGCTGTTCCAGGTATGTTTTTAATGAGGGAACAATATTCAAGCTCAAAAAAGTAAATTTTGCATATCTGTCCTTTAATAAAGCATGACCCAAGAATTTACGTAACTAATTAAAACCCTAGTCGTGTTAAGTAGTATGCTAAGGATAAATAATTTGTAATAAAGTATTTGTTCATTATCATGCTTTTTTGAAGGACACATGCTCTTGCACCTTGACTTTGACATCTGAAAGAATACACGACTCTCTCTCAGTCAGGCGTTCTCTCATCAGGATTCGTGTTAGCATTTCATCTAGTAGCAGCAGAGGGAATTATTGATGGCGAAATAAACAAAAGCTACATGCTAATGTAAGCACGCAGTTGATCTGAACGTGATTTGAGGCAGAAATGCCCAAATCTGGGGAAATAAAGGGTTGTCTGAGGCTCAGATGGAGAGGGCTTATTAAACAGGATTCATCAAACAAGTGTGAATGTGTAAGCACAACTTTAGGTGTGTTTATATGAGGTAACCATGGCTATGTTCACATGCACACAAAAATCTGTATATTGCCTGATTTCTGGACCTTTTTAAGATTATTTAAATGGCATGCACAAAATCTGATCAGTGGGATAACTAGCATCATATTTAGTTGTTTACATGTCATTCTAATAATCTTACAACTCGAAAATCAGATTTTGAGTGTGCATACAACTGCAGCCAGTGTTATGGCATGGTTTAGAGAAAGAAAAGGTGAATTTTGCGTAATTCTACACAAGGCTGATTAAGGTGTAGTTATTATTAAGTGATACTAAAAAATACCTTGCATTTATTCAATTAGAGGTTTTTTTTATTATTACCTTTAAACTCTATGACTGCTAAAGCATTATATAGTAGAAATCTGGATATTACAGCGTGTTCTCAGCAGCTTGTATTTGTACATTTGGGGAGAGCTGTACCTGTGCTGTCGGCTGTGGCCTCACCTGTCAGCTGAGGCGCTCCGACCGGGCCCAATTAGATCAAAGTGGAGTCGTGGAGCGTGTAAATCTGCAGCGGGCAAAAGGCTTTGAAGGCACACCTGTGTCACTGTACATGAAGACTTTTAACTCACATTATACTCGGAGCTGTCCCCATTGGCCTCTCTGACAGTCATTTGAGTGCAAAGACTGGAACTGCACTGGAAACATTCTGTCTGTGTAGGATTCAAACAATTTGGGGGATTTGAGAGTACCAGGTTCAAACCAGGACAAACACTGGACTACAATGTGATAAAGCCCAGCCCTAGACTAAAGCTTGACATATGGAATGTGAGATCAAGACTGCTCCAAACCTGTGTAAATCAGCTGACAAGACACACCACAGAAACATCACATGACCACTATGACGAAGACAGCAGGTAAAACGGTAGAGGTATGAAAAAACAAAACTCTGGTCTGAAAAAAGAATCCCTTACAACGTACACTCAATGCGAGGCAGGTCCAGCACGTATCTTCAGCAGGTTAGTTACATAATGCAATTTGCTTTATTTCTAAACACCTGAAAGCATCAGATGTCTTTTATTAAATTGCACTGGGTAACGTTCCGACACCTATGCCAACATAAAGGTTTTCAAATGAATGCACATCTGTATCGTCTGTATCTAAATGTGTAATAGTTTGGGTGGCATTTTGTTAAAGGTGAACTAGAATAGCTTCATAGTAACAATCTGACGCTCATGGATACCTTTTTTGACTCAATCCCTTCACTTCACTTGACCTAACACTGGGCCGTACTTCGCTCGCACACTCGGACGCCGACAGTTTCACATTGGCAGAAGAAGCTGACGTGTCATTACAATTTACCAGATCCGATTGCCCTGTTGACATACGCTGCTGTCGGAGTCGTGTTCTTTTAGGTGGCTACATGTTTACCTTTCCCCTTCCCCGCTGTTCTGCCCCGCTCAGAGGGGGGTGGGGGCGGGGTGTTGCGGTCACAGCAGGGGGCAGATCTAATGCGACCTTTAGCGGCGAACCCCTCCCAGCTCATTCAGCAGTTCCCTCCGACAACCTTTAAACGAGCCCCCCACCACTGGAAATCTTCCCACTTAACTAAATGTTGAAAGTGAGTTACAAGTAATTCATTGAGAATATTAACGACTTTTTTTTTTTCATGTTGAATGATCCAATGCATAGGTTTAATTATTTTTAAATGTAATTTCCTATTTAGACCATTACATTTTTTTCCTCCAGGTCTGAACAAATACAGACCAAAAAGCAAATACACAAAATAACATAGTAATTATATTTGTATGGACAAAATGATAAATAAAACAACCAACACAATAAAAAAAAAAAAACTAATCTTATGGTAGCAGCAACAGAAGGAAAAATAAATACATGTATCTTTATTAAATCATAGATTTAAGAGTTTGATCCTGTTTTCGGATATTATTTTCTTTTTGCATCATGAATACAAGCTGTGGAAAGTCAGTAGCGGGTAATGGCGGCGGGTCAGAGTGTGAGGAGACCTCCATTTCATTGCTATTCATTCTTTTGCAGAAGTAACAATTCCAAAAATACATACTGCTGTTTGATGTGCATGTTAAGATTTGATATATAATTTAGTATTTATTTGGCCAAATAAACAAGTCCCAAAACCTAGCGCAGCAAAGTATTTAAACCCAACCTCATCAAAATTACTGAAATGAAATCAAGATTACTACTCATTGCAGTGGGTCTCTTTGGGTCTGGTCGGGTGAGCCATTGTAAAGCTCTGGTCTCCCTGTGAGAGGATGCGAGCCTTGGGGGGAGGAGGTGGTGGATGCTGAACAAAAAGGTCACATGCCTGAGACCCACAGATAGACAGGAGGGTTCACACAGAGCAGAGGTCTCAGGCTCGTTATTAATGTATGCACCATGACTCAAAAAACCTGCTCCCACTGAGGCCGTTCAATATGATGACGCACTTCCACTTTGTATGCAGAATGTGGAGGGGTTTTTTTCTCTTAAATCGTTGATGACATTACAGTTCAAATATAGATTGGAATGTTAATACCCCACGACTACAAAAACGATTGATGGAAAAGTTTGTGATGTAAAAGCGACATAAACCTCTCAAGATCATACGACTAAAACCAGTTCTTCAGTTTTTGTTGACTCGCTCAACATACATACATCTTTCAACTGGAAACAACAGCATTGTCCAGTCTGCTCCTAACGATGTTTTATTATTTCGCTGAATCCACTTGCATCCATAGATTTGTGTTGGACAATGTAACTCACGCTGTTTTCTCCAGGTTTCTCCCACAGAGACATGAAGATCAGCCTTCAAAGTAGCACCTTCACACACCAAACTTTAAAATCTTGGACTTTGGATTTTGACAGATCATACAGGATTACGGATTTGTTGACATCTAATTCTAAGCCTGACTAAAGCCTATGTAAGAATGATGCCAACAAAATGAATCAAGAAATGTAACCCTGAATCTATCCCGATTTAAATGTCCCACAACAGTTGCAATTTTGGCAATTTTTAGAGATATAATGCCTAATTTGTATATGTGAAAACTTTACATGATAAAAAACTTATAATACATTGTTTTTATTACATTTATGAGAAACGCCAGTTGAAGTTTCAAATAGGTTTTTTTCTCACCTGCAGTATCTTGCCTTGATAGACATGTCTTTGGTTTGTATGGATTGTTGCATGGTATTTAACAATCTTGTTTGATTAGTGGTTAGATTTGACCGGTAACTTGGCCTGGGGGCATTTCCTGCTTGTTTTGCAAGGATAGATATGTTTAATGCCTTAAAATTCCAAGCAGTTGGCAGAAAGTTACATTTTAAAGAAGCATACAATTGAATTTTGAACCCAAACTGTATTTCGAGTTTTAAAAAAGTGCCTTGAAGAGACTTGAAATTGCTCTGTGCATTTTGAGACGAGTGCTATATTTCATCAGGAGAACATCCATTAATCTAAAACGTCAACAGTGCTATAGCGACACACTGTATGTTTACCTCGTCGCTATAGGGGTCGACCGCAACTCTGAGGAACCGCAGGTAAAAAATTGCTTTCCATTGCCGACTCTGGGTGATGGATCGCCTCAGGGAATTTTCTAAAATGTCCAGAAGAAACTGAAACTTTAAATTTATATTTGAAGTTTACCTTTTTTTCCCTTTCCTTTCACCTTTGGACCATGGAGTTGGAGTAATTAGATGGTGTTGAAGTATCTCGGCGCCCTGAGTGACTCACGGCCGCTCATCCTGCTCTCCGCCGCGAAGCACATGTCAAGATTGTCATTACGGAGCTTGTTAGCGCGCAGGTTGCTAGCTACGGGTTAACGGGTAAATGGAAGCGGTCGAAGAGAGGCCCTCAAGGTCAAGCAGAGGGGCCAGTGAGAGTGTTTGTGTTGGAGGACTGCAAACACACAAGGAGACATAAGGAAGTGGGTGAGATATAAGCAGTGACAAAGTACAAAATGGACTGTATTTTTCACTATAATTTTATTGCTGGTATTTGTATTTTCTTCTCTACTTCATTTACACTGGACTAGTAAATTAAAGTCCTTTTTATTGTGATTTAGAGCTGCTGAAATGGCTCAGGAGTTTATATTGCCTGTATTCTTAGTAAAGAAAATAATCTGCAAAATTGCTACAGTGAGAATGAACAATGAAAAAATAAATAAATGAAGCCCTTAAGTAATTTGAATCTTATGTTAATAGAGCCAAATGTTTCGAGCACAGTTAGACTGCAGAAATAAGTCAGGTTATGGTTTATGGACTTTCCATTCAAAGAGAGGATGAGCTTGTAATCAGTATGAGATAAACAATCGTGAATGAAGCTTAATACAACTCCAGCTGTGTCTTTGATGATGGAACAATGTTATAATGTAGTTAAAATCTCAAATAAGACAACTTAGCTAACGTTATACTTCATTTCATCAAGAACCACAAATCCAACTTACATAAACAAACTTATTTTGCTGTCCTATTAAAATGAATATGATAAAATGTTTCAATTGGTAGCAGCCTGTGCGCAGCTGTTCCGAACACGTCAACCAGCTCTACCCCAATGAAAGTTAAGCTTTTGTCCAAATCCTACTCAGGATCCACGCCCCTGCAACCTCCACTGTGTTCAGAGTCTTAGAGCTTACACCTAAAGCGCCTAATTTCACAGCAACCTACTTGAGATGTATTTAATTGAAAACCACATTAGCGCGGCCATTTTGCAGCTCCTTTGCTTTAGTTTTATCGAGTGAGTCAGTATTGTTTAAAGTACATCAGCACCACCACCTGCTGCCAATGTCGGCCGGCGCTAAACTCACCACTTTAGGCTCAGGATGGGGCCGGGACATTAGAACAGTCGGCTTAGCTGGGTTCATATGATGTCAGAATATGTTTAAAGTTTTAAATTGAGGTGGAGGGCAGCAGTTTGTATTACTCAAAAATACATCTAAAAGCATGCATTAGTTTTGATATCCTTTGACTTCGAAAAACAGGACTTTTACAGGTACACACAAAAAGATGAAATTATTATTCCAGGAAAGGATTTTAATGACATTTTCTCATCAATTGACCCTAACCCAGCTCCTCCCTTAATTCTGGGCTGATTCCTCACCTTTCTTATCATCACTGATACCCCACGATGTGAGATCTTGCATGCAGCCCTAGTCCGAGGGAGATTGTCAGTCATCTTTAGCCTCTTCCATTCTCTAACAATTGCTCCAACAGTTTATCTTTTTTCACCAAGCTGCTTGCCAATTGCCCCTTAGCCCTTTCCAGCCTTGTGGAGGTCTACAGTTTAGTCTCTGGTGTCTTTTGACAGCTCTTTGGTCTTGCTCATGGTAGTAGGCGGAGTCTGACTGATTGTGGGGGGGGCAAGTGTCTTTATGCAGCGCACGGGCTCAAACAGGTGCAACTAATTTAGATTAATAAGTGGAGCAGAGGTGGACTTTTTAAAGGCAAACTAACAGGTCTTTAAGAGCCAGAATTCTTGCTGATTGACAAGTGTTCAAACACTTATTTGCAGCATAACATACAAATACATTATTTAAAAATCATACAATGTGATTTCCGGATTTTTTTCTTTCTGTCTCTCACAGTGGAAATGCACCTATTGTGAAAATTCAGATCCCTCCATAATTTCTAAGTGGGAGAAGTTGCACAATCGTAGGGTGTTCAAATACTTATTTTCCAATATAAGTATTTGTTATATATTATATATTATATTCCTATATATATGTAAACACTTCTCAAGCTTCCGATTTGTATTTGAGCCTTACAAAAAGTCTAATTTAGTATGTAGTAAGTAGTAAGTATGTAACATATTTGTTGATAAAAATAACTATTTTGAAGAATACAAAAGCTAATTAAATTTGAAAACGATTTTTTTTTTTTAATTGTGCTTCAATAAAATGTTACAGTGGCGGAATCTTATTGTTTTTTGGTCAAACACCTATAGAGCCCGGTTGTAAAGCAGTGGATATTCTGAGGTTAATCCCAGTCTTTGAAAATTGTACCACAGTAAACCTAACTTCAACTTTCCCTGGTGGACGCAACAAAAGACCAATTACACATAGAATTACAAATAGAGTTCGACATGGAGAAATACTTTATGGTCGGTGGACTAAACAGGCCTTGGTCCGTTCCTGACGAAGTGCCCCCCAATGGCCCGGACTTTGGGAAGAATAAATGCCCGAGTTACAAACAACCTGGCATGGCATTAATCTCCGGGATAGCCTTCACACCCACCAGTGCATTAGAGGCACAGAACAGCTCCATCTTCCCCCAGCGCGGTGATCAAGCCAGGACACGAGCAATCAGAAGTGATGGGCTGGACCACCGGAGGGGACGACTCTGCATTTTAATCACTGGAGTGAATTTGAGGCAACGTTTTGCTTTACTGTCATTCCCTGATCTGGCACTAGTGCTGGGAACCTTTAGACTTTTTTTTTGTACCAGTACTTTAAGGCAAGGTAAGTTTATTTATAGAGCACAATTTGTACACAAAGTAATTCAAAGTGATTCATATAACAACAAAAATAATGCATTAAAATCACAAAGAGATAAACAGAACTGTTTTTGTCTAGATTTGAACATTGTCACAGAAGATTGTCTCATAGCTTCAGGAAGACTGTTCTAGATTTAAGCTGTGTAAAACTGAACTGCTGATTCCCACCAGCAGGAGGCCGGTCCCTGTGGTCATCAGAGTCCGAAATGTACTTTGGCACTAGGCCATGGAGAGACTTGTAAACAGGCAGTGCCGCTTTAAAGTCTATTCTCTGAGCCACAGGGAGCCAGTGCAGAGACCTGAGCACAGGACTAATGTGATCGTACTTCCTGGTTCTAGTCAGGACCTGAGCAGCAGCGTTCTGGATGTACTGCAGCTGTTTTACAGCTCGTTTGGAGAGGCCAGTGAGCAGACCATTACAGTAGTCTAATCTACTAGAGACAAACGCATGGTTAAAATGGTAGAAAAACATAGATGGTAAAAAGCTGCTGATGTTATTGATTTGATGTGGTTGTTAAAGTTCAAGTCTGAGTCCATTATCACCCCCAGATTTCTTCCTTGATTTGTTTGTTTCAGAATCAGAATCAGAATCAGAAAGAGTTTATTGCCATTGTCAATGAACAAAATTCAAAAAAACATAGGAACTTGTCTCGGCCTTAAGGTGCAACATAAAACACTGAGTAATAATAAAACAACATATATTCAATCAAAAAAGGGCATGCATTAGGAAACAATTTAAAATTACTATACAATAAAAATAAAAATAGGCATTTCTATGTACACAAGAGTTACAGTTATGTTTAAAGTTATAGTGCATTCAGAGCAAGACTCTGGAGGTGACTGCTAACACTTTCTCTTTGTTTCTGTGGGCCAAAGACAATGATTTCAGTCTTGTTTGAGTTCAGCTGGAGAAAGTTGTTTTGCATCCACACACTGATCTATTGGATGCAGTGACAAAATGACAGTCATGTGGACCAACACGCGCTTAGGTTTTACTTCTCTTTTCCCCATACACAGCACTTTAGTAAAGTGCCTTTACTACATGTTTATGTGGGCAGAGGAGGATGATTATGGCGGACTTCACGCGGACTCGTCTGACTGCATCTTTACCCGCTCCACACATTTACCTTGGTATGAGTCTTTTACCTGAACCGAGGAGAAGGAGGGTTTTGGAGGCGATTAGATCAAACTATAGCCTACGTTTGGCCTCAACTTAATGCAGACACAACAAACTGTGACTGGATGTAGATTATTCTTACCCCCAATGCAGACTTTAGACCCATGTAGCCTAGGTGAAAACACCAGTGCTGTATTTGTTTGTGCAGACACAGTTGTGACTCATGAGCTGTGCATTTATGGCTTCATTGACGTGCACATTTAAAGTCAACAAACTGAAAGTTGGAACCCAACTGTGATGCTCCGCCCTATTTCCCCCATTTCCATGGTTCTGAAGATGGCTCGCAGCCTGAAGCCATACATCTCGCTAACTGTTTTCTTTTTGAACACAATATTAATACAAAGTACAGGAAAATTAAGTATTTAAACTAAATTAGGTTAACGTTTTATAGATTAATTATTTTTTTTAATCAAACAAAGACCAGCACATACATGGGATTCAAGACCGATCCAGGTCCTGACCCGGGTCCTGAGATGATTGTGTCAGGCCGTTAGTTGATTTGATGGCCCATTCCCATGGCTGAATACACACAGTTGAGTTGATGAGACTGAATTTCGTGAAAAGCGGATTAGTCCAGAGTACAGTCACCTTCTTTTCTTCAAACGCACCATACTTCGTTCAGAACATATGTTTTGGGGAAAGAGGAATGGAAAGAACCGAAAAACCGACCTGGAAGTATCTCCATCTTTTTATGATCGCTTTTTCCCAGTTGCCAGAAAAACAGTCCAAAGATATCTATATATTGTTTTCATTCCAGGCATGTTATGCCCCAGATACATTCTTAAAACGGAACCTTCAAGGACTGGATAGGATTCAAGGATTTGAAAATTGACACATTTGAGCGGCCCAGTGGCTGAGTGGTTAAGGCAGCACACATGCCAGTATCCATGTTCAGCTGGCTGCAGTGTTGTGAGTTTAAATGCTGGCTCTGACAAATGATTGCATGTCCTCCCTTCTCTCTCATCCCTATTTCACGGTCAGTTGTCCTGTCTAATAAAGCCTACTGAATGCTAATGATTGGGATGCCATGTGAACCTAACCTATAGTGGTCTGTGGGTGCACTTTCTGCTGAGAAATAACGCCTACAGATGCATACTTGATCGAAATCTATAACAGAGAGGGAGTAATGCTCCAATAAGGAACTTTACTCCAATATTCACCACAGGATCCTCCGAGCTCGGACCAGCAGACTAAGGGACACTTTATTGCCCAGGGGTGTCTCACTTTTCAACACGCATTTTACTTAAGAGAACTAACATCGACAGTGGTGGAAAGTAAGGAAGTACAGACGTAAAAGGACTGTACTTAAAATGTTTTTGTATATGTACTTTACTAAGTACATTTCACAATGAATACTGTTGACTTCACTACATGTTTTAACTGGAACTGAAAAGTAAAAGTATTTTATTGTCTTTTCTTTTTTTTTTTTTTTTTTTATTATTATTTTTTTTTAAAATCTTATTTTAATGAACACATTCATTCATTCATTCAATCGTTCCCTTTGAGTGAACAATCTGTTTAATGTTTAAAAATCTTCCAAAAACTTTCTCAAGTTCAAAATTTGATGCTTTAACAGAAAATTTGATGCTTTAATTGAATAATGTAATTAGTCTAATGCATAAAATGTAAATGTGTTTAGGATAAATGTCACGTAAACTCTTCATTCCGACCCACCCAGCAGAGTTTCAGGCATACTTAGGGGGAAAGCGTCTGATTGGCTCCCCTGTTCCGCTCCTTGTAACTGTATAATTGTCCCGGGCCTGCTTCCAAAGTCAAATGGAATTCTTATGTTTTGCTCATTTTCTCTCTCGTTTTTGTCATCAATCTTTTAATCTGCCTTGGCGTTCGTAGTGCTCAGAAAACCCAATGCTCACTCGAGGTTTCTTGAGACCTAAGTGTGACAAATGATTGAGCGAGAGTGTATGGGGAGAATCATCCCTTCCAGAGGCACTTGTGATAGAGTGACTACAAATACAGTCGGCATAATGAGTTTTCTGCCCCGTTTGAAAGTGGATTACTGTCTGCTGGAGAAAAATGAATGCACGCGTGGGAGGTAAATGAGAAGAGCTGATGCCGCTGTCTGGGGCTAGGCTAAATGCTAAGGTTTTGGGGTCTTTAAATAAGGGGTGTTGTTGTCAATAGTCACAAAACGATTAACATATTCGATAGTTTTCAAGTTAAGGTTGTTACGCTGAATCTTAAGTTCAAATGTTTGCTTCTTGGTTTTGTTTTCAGTCTGATTTAGAAATGTTACAGAGTCCTAGTTTCACCTTTAGTCCTGATTTGGAACAGGTTTTTGACAGAATAGAGCCTGGGTTAGTATAGCCCAAGGGTAGGTTTGGATGATTCAATCTTGGTTTGGATCAGGTTTTGACTAGGTTTAGCTCTTCTATATCCCTTATTTTGTGATGGTTTGGTCCTAGTTTTGGTTTAATCCTGATTTAATGTGTATCCACTGTGTCCTTGCACTGTCTGATGCCTGCTTGTGTCGGTGGAGCTGTGTGTGTGTGTGTGTGTGTGTGTATAGTGACCTCTTTGCACAGCAGTGTTCAAATAAAGGTAGTCTGGTGGTCAGCCAAAATAACATATCAGCCGAATGTGTGTTGGCCAAAAGCCAATACGCTGTCTTTCTCTTGTCTCATTTATGCAAAGCGTGTATACATTCAAAAACAATATTTTTCAATGTTATGATCTGTATAAAAGACAACTAGAAATGACAAAAGACAACAAATAGAAATGAGTGGTTTGGTCCAGAAACTCTAAACTTTGCACATCAAAACGTTCAGAGACGAGACACAAGGGGATCTATTTAAAGTTTGTGATTGGTCCGTACGTAGTGACAGTACACTTTCAGTCACAACTGCATGTAAAGTCCCTTAAATGAGATCCCAATCTGTGCACTGAGAACGCATGGTTTTCAATTGTTATTTTTATTAATATAATTTTGTTTTTTGAGACAAGCTCACACACTGTATTATCTATTTAGAACTTTTTAAAATTGATTTGATTGGTTTTGTCATTCCTTTACATTTTTGCATTCCAAAAATAACTGCAATCTTCTTTGCATACAGGCAGTTTGCTTATTTTTCTTGCCTTAGACACGTTTCTAAAATAGTTCCATACAGAACCAGTTCACATACAGCCCCGTTTGATGGAAGTGATTTTCCGAAAGCCTGGCTCATCTTTGTAAAATAGGATTTCTTCCTGACTTTTATCATATTGTGTGCAAATGCTGTTATCTGTCTGTGCCTTTCGCCCCACTGCGCCGCGCTCAAACTTGGAAAATGCATGGAAAAAGTATAAGAAATCCAATAAGTATGAAATAATGCAGTCGGGCAGCAGATAAACAGCCGTAAATTGGAAATATGGGGTGAGAGAGGCGCTGCCGGTCTGAATCTCTGCTTCCGCAGTTAAACAGTCTGTTCCGACCTGCGTTAAAGTAACAACAGAGACAAAGTGCTTCCAATTTATTCACAACTTTTCATTTTTTTACAGACAAATGTCTTCAAGGTTTTCTATTCTGCTGCACTGATGGGCTTGACTTTTGAGTTTAAATTATCTTATAATGTGGTTTTCTAAAAAATCTAAAACATGTCAGGAGTTGAAGTATTTAGGTTCATTTGAGCATTTTTGAGAAATGTGTTTAGCCTCGCTCCCTCTTCAAAGTGTATTTATTTTATTTATTTATTTGACAGGGACATTGCACAATAAATTACCGCACAGACCAAAGCTATCGACAAGCTTTTTTTTTCATCTGTCGTCCCTGGGCAGAGACAGAGTGACAGCAGGTTAACAGTGTGCAGGGCGGGACAGTTAAAAACACAAACAAACACTGACACACAATCACCGAAAGAGGGAGCAACAATATCCAATAAACATGTACAAATGTAAATATTTACAATTCACATTATTCCTATAGACACCAGATCAGTAAATTATACAAGCTTTGAAAAGATTGTATTGCTGAGTGTGATGCTAATTGCCAAGATGTAATGCAATAAGTCAAATGTGGACGTATTTTAAAAGAAAATTAAAAAATATTAGACACAATTTGGTCCATGATTAAAAGAAGACAAGACAAGACAAGTCTTTATGGAAATTAATCCAACTGAGCCAAATTTGACAGTTTTAATAATTGTATCCATGTGATTTTTAAATAACAGTATTCTGTCCAGCTTACAGCTTGAAAATGCTCGACCTCCACTCGTATTGTAATATTTTAAATGAAGAGACAAAGTTTGAACGTTTTGCTCTCCTTGGCATTTGTATTTCATGGCATAAAACTTTAAAAGAAGCAGATTTCACACATCGGTGTTAAGGCGAATGTGTTGGATGAGAGAGAATGAACTTGCCCAGCGCTGTCTATCAAACATTTCTTTGTTTGGAAGTGTTGTTATTGCTCAAAAAAAACCTGCATTCTACACAGATCTGACCTGTAACTTGACTTGGTTGTTTGTTGTTAGCTTGTTTCCTTGCAGTTAGATATTTGTAATGCCCGTATGTGGAACATAGTGCACCTTTAAGAAAGCTACCATTCTTCTCCAGCAATCACCTTATTTTTTTGCCATTCTATTCTTAAACTCCTTTTCATCCAAAGTTCAAGGTTATATCATAATTATTACAACCTTTTTCTGTACAATTCCTCCTGTGCTTTAAAACCGTCTCACCTCTCACCTCCACATGTGGCATCGAGGTCTGGAAGCAGCATTCAATCCCCTGCCGCTTTTCTCATCAATCAAGTTTTTTGGGTTGTGCCACGGCTCTGTGCTAACGGATTTCACACTGAAGCTCGTCCGATATTGGCCCCGCACCTCACTGGAGTGGCCCCCGACGCACGCTGGAGAATACAAAAGGAAGAGAATGAAAAATGTGTTTGAGGCTTTGAAAATATCAAACAGAGAGCACTAAAGCTGTTTCGTATGTTGTACAATTCAGGAGTGCCAAACATGAAAAAGGTGGATTAAAGCTGAGGACAAGCTAGCCTGTTATTTTTTTTTATGATTTTCACTCATGTCTTGTCAGTCCTTGTCATCACCAGTTGAAGTCAGTCGCAGCCGCTTCAGCGGAGCAGTTACAACTGGACTCGAATTGCAAAGTGCGGACCGCAAAAAGATGTGATTAGACTCCAGTTACAGTCCGATTTTAGGTACAAAAGACAGTTTACTGACACTATAGCGCACGCACGGAGCCCAGCGGCAGCTGAAAAGGAGCGTAAGGAGACAATGGGAACAGCGTCTGGGCTAAGACTTTCTATTTTCATCTTTTAAGAGGGAACAAACATATGGCACAAACAATGGGAACAGCGACGGCGTATGCTTAATATTCCTGCCCAAACATCAACTTAACAATACAGAAAGAGCACACTTTTACACTTAAATCCAGGGCTGAAGAGGTAATAAACCAACAACAGCTCTACCCTATTTAAATGATCTAAATGATACAGGTTTTCCTCTGGTAAAATCCATAGAAACATGTCCAACTTCTTCACCTCTACTCCCACTTTTATTCTCCTTTTAGAGAGATCACATTACACTATTTAAATGATGAAAAGTCTACCTTGTGCTCTATAATTATTATAGCGTTTGACAATGTTTTTCTAGATTAATGATATGGTATTATGTATATTGTGGGATTAAAGTTTCTTCAGTTGTTAGTCAGAGTGGTGTAGTGTGGACTCACTCTCATGATCTCAGTTATTAAGTGTGACTTGAATAAATAACAATCAAACTGTTTATTGTTAAATCTTACATCTGATATTTTTGGAAAAGCTTTTTAAATGAGGTGTGACTCAAATCAGTTTTCCTGTGTTAACCCCACGGCCCTGTGCAGAAGAAGACGGCACAGAACCAGGAGTCGAGCTTTTGTCACATTACGACACAGACTAGTAATGAGCGAGCACCATTTGTCAGTATATACTTATTAAAATATAGTATCTCTCACCTTAAATAGGCAAACGTTTGTGTTTTATTCTGTCTTTGTCACACTTTATTTTCCATAATACCAACGTAAAAAACCTCGCCTTCTTTGCACTTTCTAGCATCGCCTCTGTTCACATTGTCATGACATGTTTTTCTACTGTATATGTATATTCATTGTACAGATTCCTAGAAAGTATGTCATCCTTAGAGATTTAGGTTAAGGAACACTCCATCACTTTAATAACGTTTACAAAAACTTTTTTCTTTTCTTTTTTTAGAGCATAAAACAACAAAAACAAAATGGGCAGGACTAGAGTCAAATAAAAAAAAAAATAGGAAAATAAGAAGGCATCCAATGAAAAGAAGTTTAAAGAACATTAAGTTTCAAAATAAAAGCCCCATTTTGTCCAGTGTCAGTCAAATTTGTCCAAAAGTGATTTTGATGTCGATCCAGTCCATAATCAGTCCAAAACAATTTTTCTAAACATGTGATTTTGTTGTCCTCCATTGTATCCTCCAGATATTTTCTTTATCGGTCAATACAAAATTACCCTCTCTTTCCCATTTGATTTTAATATATTTAGAAGAGTGGCTGTCCAGATAATTGATGGATTTATATCATTTTGATATTATTCCCCTTGAAAATTAAGCCTTGTCTAAGCCTTTATAAATATTTCAGTCAGAGGGTTGTATTGGCCGTTGCTTTGTTTAATTTCTTGGTTATATTAAGTCCTTATTTGTAAATACCTATAAAAGTCCTGTTTCTCCATGCCAAAGGATTCTTTCAACGTATCAAAGTTTATTATGTGATTTTCATTCATAAACTGGTAGAAAACGTTTATACCTTTTGTAATCCAGACCTTAAATCTCTGGTTGGTGCTATAAGGCACGAAACTTTGGTCACAGGCCAACCAGTTTAAGATGTTATCATCTTTGTTTAGTTTATATGTTTGATTAGTTCTTTCCATGTTGTAAGCTCAGATTTGACCCACTTCCTCCAAATGAATCAATCGTATGTCATCTGCCAGTAAGGCCTGTGCAGGAACTATTTCTCAATATTTTTCCATTTAGTTTCATATTCTGGGTCACTCCAGTACAGCAACGCTCTGATTTGAGCTGAAACAAAGTAATTTTTCAAACAATGTAGGCCCCATCCACCTTTTCCTTTTGGTAATTGTAGAGTTTTGAACAAGATAAGTTTTTTATCTTGCCATATAAGAGACCATTGAGACCATTTTATTCTGCTCATCAAGTAGCCGATTGGTGATGGAAATTGGCAGAATCAGGAATAGATACAGAAATCTATGAAATAGGGACTGAAATAGGGAATAAGGTTCCATTTTTCAAGGCCTTTCTTTTTAATAACCCATATCAGCAACACTTCTAACACACCCATTTACACTGATCTTAAAACCCAACACGACCCAGTATAAAAACTCTTTTTTTCTTGCACTGTCTCAGAACTGAACAAACTAGGTAGGGTTTCCAAAATTCGATTTTCGATTCAAAAATCCTGTCATAAAAACTGCTAATCCTGTAGTTTCTGTCTGTACAAACATGTTGTGAAATTTATGTGTATTAGTGTCCCCTTTGAAATGTGAACTCTAAAAGAATCTAATCGCACTACTTTGGTATTCGACATTACATTTATTAAGAATATAACCATACAGAAATGCACCTGCTGATCTCACAAACCTGCATAATTTTGTGTTTTGCATTCCAACCGCAACCTGGACTCATGAAAGAAAAGTTTTTTGTGTAAAAGTGTTATTTTTCTCCTCTGAGCACGTTATCAGTGTGTGCGGAGGAGTTGCAGATCAAAGGCAGCGCCGTGATGGCTCCTGGGCTTAGACAGGGCCCCGTGACCTAGTGAAGGACGCAACTTCAGCACCACGGACAGATCCTGCACCTGACACCCAATAAACGAGGAAGATGTCAGGAATCGTGTAGTGAATGGGTGAACTTTGGTGTTTGGAGTTTGGATGAAAGAAAAGATAGATTTGTTAAGTAAAGTGTCTATGCGCCTGGTGTATGAATGAGACAGTGCTTGTGAGAGCGAATGTGGAACAAAACACTCACTGCTTGTTCTTATTCAATTGTGTGACAAAATAATTTTACCTTTATACTCCTACGACACCTCAACAAAGTAGTTGATGTTAGTTTCATTTTCCTCTTTAATTTAGTTTCACTATTACTTCTACAACCTGTAGTGCAGTCATATGACCCTACAGCATGACAAATATTATGAGTGAAAAAAGTGTAGCACTTGATGCCTTGAGGTGATGTATTAGAAACAAAAATAATGGTAAATCCTAATAAATCCTAATAATCAAACAATATACTTTTTGTACTTTTTATACTTGTTGTTTGAGGGCATTGTATTTCTTGAAGGCCGTGGCCGTAAGTGTACAACGCACAACCACTTTTGACAGTTTGGTGGTTTCAATAATGCAATAAACAACCCTAACAATAAACAAGGAATAAACCATTAAATAAAACTAAATGTTTAGTAATGTTTGTGATGATTAGTTTATTTTTTGTCAATAGTGAACATTTATCATATAAATGCTTTTACAATGCGTAAAGGCGAGCCGGATTAAAACGTCTGGCGGGCCATATCAGGCTCGTGGGCCTTGAGTTTGACACATGTGCTCTAACTAAAAAGAACTCAGCTCTTCAGAACCATGGACAGCTCATGTGTCTGTCAGTTCTCCTTGAAGCTCTTTTGTCTCCAGAAGCTGGACAGATCCTGTGGTTTTCCCTGTAGCCCAGTTCCAGCTCCACAGACAGCTCCTGTGTCCTGCGCTCCACTTCAGAGCCTCGACAGAAGTGTGGAGTCTCAAGTATCCAAAAGTCCCGTCCTAATTCTCCTGTCACACTGCCTTCTACAACTGACCTGCTTTCATTCAACATTAACATCTGTCTGCAGCTCACATACTCAGTGTTATACTTTAACAGGGATGTGCCTTGCTGCCACTACAATTACTGCTGTTACTGCTACTACTACAGCAATTACTGATACTACTACTGCTGTTGCTGCTACTACTACTGCAATTACGGCTACTACTACTGCTTTTGGTAGCTGGAGGGATGTGTTCGGAATACTTGCACACAGCCTGTGTGCAAGTATTCATGTTTTTGGAAATTAAATTTAAAAAATAATTAACTTTGGTTGTTTGCAGGCTGTGCAGAAAACGGTTTGTTGTTGATAGTATGTTTTTTTTTTTATATTTGCCAATGAGTAATAAGAGTAATTATATCTGTCTTATTATAAGCCAAACCCTATTACTTGAAAATGTATGGAAAAAATACAACATATTTGCATATGCACATGTTACAAGTCAACTGAATATTGCAAGACTTTACAAAGAGGATTTGACAGAACAGAGTTCAGCAGATTGATGGTGACAGCGGGAATGATTTCCTGTGTCTCTCAGTGGAGCTGTAGCAGTAACAGTCTATTGCTGAACAAGCTCTTCTAGCTGACCAGCACACTGTGTAGGAGGAATTTGTGGTGTGTTACTCATGTGTGTTCAAGTGGTTGCCAGTCACCAAAACAAACCTGGTTTTTCATAGTTTGTGATGTTTGGGGGCTAATGCTAACGCTCTGATTGAAAATGTATTCGAGCGAATATATGTACCACCTTTCAGAATGTAAGAGCTCTGTTTACTGGACTACTATAAATAATAACACCATTACACCCCAACCTTATGACATATTACATTTATAAATTGTAGTACTTGGTGTGCATAATAGTAATAAATTCATGCATTAGATGTTTGACCTTGTCCATCGTTGTAATACAGTCTATGGTCTTTTTTCTTTTTTGGTGAAATGTATTGATTCATCACATCCCAGAATATAGCCACGAAAGCTAAGCACCGAGGACACACTCAACTGCTTCTATTACAATCTTCTGTCACTGTCCAATGGTTAGCACTCACTCTTAGCTTGTGTTACCTGCCAGACATGCCGCACTCTGGAGGAAGACGTTTGACAATGAGCAATAAACAGCAAACAAAACACAATCCCAGCCCGGTGTCCCATGCAAAGTCTTCGATCTGTCAGCAGGATTGGGCGGTATCGTGGCTTGTACAGAGAGATCTGATACACTCGGGGAAAAAGAAAAATTGTGTCTTTTGTGTGTGAACAAATCAAGGTCAGAGTTCATCAGGATTTCAGTTATATGTTCCATCTACTGGCTAATTATAATAATAATAATGTCTTTCACTTGTAATGTGCTATACAGGCTTGTCAAGGTCTCTCAAAGTGCTACACTGTTGTGACTATTCTTTCATCCCATATTCGGTGCTACTATTGTAGCCACAGCTGTCATGGGGCAGTGACAGAAGCAAGGCTGCCAATCAGCCCCTTTGACTGCCACCAATCATTCATGCTCACACCAGAATTCACTACTGGGCAATATGGGTTAAGTGTCTTGCCTAAAGACATAACTTAATTTCCTAAAGCAATGTGCTTGTGCTTTTGGACAGTACTTTTGTATCAGACAGTCTTGGAGCACATGTAGTGATCAGTGGCAGGTAAAGGCCGGTGTGGTGATGTACTCTGTCCCAGTAGGAGATGACAGTTTTGGGGCAGCGCTCGCGTGTGTGTGTGCGCGCGCGTGTGACCGAGGTCTGTGTGAAGGGGCTGACCCAGGGACAGGGTGACTGCTCATCCTGTGATTGAGTGCCATCCAGTCAGTCGTGTCGTGGCTGTTCTGATCACCGGCATAACCTTGGGAACCTGCTATCCTCACCTCATCATCTCCCAGGGAAGGAACAAATGTGACATAAAATAATGTATCATTAAAATGTTATTTTGGCATTTAAAGTAGTATTTATGTGATGAAACTATACAGCGTACCACTTTATAATAAAATCCTGATTATCCTTGATAAAGCATGAACAAAAATGTATATTGAACAAATAGATGATTAACAAGGATTCAGGCTTAGTTACTGCTTCATTAAGAGTTATGGAAAAAATTAATAAAGCAGTGTCACTGAACAGGAGGTGGAGTCAGCGGCACAGTTAGAACAATGGAGACGGAAAAATACTTTATACGCAAGGAGCTGTCAATCATAATCACAAAATATACAGTATAAAGAATTGTTAAAACTAAAAGAAGCTAAAGAACACACAGATGCTGTGTTTACGCGGAACCTACATTTAGCGACCAATACAGCCACGAGAGTTACGCCATGGAGAAAGTTCATTCGAGTATTATTCATACATTAAACAAACAAAAGCAGAAATGTGTTGACGTAATGAAACAGATGATACAGAGCTGAGGACTGAATGAACGGCTTTGATGTTTGTGCCAAGCAGTGCATAAAGACGTCACAGCCAGTTTAGTTTTTTAATCTATTGTCTTTAAAAGATTTTATGTATAAAAATCATTCCTTTTAATAAATCTCTGCACACTTCTCTCTCACACACCAGTCTTATCTTATTCCGTAACTTACTCAGGTCCAGAGGAGGTTCTCTGAGTTCAGGGCCTGTTGCCACAGAGATTGGCCCCGACAGAAAGTGATCGTTTTGTATTATTACTAAACCAGTGTTAACTCCAAAGTTAGCTCACTAATTGGTTGTTGATTAATACTACAATATTTACATTTATCCAAGGGGCTAGGCTCCAAGAAAATACATTATCTGTAACTGACCCAAATTTCAATGTATTTACTTTTCAATGCATTTTCCAAACATATACCTGGCCAGTGTTTAGTATTAAGCTCCACAAATTCTAAAAACAAACCAGAAACAACCTCTTTTTTGTTCTTTCATTTGACCTGATTGACCTCATTTATCTGTCTAAGGACACAGGACGCTGGGACATTTCCAAGTCCCTATGAACATTGTTTATTTTGTTTTCCACTGAAGCCCCTCGAGGCAACTACTGTTGTGATTTTGGGCGTTACAAAAATAAATTGAATTTAATTGAATTGAACTGACCTGTAATAACTTGAAAAAAACATTTAATTCTTGAAGATGGGTCAAATTAGCATCGGCGGCGCCTCCATTTTGCGCCATCCAAACTCTTTCAGGCTGATTTAAACAGCAGAGGCGTCATTCCGCACAAGTCCCTGGGCTAATCGAGCTTTCTGACCACATCCATTGACTTCCCATCACATTGTTTTTCTCTCATGGCTCAGAATTAGCAGCCTGCTTGAGGTCTAATAGATGATTTGCACTCTGAAAAACAACAGCGTGCCCGACAGAGTGCTGTGTTTATTTTCTAATGATAGCTTTAGCCTGGGCGCGCTAACGCACTCCAGTTCATTTGGCACAAACAGGTTTTCTGATTGTTGACAGCGCTGTAAAAGTAATTTCGTTTGCTTTGGCTAAAAGGTTGCGCCAATCAAAATAAAATTATGTTTTAATTTTTTTTTTAAATGGTTGTTTTATTGGAAATTGAACTGTAGTGTTTTTCTAGTTATGCATAAAGAATTATATTTTATGCAAAAGATCTGGATGAAAAAGAGTAAAGTGCTCATGTAGAGCGTTTTTAGCTTTTAACCACATTAGCAAGTAGCAATGGGAATCCGGAATGTTTCTACTTGAGAATTGGTAAAATTTATAGCAATCCATGAATCATAACATGCCTCATCCGTGAACGATTCCTCTTATCAAGACCACTTTGCAGCTACCGTATCTTTAAAAGGGCCGCACCAGATTTTTTTTTTTTCATGTATTACATTCAAATGTGTTTTGCCTCAGCACAGAGATATGGTCAAATCTGCTCTTAGGTTCAAAATCAGGCCACTGTGTGCTGTCTGCATCTAATTACAGAGGCTTTTATTCTCCACAAAGCAGGAAGTGTGCTGTTAGCTTGTTAATGTTTGTTAGCATTAGCCCAGCTCTGCTCTGGGCTCTGAAAGTTGTGAAAAGTGCGTCTAAACTCGTTGCACTGAATAGATGCGTTTACTATTGTGTGCATTTGTGTCACATAAATGCCAAAGTACGCGTCCATATCTGTTGCTTTAATGATTTGGTAATTGTGTGAGTGTTTTTCAATTTGGATGTGTGTTTTAAATTTTGGGTGCGAGTTAAGGAAAATGTTAGCTAGTTTTTAATTTGTGCGCACAGTTTGGAAATATGGTGCGTATTTTTGAATTAGTGTGCTGGTTTTTGAATTTGGGTGCTGGTTTTTGAATTTGAGTGCTGTTTTTTTTTTTTCGTGTGCTGGTTTTTTAATTCGTGTGCTGGTTTTTTAATTTGGGTGCTGGTTTTTGTGTGCTTGTTTCTGAATTTGTGTGTGAAACAATTAAAAACCTGGAATTGTATAAATGTAAGAATGTAAGGTGTAATGTCATACTGTGGAACATTCCAAACAAACCAATAATAAACAATAACATATCCATGGTGACAAGCAGGCGTCCCACTTCATTGTACGCCCATTCCATGTGGCTGGTTGTAATAGGAGTAGTATTCAGCTAAATATATGCACTTTTTTTTTTCCATGGTTGTAGTGTTTTTCTTTTGATGCATAATTGGGATCACAGTCTCCATTTATTTTTATTTTTTTCCTGGCGTGGGTGAAGGTCACAATTAGCGCTTCATATTACTCACAGTATATGCAATAAATTCCTTTCATAAATGTGGTGGACTCTGCTGATGAGTTGTGCTTCACTAGCCTGGATGCATGTTGTCGTTCTCATATTCCATGCGTAGTATTATTATTGTTGTTAATTATTTTCCATACCCGAGCCTCCATCTGTGCTTTTACTCCAACTCAAGGTAACGCCAACATGTGTGCTAGCTCGTGTGTGTTAGCATTTGTGTAGCGTTGATACAAAAGCCCTTTGGCGAAAAGTAATTAGCAAAGCACACGCAGCTGGATCCGAGCATAAAGACAAGGGGCTCTATTTTGTTTGCACACGTGGGCGGATGTGCACATGCTCCAAGGCCATGTGGTGAATATGAGCGAGCGTCTCTCGGCAAGCTTTCTCACATGCGCAGCAGGGCAGCCAATGGGGTTATTGCTGTTGTGTGAAAAGCTATTAACACTGCTTTAGATTCTGCGTTTTATCGATGTGACTTTCTTATGTTATTCAGTAGAAGCAGCATAGAGGTCTATACAGGGCCCCCTGGTGACAAGGGTAAGAAAAGAGGCTAATTTGAGGCCTCAAATTACTGTTTATTCACTCAGGAAAGACTAGCCAAAGACAAAGACTTGTTGATAAAGGATTTTGTTACTCTCCAAAAGGAAAAGAATCAAGGCACACATGTGGCCAATGTGCAGTGCCAACGCCAACAGTGTCAGGGAGAAAAACAAAGGGAAAGACCTGGAATTAAAAAAGGTCAGCGTTACAAAAAAACAACTGGAAGAGCCAAACAAGGCCTTAAGGATATCAACGATTTATGTATATAATGCTGCAGTACAGAACAACGTGCAACTCAAACAGGAACTCGCCAACGCCATCAGAAAATATGAAAGACAAGCTTAAAGAACAGAACGCTGTAATTGCTGAACTGAAAAACACAGGCAGGTCAGTGCCAGAGCCTGCTTTCCAGAAGAGCGGGAAACAAAGGGCACAACAATCCACACGCCTAAAAAAGACGCCAAGACGCCAACAGCACTTTCATTAGAAAAAAAAGACACCAAAATAATTAGCGGATATGTGTAGTATTGAATGAATATGTTTTAAATATTTTATTGTTTTACTTGTCAAAACCTTAATTCACATCACAGGTATTGGTAAAATGGAATAATACATTTTTAACATGCCAAAATGTTGTATATTTGTAACTAGGGGAAGGACTGAGTAGAACTAAGCCGTGAAGGCTGCTCACAGGCTACAAAACAGAAAGATAAGAAAGAATGCGCAGCGCGTTCGCAAACATGGTACTAATGTTGGTTGAGCTTTGAAAATATATCATGGTCGACAGTATTTTGCCTCCATAATAAAAAATAAAAAATGTCCCCCCCGGATCCTTCATTTAGACCTTTGGAAGTATAAATTTGATTTGTTTTGTGTTTGTTAAATTCAACTGGAGTGGAAGAGTCTTGTCTATTTATGAATAATATTGTTGTTGTTTTTTATTTTGCCCATTACACCCGTCAAATGGTAAATCCGATTTTAAAACAACACTTTACCTTTTGTTAATAAACATGCACCGACAATCTTCAATGTATTAGTCAACCGTACAATGTTTCCAGTGCCCTGATGTGTTCTTTGTGACAGTATGACATAATTCATCGGACATTGAAAACTAATCATGTTCATTTAACTGGGTAGTTGCATTTAAATTGCTTCATGTAAAACAACCAATAAGCAACTGTATACTGTGTATACTTTTATCTAATTTCATTAAATCTTTTGCTCAGAAATGAAACATTCCAGAGCCAATATTCTCCTGTCGGAGCATCAGTCCCTGAATAAATCTTGTGCATTCGAGGCAGCACACACACACACACACAGCATGATGCAACGTTTAGCTTATACGGCCGAGGCGAAAGGTTACGCAGTAAACAGTGTTGCCTTCAAGCACCACAGGAAAGACGAGACTTGCTTTTAAACTTTGATCTGAAGGCTCGCGGAGGGTTTAGATCACTGTTGTGTAAATATGAACTCCAAATGTATGTATTAAAATGTGGAATGTGCATTATTAAGCGTGGTTTAGGGAACAAGCTACTGCAAGGCAATAGTTTTAAGTCAAGTATAATAAAAACATGTATTTTACGCGTCATTATTCACTCATAACTGCTGGAAAGACTACAGGAACTCACATGGTTTTATTGCTCAAAGATTGCTGGATAAACAAATTTTATATTGAATATCAACATACCTTGGACACACCTAAAATAATATAGAGCTTTATCACTGCCTCCTTGGACATATTGGGCCGAGACTGAACTAAAACCGGACTTTCCCCGGAGCGTCTTGGTCAGGTCTCCACTGACAAGTACACATTTTACAGCGCTTCTTTTTCTTAGGGAAGTTTAAAGGGAGGAAATCCAAATAAGCTCTGACGCACAGTGCTCGTAACCACCTGTCACACACACATGCTGGAATTATATGATGGGTAATAATAGTTCATGACAGATTTTTGAGGCTGGTGTTATTCACAATGTTGGAATGGAATTGAAATCTGGTGATTGGGCTTGCCTGTTCACAGACCTGGGGTCTCGTCTATAAAGGATTGTGTGCAAATGTTACTGAGCAAATGCAAAGTCTGACCACTAGATTTATAAAAGACTGTCTGCTGTCCACCACACAATTTGTGCTTTAGAGATTCCACCTGCAGCTGAAATCTGCGTACGTGAACCCACGTCACGCCCAGAGGTGGAGCCAGACATTCTAAACATCTAGGGCTTAGCCCAAAAAGAAAGGGGGGTCATTGCTCATTCAGGCTGATATAATGTGGCCATGTTTAACTTTATTTTGACTTTATTATTTCTTTAACGTTGTGGAAATGTGTCTTTGGTTCACCTTTACATTGACACTCAATCCATCAAACTTTACATTCAGTAGTGAAGTATTCTGTAAGTTTGGCTGCACATACACATGCATTTCAGAGCATATATCAAAAGCCACAATAATTTACTTATTGAATGTTAGATTTTCTTGGTTTCTCAAATACAAATACTCTTGAATCCTTGAACAGAGTTGTCCTATAAAAGAATAAATAACGACCTAATCACCTACACAGTAGTTTAAAAAAAGCTCATACACGCTCTAAAGAGTTCTGCAGGTTTGAACAAGAAGCGGACCTGTTTCTTTTACTACAATTGTATAGATATACATGGTCGGTAAAATAATGATTTATACCTTTCATAGTTTATCAGTAAGCCCCAGAAACAATCCAAATCTGTCTTCTCTAAACACAGCTCACTACATTGATCCCATAAACCCTCTTTTCTTCTTCCCACTCTCTCCAATAAAAAGCACTTGTCGTGTTGCACCCAGCTCTTTCTGTTTGTTGGGTGGACTTTTTGCCCGTTTGGCTCCTGCACCCGCTCCATCTGTCACACCGCGGTCGCACAGTGGATGGTACAAAGTGTGGAGCCGGGCGGGGTGTTATTGCGTGCCACTGGGACCTTTCAGCGCTGACTGATGGTTCAACGCCGCACATACATCTTCACTTCCATCTCGGAACAGAACAGTAAAGGACACAAAGGCAGAGACGAGGAGCGAGGAAGAAGTCAGGTTATATCATCCAAAACACAGCTGGAGGTGTGTTTTGCTTCAGTCACGATTGTTTCATTAATCCTGTTTATGAGGTCCTTTCCCTCTGAGCCTCAGAAAACTCTCCATTTCTATTTTACCTGAATTATTATATATAATAATATAATATTAGAATAATAATAATAATAATAATTATTATTATTATTATTATTATTATTATTATTACTTCTTCTAATTATTAGTCAACTAGATAAATTACTCTTTTGTGCAATGAGACTTTTAAATTATCAACCAAATTAAGATCGAAAAAATGTGACTGACGACCTCTAGATGGAGAATATTTATGAATAAAGTGTATTAGTGATGAAAATCTGAAATTGTTTATCCTTTTTGACATTTTGATTCGTTTTACAGTCTGTGATGACTATGATTACCAAAATACAACTATGATTATTCATTTAAAGTTGATTAGTCGTGATTAGTGATTTGATTAATGGCTGCAGGTTTAAGTGGCAGCACACACTCTTTTACTTTCTTCATCTGTTTTATAGGTTGTCTTGAGTCACAATAAATTGAAACCACAATACACTGAACATATGCATAGTTACCTCAGATAGGATTTTGACTTTAAAAGGTAAACATCCTTTGGGGACACTGCTCTTGACTTACAATCACATAAGAAACAGAATCACAACTTATAATGGCTTTTGCTCCTCGGCAGTGGAAAAGGGAACTTTACGCACAGACTTTCAGGATTAGCACTCGAGGAATGCAAAAGGCAATTTGACCGGAGAACGTCTTTATTACTAGTTGAAGACACATACATTTAGGACTATTTCCACTCTGTGGTGATGAGTTTGTTCATTTTCAACAGTGGAAAGGTGATGTGGAGAGAGAAGAGAGAAAGAGTGTGGAAGAAGCTTTCAAAGAGGGAAAAATGAAGCGATTCATATTTGATATGATGAATTCAATTTTGTATAATATTCTCACCACCTCTGCGATACGGCTTTTTCAAATTACTATGAAAATATTTTTAGTCAGAACCAAAGTGGTTTAACAGATTTAAGAGGAAATAAAGTATTTTTATAGCTGTAAAAAAAAAGTGGATTAAAAGGTGGGTAGCAAATGTGTAACTCTAACTATAATAATGGCCAATAAACTAAAAGGTTTGAAATAGAAAATCATCCAAATATCTCTTGGACAATATACATGATGGCTAATTTAAGTGTTAAAAATGACCAAAAAGTGGAGTAAAGCTCTCTAACGGTACATAAGGGTCAAAAGAAGTGAGAGGGGCTCCGACCACACATCGTGCAGTGCAGCGCGACGCTCTGGATTCTTTCCATTGGAATGAATTTTCGGCGAGCACTGGAGCCCACCGCACGCCTTTTCCTTATATCATGATTGGTTATCGTGCGATCAAAGCCACCGCAGAGCTCCGGTCCTAATGTGAGCAACACACCGACACAGGTGCAGTCTGAGCGAGGCGGAACGCATTCAAAAACAATGTTTTCAGATGAAATAAAGCATTTCATGTCAGAGTTTTTTCTTTTCTTTTTTAGGCCTTGTCCTAGTTTTTACATACAATACAGCTCATTAATGTCAGTCCTTCTGTTTGTGTATTCATGGTTTGCAGCTTCCTGTTGCAAGGACTTTTTTTCCCATTCAACAGATAGAATATTTATTTGTATGTTAATCTCTCTTTCTCAATTCAGAAACCCCTGGATAAACCACTCTTGCAAACCAGGACTCAAGCACTTGAACACTGGAGCAGTTTTCAGATGAAGGACAAAGTATTCATGCGTTCCAGCTCAGGTCCAGATAGGAGATAGTTTGAGCACTTTTCTCCATTCAAAAGATGTGATACTTAGTGTTGAATTGATAATCGCTATAGCAACATTGCTAGACTCTGAAACTAATTCATTCATTTTCTACCACTTGTTCCCGTTAGGGGTCGCGGGTGACTGGAGCCTATCCCAGTGCCTTTGGGCCTTAGGCGGGGTACACCCTGGACAGTGGCCAACTCGTCGCAGGGTTAACACAGAGACATAGACACACAGACAACCATTCAATCTAGGGCCAATGGGCCAATTTACATTTGCCATTTACACATGCATGTCTTTGGATGGTGGGAGGAAGCTGGAGAACCTGGAGAGAACCCACGGTAACACAGGGAGAACATGCAGACTCCACCCAGAGAAATCATGTGATGTAATGTTCACCCAGGAATCAAACCCATGATTTCCTTCTTGGGAGGCGAGAGCACTAACCACTCTGCCACCGTGCACCTCTGAAGCTAATAGATAAACTTATTTTTTAATCACAATAAGATATTAAAATGGCAGTGTTATTTATTTCAAGCCATGATTTCACGTTTTCATTGAATGTAAGAATGACTTTGATGATGTTCTGATGATGAACCCAGTCTCTACTACTTTTTCTCAAGTTCAGTACAAATTAAAGTATGTCTAATTTTTTAAATCTTGTGTACAGAAGCCTTCTTCATAGCTGTGATAGGAACTAGAGCCCCAGTTCCAAAGTTCTCCTCCTGTGTGACCTGTTGTCCTCCTGTTGTCTCGGCTGGTTCCAACACCACATGGTCCTGAAGCTTCTGTCAGCTGTGACTAAATAATGAAACAGCCACTTAAAGGGATGACAGCACTGTCTGTTTTAGCCACCATTAATTATTAACGTTTCATTAACATCTGCAGACGGCATTATTAGTATGAATGATTGATGGGGGCCGTTTCAAAGTGTGGGGGCCGGCCCAGCTGTGACACATGCACAGGACGTTATATATATGATATATATATATCATTTTCTGAGCAACATTTAAAGCTGCACAATGTAACTTTTCTGTTTTGCATCCGCGACCTGTTTGTCTCCATAAAGAAGTTATTGCTTTGCCTGGAATGTTACATTGTGTGGCATTAAAATGACCAAAGAAAAATTTCAAGGATTTCAAGGATTTTAAGAATTTTATATTAAAAACGACTTGATGACATGGGTAAGAAAATGTACTTTGTTCCCACAAAATGGAATATGTACCCACAAATTAGCCAAACCGTTCTCCCAAATTATGAAATTGACTATGAATAAAACAAAACCGGGTGTGGTTTCATATCTGCATTCATTCTGCAGGAGCAAATATGCAAATCAAGAGTTTAAACAATGTCCTTGTATTTTAAGCCCAAATTCCCTTCTTCCTTTTTAGGATTTTTTGGCGACTTGCCAGGCTCCTGCCATCATGGAAGTATACTGCCACCTTCAGGTTTCAGGGGCCTTTTTGAAGTTTAAATAAATTATACAAATATTACACAAATAAAAACTCAAATTTAAACTAAAGATTTCTTAAACTGATAATATAGTTTATTACATCATCGACACACGTCTGTATATCTATGGATTTCCTTTGTATAAATTGGCTCATTTGAGGGATCAAATTAGGTTACTCATGGGTACAGTTTGGCAAAATTGTGGTTACAAATTCCATGTTGCACTTTTGGATCTTCACAGGTCCCAGTCCTTCTAGTTACTGTAGTCACATGGAAGCACCAAGTCCATCGTAACTCATTTCTCCAAATGCAGTTTCTCCCACAGAGACAGAAACCTTTACAATCTTGGACTTAATTCAATTTTGACAGAACATACAGGACAGAGGGATTTCTACATAACTAATTCTGACTCTAAGACTGATTAATTCAAGTTTTAACTTGAGACAAAATTTGGGTCTAGTTTACTCAAATACTATTAAGATTTCCAAAATCCCCACTGTATATAAATTAAGAAATGTAAACCTGGCTCTACTCATTTTTCAAATGTATATGTCCCAAATGTGTGCCATTTTGCAATGCATTTATTTGTACTACAGAAGACGTTCCAAATGTATATATCTGTATATGCATATATATATATGTAAGATATTTGTATTCTATATTAATATTGTCTTGTTTGATTTCTTACATGAGCTGCTAAATAGGACCAGGCTTTGCCTCGGTTCGCTTTATTAGAAATTCTTAACATTTTATGATTCACTTTGCCTGTCATTTCCTCTACTTAATATCGGAAGTGCAGTTCACCTTTAAATTATAATTAGAAAAACGAGCATGGACTTTAACGGCACGACCACAATTCTACATGAAGTACATTCAGAACACCGATTGCACCCGGCGCTGCTCCTCATTGCCTTATCTAACAACCAAGAACAGAACATTGTATTGAAAATGACAGCTTAAAATGCGAGAAAATTGCGGTGTTGTAACGTTCCGAGGCGTTTGCGATGGGAGGTTTGAGTAGGCAGAGGAAAAGATCAGCGAGTGCGTTGAAATGCATTAGTGTCTTCCATTAGCCGCCTGCGTAAGTCTTAGAGGAGCAACCGTGTCTCGCGCTGCGGCGGCCTGACATTTCACAGTCTCACACAGGTAAAGAAAACTCATGTGTGCACGCGACAGTTTGGAGCTGTGTGTTTGAGTTGAATGAAGATATTCCACCCCCTTATGTTCAGTCTATACAGCGAAAAACAGAACCGACAGTATAGTAAGCGTTAGAGTTGCTTTATTTTATTTTGGACATTTTAAAAGGGAAAAAAGTATGCACAATTCCCTTTATTCCTCTTTATTAGGTGTAGTATAGTTGAAAAGTACATCAATTTAAGATTCAAATAGGCATATCAAAACAAACAACACAAATTACAACAATATACAAAAGTAAAAATACGGTACTTAAGTAACATTTTTCGGTATCCATACTTTACCTAAGCAGTTTTTCCAATAGTTAATTTCACTAGACAACATTTGAGACCAAGTAGCTGTACTTTTTACTCTGAAAAGTAGAAAGTACTTTCATTCATATTGTAAGCACGTTGATGTGAGAAAGGTTTTGAGTCCAAGTCGCAGCTTGGAGCAAACAAAAACTAAGAAATGTATTTGAATTGACCTTTGTTGACCAAAGATTTTTACAATTCTTTACTAATATCACTACATTTAACATGTGAAACAGCTCTCAAAATCTTTGTGAAATACTTTTTACTCTTTAAGTGCATTTTAAACTATGATTAAAACTTTTACTTAAGTAGAGTTTTGAATATGATACTTTACTTAAACAAAAATTGAGTACTTCTTCCACAGCTGCACTACAATATCAGAATAAAACAATCATAAGTGAGAAAATAAAGAAAATCATTCTTGAAATAAAGTTGAAATTAATATTATTATCTGTCCATTCATGTGCTTTTGTTGAAAAAACGTCACACTACGAGGCAGGATGACCACCTCAAATAGAACTAAAAGTGGGACATGTTGGGCAATGTGGTGGGACGGGCATGATCAATTTAAGTTCATAGTTAAGAAATGTATGTTCTCCTGTTTTCTATGTAAATATCACAATTTCATATAATTCATGTTGCATCAAAAAAAGTGGGACATTCTCTAAATAAATGGAACGAGGGACAGAGACCTAAATGGCTGTGCGGCACCGAAAGAGGGAGTAATGGGGCTGTGAAATCTGAAGGCTGCAGCCCATCTCCACTGTGCCAGACCCTTTTTTTCAGCGTTATTGTTTTAAAAATGTCACCTAAAACCTCTGCATTTTGAAAGGCGTCATGTATTCTGCTGCATTTTAGTCATTTGATATGGTGAGACCTTGTTTTTCTGTTGCCTTTTGCACAGAATTGGTGCATTTTCACAATAAGGCCTGTTCTCTGCAGCTTGTCAATGCAGATCATGGTTTTTAGTTGGCGTTAGCGGACTCTTGACATCGCGTATGCACTGGAGGAACTTTTTGGGCGACTGAAAAAAGACCAGACATAACTGCTCAATGTGGCCTGCTGAGAACCAAAGCAGAAAGAAGCTTCGCGTTAGATAAATGTAAATGAGCTTAGTCCTTTCCTCTAGCGTCACAATTGCGCTCCTCTCTCTCCGGAGCTTTGTGTAACTGGAGACGGTTCGAGCGCAGACACCCAGCTTTCACCGCTCACTTAGACTTGGCTTGCGTGAGTGATGGTCCAGTCAGGAGACAATCGATAGACAGGACAGGGAGACATCGTCAGGGCTGTCCCCGGATAAAGCAGCATCAAACAGGGGCAAGGGCTGATCCATAACCCCCCTGCATCCACAGCCAGCTAACTGACTGACAGCTTAACAGTAACACAAAGCAGACTTGAGTGTTGTCCAATGTTCCAAACCGGCATTAAACTTTTTTGCATTTTACAATTTCAGGTGTTTTTATTGGTCAAAAATACATCTTACATTATATTTTTTTATTTCTTATGATCCTCCGAGCACAAAGACTACAGAGCCAAACATTGTGCTAACAAAGCACATCAGCTTCTTCCTGTCCAGAGTAAAGCTACTCGCTTTGAGAAGGCAAAGTGTTTAAAACCATCAGAGCATGGCGCTTCTAGTTTAGAGAAAAGTCGAACCGTGTTATGATTATTTTGTAAAATGTGCATCTGAAAAAAAATATTTTGCACAGAAAGCTAACGATAGGCTGTACACGTGGGGATCGCTCGCCCATTAACTTACTTTAATATTTTTTCAAAGAATGCTTCAAAGAATGTTTTATGGACTGTATGATATGAATTTGCAGAGAGCTGAATGAGAATGCTACAGTTTAACTTTAACTATAGAGTTACAAGAAGTGAATAAGAAAGTAATTATTGTCCTTTTGCTATTTCCCGTGTATGTGCCCTGCTCCTTTGTGCTCATTGCCCCTGACGCTCTGCTTTATCGCCTGTTGCAGTTGCTGTGATGTTCTATAGTTCTGGTATGACAGAGCAGCTCAGAGTCGTCCAGACACCACACACATGAAGAGAGCAGCTGCTTAAAAATCACAAGCAAATTGGGGCCTAAATGGGGCAAATGATGCTATAGTGTGTTCCAGGCTTTACTGAGCTCTCCAGACTCGCTGGAGGTTGTTGCGGCAGTCGATCGCCGTGCAGACCCAGCAGCATGTAGGTCAGAGGCTGGTCACGCACATGCATGTTTTATGAATGAACCGCGAGGAGCGCAGGGACCATGAGGGGAAAGAGAGAGAGCACATTGACCCAGGGAAATGTGAACTGACTATGGTAGTCCCTCCTCTCTGCTGCAGGAGGGAAGCTGGGCACCACTCCAATGATTCAGGGACAAATAAACGTTCGCTTTTTCCAATACCTGCACTCAAAAGATGAAACGCTGACCCTATTTGAATATATTATGTTACCTTTTACTTCACCCAGCTTAACTGCATGATTGACGGTATGGTTGGAGGAAGTTGCACCCTACAACAAAGTCAATAAATACCAATTTTGCAAAGCAATTTGAAAACCCCCCAAAAATGCACACTATAGGCCCTTTAATGGTAATGTTTTGACTGGGTTACAGCGTAATGCTTGTATTGCCTAAAATTTAGGCATCATCCCCAGACTAGTTCTGAGCATTTCTGCCTCAAATCACATTCATTACAACTGCGTGCTTACAGCTTTTGTTTATTTTCTCCTGAAAATTCCCTCGGCTGCCAGTAGATGTAGACAGTAGATACATTAGTCTAAGTTCTAAAATATGAAATGCCAAAACAAAGGTACAAGAGCGAGTTTAAAGGACAAAAGCAATACTACAGCAGAATATGTGTCCTTTAAGTAATGTGTTGAAATCATTCAAAAACATCTTGAAATGTGATTGTCAAATAAATAAAGCCAGTTCAACTCAGATTCAGTTGTAGATTCCTTTTGTACAGTGTACCTGCAGCTCAGCCTGTCTTGTGTCTCGTGTTACTGTACAGTGTAGTGTGTTCCAGAGTGGCTTCATGTGGCTGCTGCCAAGTGACCGCTGCAGACAGACAGGCTCATCTAATATTCAACAGCCCAGGGCCCCTGGGTGACACTGGGGCCCCAGCTCTGGAGCAGAGGTGTCTGGACTCTGCTCACCTGTAGACAGGCCCAGGCAGTAACCGTCAGATTCTATCGCCACAACACCATGTGCTCCCAGAGACACCGTATTTACCAGTCGAACTGTGTCAAGTCAAATGTGTTAGAACTTCAAATAATGTGTCTACTGAAAGAACATGACTTTCTCTCAGTCAGGTGTTCCCTCATCAGGATTTGTGTTGGTATCTACTGGCAGCCGAGGGAATTACCATGGCAAAACAAACAAAAGCTAGCTTGGCCCTACATGCTAATGTAAGCATGCAGTTGTAATGAACGTGATATGAGGCATAAATGCTCAGAACAAGTCTGGTGAGGATTTATGGACTTAAAAACAGAACTGGAGAACTCTGGATTTCTACCTTTAATGTCACAAAACTGGGAAATTTGAAATTCATTATATTCCTTTTCCAGATGTACAAAAGACATCCTGGGAAGAGGGATTATTGTTAAAATACAATGTAAAGAATATATCAATACAAATGTGTGAGTATTGCACAGTTCAGACAATAACACAAGTATTTACAAAGACGTCGGTGTAATCCCTCATTCATCGTGTTCGATTATAGAAAAAGATTGAGTTGTAGTCATCTGGACACTGTTTAATAACAAATAACAAAATGTTTGTCAAACTCAGAATCTGAATCTGAATCAGAAGGGGTTTATTGCCATTGTCAATTAACAAAATTCACAAACATAGGAACTTGTCTCGCCATTAAGCTGCACCATAAAACACTGACCAATAATAAAAACAACATATATGAAATCAAAAGGGCATGCATTAAGAGGCAATTTAGAATTACTTTAGTATAAGATAAAAATAAAATAGGCATTACTATGTATACAAGAATTACAGTTAAATTTACAGTTGTAGTGCAGAAAGTGACAGTGCAGTGAGTGATGAATAGTTGCAGTTAAAGGGGCAGGTGTTTAGAAGTGTCCAACAGCAGAGGGAAAGAAACTGTTCTTGTGGCGGGAGGTTCCGTGGACCGTAGCCTCCTGCCTGAAGGGAGTGGTTCAAACAGTCCATGTCCAGCGTGAGAAGGGTCAGCTGTGATCCGACCTTGTCGTCCCAGAGCCCTGGAGACGTACAGGTCCTGCAGAGATGGAAGTCTGCAGCCGATCATCTTCTCAGCAGAACGAACAATGCGCTGTAGTCTCTGTTTGTCCCTGGCTGTGGCTCCAGCGTGCCACACGGTGATACATAATCTGCGATCTAGTCTGAGAACTCAGATATTTATAAGGAGTAACCACAAGATGGCAGTGCCTGGTATTCAATGCTGACAGGTTAGGTTACATAAAATCAATTTTTTAAGTGAGTGCGGAATAAACTCTATGTGGAGAGTTCCCTAATGGTAGACAGGATTGTGTTCCATACCTTGGAAGCTTTGATGGAAAAAAGCTGACTGGTTAAAGGCTGTCTTCCTGAGGGGAATGATACAATCTGCTGTAGAAGATCCCCGTCTGGTGTGGGACCTAACAAAGTCACTGAGAGGAGGAGGGGCCAGCCTATGTCAGATTTTAAATCAGACATTATTGAATTTCATTAAATTATCCCAACTAAAAAGGTTGTATTTTGATTATATGGCTTTCTATACAAAACCTTAAGTGTCTGTTTGTACAGAGACTGTAAAGGTTTGAGGATGGTGTGAGCGTGGTTGGCCTGGGACCAGCTTGTAACACAATACGTCATGTGAGACAGAACCGTAGAGTGCATATACAGTTTGGATGCTTGGGTAGACATGGACATTCTGATAAACCTGAAATTAGATTAATTAAACTTAACTCGCTTGATTGTCTGTTTAACTTAAGATTTAAAACTAATGTTGGAGTCTAGGAGAATGCCAAGGTATTTAATATCCTGCACTATTTGAAATGTTTTACCTGATATTAGAATATTTGGGTTTATGGTCGAATCGTGGGTCTTGGTGGAAAAGATACCAACAGTCTTGGAGAGATATAATTGGAGACAACATGGGTTTAAACAGCCTGTAATTCAACCATGGCATTAATGAGTTTGGCTACAACTTCTGTTTTTAATGATCTGTGTATTTACAGTACAGTGTCATCTGCATACACGTGTATGTTCACTTGTGGACACACAAGTGGCAGATCATTGATGTACATACAAAACAGAAGAGGCTCCAAGATTGATCCCTGTGGCCTCCAGTTGGAGGGGCTCATATTTCAGACTGCCAAAATGAACAGTTTGTGATCTGTGGGCTGAAGCAGAGAAGTTAAAATGAAAGAGTTTGGATAATCAAATGTTATAATTCCCTGTTTCGAATGCCTTTCAGAGGTCTAAAATTTGATTGATTTCAATAAAATCTAAATTGTACCTAAATTATACTTTTTAATCACAAGGCTCACTCTCAGCAATTCACAGAAAATATTTAGTCATTCCAAGTTTTTGTTGCTGTGAGACGTGAGAGTGATGTTGTAAACTGTGTCATATGCAGGTTTGAAATAACTAACTAAAAAAGTAATTTTTCTGCATTTATTTAATTTCTCTGCGCCTCTACACCACATTTTAACCGCTCTTTATGTAATGCAATGGCTTTGGATAATGTTAGTTGTATTATGCACTGAGAATATAATATTTTGGGTCTTGATGTGAGTGTTATGCATTGATAAACAGGAAAAATGTGATGCTGACATGTGCTAGCTTTGTTTTGCTAAGCATGTGGACTCAGTTCAGTGAAAATAAGGCGTTTTATCATAAGATCAAGTCAGCGGTTGGTGAGAAATTATTATTATCTGTTTCTATCCACTTTTTGCCATCTTGTTTTCACCTGTGTCTGTGTTCTCTCTTATCCAATCATTTCACTCAAAAGCATTCTAGGAGCAAAAGCAAACTAGACCAATTTGAAATCTAAACCTCTCCGAGCCCACTTTGGATCACTTAAACTGGGCCGGTACAGTTCACTTAAGACAGTGGAGACACTTTCGGACCATACCTATCTGCTTCAATGTGAACCAGTAAAAACAAGCCAAAGTAAATCCTTCATAGGCAATTCACGGCCGATGTTAAAAAATGCTAATATTGGCTAATAATATAGCTTTTTTTTAAATAAATATTCAAACATGTATATTGGACCATAGCATAAGAACCATACACACTTTCAAGAGTGCTACATTTTCTCCGACCAGCTCCACAAATCCTTCTTTTTAGCCTTCACATCGCCTTTCAGAGTATCTAACCTCATATCCAACCATTGCATGTGCTTTTTTCACATGTGGCCAGCCCAGGATTGCATTTCTATAGCTGTGCATGTGCCCTGGCGCTGTAGGAGCCAGCAGCGTGCCCGAATTAGCCCATCTTTTCCCAATTCCTGCACTTGATCCGGCGGGAAATGACAATGTTTCAGTCGGCTGCCATTATTTTCACACATCAAAGCCTTGAAATTGAACCAGGCTTTCATTGAAAAAAAAAGGAAAAAAGGAGATCCGTGTATAGCGTCTCCCGCCTTTCACATCACACACTGGGCCTTTCTGAGCCGTAAGCTGCTGGAGTGGAACATGACAGTCACCACACGCCCCCTGCTGGGTACATGTTGAATAAAGCCTACAATATATAAATAAAGTAACATTTTCTGATGTCTGACAATGTTTGTTTTAAATAACTTAAAGGTGCACTATAAAACATTTCTGGGTCTGCCACCTAATTGTCTCCATGGAGATGTGATTACTTGACCTGAAATGGTCCACAGTATGTATTCATTCATTCAATTAAAGGTGTTATTATTGGTCAAACACCTTGAGGGTCACCTCTCCACAGATCTGACCTGTAGCTTGGACAGGTGGTGTCATCTGCTTGTGTTCATAGGGATAGGTAAATAATGATATACTGTGGCACAGATACTCCACCTGAAAACTTATATAGTACATCCAATTGCCTATAGTTGTTCAGCAGCATGTATTCTCATATTTAAAGGTGCACTAACTTTTCTGATGGAGGGTCTACCACCTGCATGTCTCATTTATATGTTAAGTTATTACAGACTGGAATACTCATTACATGAAAATCTGCTATCCCACGTTGTAAAATTGCCCAGTAAAGTGATTGGAGATACCAGCTCCATTCTGAGTCCCTGCACTTGAGGCAGCTTCAGCAACGCTTATGCAACATAGACGTTTTCATTCTTTTAACCATGTTATATCATTGCTCCCTCATCAAAACATAGCTAGCGTTACATTTAACTTCATTCACATTTGTTTCATAAATCATGTTACGGGCTTGTCTTCTCTGCTCCTTCTCTGAGCCTCACAAAAACAGCTGTTTTCAAATGTCCCAGATTTGTGACGTCAAAGGTAGGGAATCTTCACCCGAATCAACCTGACCTATCTGCCTCAAATCATTTTCATTACAACTATGTGCTTACATGATCAAAGTTAAAGTCATGTGTGCTTTCAGTAGATACATTATTGTTATTTTCTTCTAATTTATTGGCTGTTTTAAACTTTTTTCTAGGAGATTTTGATTGTTTTATGCGTCATTTTGTGATCAGCACTGTGGGGCACATTCTTATGAATCTTATGTCTGTATTTATTATTGTTTGTATTATGTATATAAGGAAGCAAACTCCAACTGCCAATTCTACCGGCTGTGAGTAAAATAAAGTTACCTGAACCTGGATCGGCGCATCCCTTGTGCACATGCTCTGTCTGCTCGTTTATGGACACTCCTCGTGTCGCTCTGCTGAAACTAGCCTGGTGCTAAGAAGACATTTGGACACTCTTGGACACTGTCATGTATTGATGAACTGTTCACAGTTTTAAGTTTAAAGCACTTTTAGATCTATTAGCGGTGGAACATGTTCTTCAGGTCAACACCTCGTTGTGCCCATTAGAGCTGCACTTCATGACAAACCACCAAAGATGTTTTTCTTACACCTTTCTTCACACTTTCTCCAACTTTGGAAAACATTAAGACGAAGCATGTATGTGACTTTGACTTTAATGTGTACATGATTTTGCTTATGTTAAACTGCAAAAATGTTATGTCTAGCCTTTGTTACAATGACATGAATTCAGAATATCATTATTTAAAGAATCTGAAAAGCCAGGTTTAAACTGATTGCTTACATTTGTTGACAATTTAGATACAAAAATGTTTGGATTTGCCTTGGCATAATAATTCTTATTTTGTCTCATTTTTTAATTCAGTTAAAACTTCGATAAATTACGCTTAGAATTAGATACATTTTGGGGCAGCAGTAGCTGAGTTGTTAGAGTACTCTGGTCAGAAGGTCAGTGTATCAAATCCTGCTACTGACATAAACACCCTTGGTAGAGAAGTCAGATCAACTTACCCACAGGTGAATACTGTTGTTGTGTCCTTGGGCAAGACAATTAACCTGCCTCGCCAAGTAACTGCTTGCTTGATGTAAAGCACTTTAGGTACCCATTTGAGGTAGGTAGTAAAAAAATGTGCCTTTTTTATTTTTTACTTTTTAGATAACAAATCTTTCAGTATGATTCGTCAAAATCTTGTTAAGTTTGGTTGCTAGGAAACGGAATTACCTCTGCATATGTCACATCTGTCACAAGTCACCAAAATAGTTAAACTAGGAAAAAATGGATTATGCAATAAAAAATGCGGGCCCTTTTGGGACCCCAGCCCCAAGGGACACCGGATGTAAATTACGGTGTGATGTTCTATCATGTCTGTCCATAAACATGCACTGTCCCAGTCACATAAAGAAAGAAATAAACTAAGCTTCACTACATTTTAGTGAATCAAGTTGTCTAACCTACAGATTTTCTGCATTCTTTCCCCTCCTCACAGTTTACACAATGCATGGTCCATTTGAGTCCACCCTTCACCACAGAGCGTTTGATTTGTACTTGTTTGTTCAGTCATTATTCTGCGGACGTTAAGCAAGCACGTCCTGCTAGCGACGCACTGAGCTGACAATGGCTCCATTTGGATAATACCACTATTATAGTCCAATCAGGAGGGCCATCTGGAGCCCGTTTAACTGCACATTAGAGCGACCTGCTGAGAGCTGCCACCGCGCACGCAAACACACCACGCTTCTGCAGCGACGCACAATTACCAGAGTTTAAAGAAAGGACATCATGTATGGGAGAGAAAACAGGGACAGATTCAAATGATGCTTGATTATATTATTGGTAATATATTTGTTTTAATTTCATTATGGGCTTTTTACCATCTTTCCCTGCCCACTGCGCTATACTTTCTAGTAGGGTTGGGTGATAGTGACTTATTTTATAATCTTATTAATTAATTAATTTTGCATTATCTCTATGACGGTATTTTCACAATGCATCAGGAATGTGCTCAAATGTGTCTCGTGTATGTCTTGTTGAGGTTCAAGTATCGCACAAAAAATGAATGCACCATAAAATGAACCACAAAACCTCAGAAATATAATTTATACTCTTATTTGGGCAATGACACTAAGGGCCATATTTTGCCCCTGGAGGTAGCGTTAATATGAGCCTTTTCCAGGGGGCGGGGCAAGGGCGCTATTTTGCTATCTTGCGGACCTTAGCTCTGGCATAAAGAGGCTTGACTTGGCCGCTGGAGGCTGGAGTGGGATGGTGCCACTCCATAATAATGTTTGAACCAATGACTGAGAACTGTGACATTCAAAAGCACCACCTGAGTGGGAGATGTTTGTCATGGCCTCATATACAGGCAATGAAAGTGAGTTCCCAAAATTGAAAAAAATAAAATAAATCAATAAAATAAAATATTGAAATGCATTCTCGGAGCGTTATTTCTTTTTTTAATTCACCTTTATTTGTTTTGCACAATGCAGAGTACGTTCTCAAGATGGGCTTGTGCCAATTTAACCGGACCTGAGTGCTCGATGGGATGTTGTGGGGTCCGGAGGGAGCGAGAACGGGGCACACACTGTGATCAGCTCATCTTATGTGCGGATCTTGTGTTGGTCTGTCAGTCTATGCCAGTTTTACGCAGACTGGGACAAAGATTGTGGGTGAATGTGATGTGACAGTGAGGATTTATTCAAAATTTTCCAAATAGACGTTCCTCTCGAAGCTGAACACATGAGTCTGCAGGTCCAGTCTGGCCCAGACCGCGCAGTAGCAGGTCCAACGCAGCGCAAAGAGCATTAAAGGCCAACTCATACTTTTTAAGAAGCAATACGTTTGTTCGTTTACCTATTGGGCTGCGAGAATAAGAACAAAGTTCATTTCGGCTCTGGGATTCATACTTCACAAGAAGTGCCAACAGCTGTTTCCACGCTGTTGCTATGGAGATTATTATCACAGACAGCTCAGTTGAGAGATTGTGGAGAGGAGTATAGTAAGCTACATAATGCTTCATGTTTTATTACAATCAGTCACATATTCACAGAGAAACGAGCCAAATGAGGACGTGAATTTAGACGCAGCGAAACGCAATGTTATAGGCGGAGCGCGAACCTACGAGACGCAGTCAGCATTTTATAACCCCTCCAAACCTGCCCCACAATGAAATGAGAATTTCTAGTCCCGGCCCAACCTGACCGGTGCGTCAAAACACAATCGCGCATCACTAGGGTCCGGAGCGCTGCGCCGTGTGTGCGTGTCCTGTATCAGGCGAGACAGAGGGTGCCTATAATATACTATAGTATAAGCTATTATTAAAGCTAGTTTTGAAGTTTATTTGTTACGATTCTGGCCATTCACAGAATGCCACGCCCTCAAGTTGCTTTACTCCACCTGATATTTTAACATAATCACAACTCTTGTTTAGAATTCCACGTCCTGCGCTGTCATCAATTGCACCGACTGCGAGGTGTGATGCAATGAGCTCTGCTGCGCCCATGTTAACGCTACCTCCGGGGGCAAAATACAGCCCATAATGTTTCTGTAACTTTTTGTGCCATTGTTTTAACTATACTCTTCATTCCAATTTTAGTCTCCAAAACAGCAAATGTAACAATATCTATTTTATACTATAGTTCTCCATTTAATCAAAATAACAATAATAAAAATCTGCTTGATTGACGATACATGTAGGGTAAAAATTGCAGTGCAAGAAACACAAATATTCAAATCATTTAAAGATGTAACGTTTTAGCCCCCCCCCCAAAAAATGACTAAAACAAAAGCATGCTTTTTTTGTTTTTAATTTTGGTTGTATTTCTAAAAATGTAGGTAGTAGGAAGTACCTTTAGGTAGTTGGAAGTAAAGTACGAATAAATGTACAGTTTATGAAAGCTACGCCTACAATTTCCAGAGCCTTCTCAAAAGTGTATCGTGTCAAAGAAAGGAGCAAATGAGGTGTAATGGCACAACAATTGCTTCTGTGAGTTGGTGATGAGGCAGGGTTGAGACACCAGTGTGGAGGTGGATCCAGAAGTCAAGCGTTCCCAGTCGGAAGCTGTTGAAATGCCTTGAGACGGCAAAAACAAAGTGTACAACATCTGGATGCCTTTTTGAAGAAGCAGATGCACACGCCAAAGTTAACACCTGCACGGCTCCGATCCTTGCGCGACGAAGAGGAGATGACAGGCAGCAAATCCCGCCTGATCCACCAAAATGGAAAAGTAACACGCCTTCACCACCAGAGATAGAAAATGTTTCTTGAAAAAAAGTCCCTGGATTGTTTGCCTGCCGTCTAACAACTGGTGCAGATGCAGTGACAAAATACTGGAAAAAAAAGTCAAAAGTGCTGATGCTAGAGGCTGTTTATAGGTGATACTTTGAGTATATAAGATTATGATGAGAATTGTTAATTGCTAAGGCAACGGTACCCATCTGGACTCTTGGGGAGGGATTATGGTTTGCTGCCCACTTTGCCACTGCCTCTCCTCTGTACAGGTCTCCTCACCTGCACACCCTGAAGCTGCCCTGCCTGATGCTCCACCTACCAGTCACGTGCACCAATAAAAGATGGGCACCTACGAGTGCATGTTCGCTCGCCCCTGTGTCCGTGCTCTCACAGGGCCTGCTCAGAAATAGTAGTCTAAGTTACAACCTCAGACTTAGGCAAGGCAAGGCAAGTTTATTTGTAGAGCACAATTCGCACAAGGCAATTCTAAGTGCTTCACAGAACAGGAAAAAAGTGCATGAAAATCAAAAAGAAAAGACAGAAATCACAAAACCTCAAGTTAAGGAAATTTAAAGGTGCCATTTTCAGGCTATCTGTCAAATAGTTTAAGACATAAAATTATTTCAGTCATATCTACAGCGAAACAAAACAGTTTTTAGCTTGGATTTGAACAATGCCAGAGTAGAGGCCTGTCTCACATCCTCAGGAAGACTGTTCCAGATTTTAGCTGCATAAAACTGAAACGCAGATTCCCCATGTTTAGTCCTGACTCTGGGCACCAGCAGGAGGCCGGTCCCTGTGGTCCCCAGGGACTTCGGGTTTTTAAAACAATTCAGAAGATGGTATTACCTTGTTGACATGTTTCAGCTCTTTCAACAAGGTAATTACATCTCCTAAATTTGATTGACATAACTCTGGGGATATATCTTAAGAAGACAAAATTAAAGTTGTTGGAGTAAATCACCAATTTACAAATCCATCCTCACACCCAAAACAAAACTAAACTGAACAATAGTGCTTACCTGAGTATGCTATTAGGAGTAGGATGACCCATTAGGGGTATGACAGATTATGCTAATTTTGACTCAGTCACGCGGGAGAAGCTTGGAGTAGAGCCGCTGCTCCTCCACGTCGAGAGGAACCAGCTGAGGTGGCTCGGGCTTTAGTTCCGGATGCCTCATGGGCACCTCCCTAGGGAGGTGTTTCGGGCATGTCCCACCGGGAAGAAGCCCTGCGGACAACCCAGGACACGCTGGAGGGACTATGTGTCTCAGCTGGTCTGGGAACGCCTCAGGATCCCCCCGGAGGGGTGGGAGGAAGCGTCTGGGGAGTGGGAAGTCTGGGAGACCCTTCTTAGACTGCTGGCCCCGCGACCCGGCCCCGGAATAAGCGGAAGAAGATGGATGGATGGATGGATGACTCAGGTGACAGTCCACACTTAAGAGTTCAATAGACTTTACCAAAAACTCCAAGATACTTCTGACTACTTTCATGTTCTGTCAGAGGAACTAACAGCTACTTGGTTGAGTGCCAACACATCTCTTAAAAAACCTTTTTCCAGTTGACATACCTACATGTTCTTATGCTATGAAACCTACCTGGGTCTCCACATACATCATGTATTGCACATCGAATCAAATCGTGAACATCGCATCACATTTTGAACCATCAGAATCAGAATCAGAATCAGAAAGGGTTTATTGCCATTGTCAATGAACATAATTCACAAACATAGGAACTTGTCTCTGCATTAAGGTGCAACATAGAACACTGATCAACCATCTATTTGCGTATCAACATTAGCCAAGTATCTAATATCATATCCAAATGTTAACCATGGAGGTAAAATACAATCCCCAATCCTAGTTCCAATGAGAAAGGTTTCCTCTCCCAGGTGCAAAGTGTGTTCAAAGGTTAGCTACCACAACAACAACAACAACAACAACCACAACAGAGAGAGGAGGTAAATGTAGTTGCTATAGATTGATCATGGGCTGGGCTTGGAGAAACTTATGTGCTTTGTCGAGGTAAGCACTTTTTTGCAAGTTGCACAGTTGAACCTTTAATCTTTAGAGTATATGCTAATGTGCACAATTTGTTTAGTGAACAGGGAAACAAAGTGCATCCAGTGGTCAGCAGTAGTCAAGTTAAACATATGCAGCCTTCCGTTTGGGAAATATAATAACAGAAGCTGCACTGCGTAACTTTTTTTTGTTGAAGGGTTTTGTCGCCGTCTAAATTGTTTTGCTTGGAATATTCTTCAGAATGGCATTGAGTATTATAACATTTATCTAATTACATGTGTTTTTACTGCTCAAAAATACATAGGAAAAAATATGTATCAAAATGTTGTAGCTATAATTGCTAAATCAGCTAGCATACATATAACCACACTTTTGGTAAACGTTGAGCATTGGATTTTCAGCTGCTCACAAATTATTTGCCTCTCCACAGCACAACAAAACACAGTGGGGATCCAGTAGTTTTTGCTTTCACTTTAATGTACACGGGAAAAAACTAAAAGTACTGTTTATATTTCTGTTTTTATATGGACATATAACATAAAGGTTATTTTGATAAATGTATGATTTTCATATATGACAATTTTCACAAGGCCAAAATACCAAACCTTTCTTATTCTTGGACTTTATAATAACCGCATCTTAATTATCTTTAATAAAGCATGAACAAAGACTCAATTCACAATGGACAAATTAAGAATAGAAGTTCTTGTAACTACATAGACATTGTAACTTACTAGATCAGAGTCCAAAGAGCATTGTTCAAGCTTATGACTACTTGTCGGAAGAAGCTTTTAGCCTGATGAGATGTCTTCCAATTAATAGAGCAATAGCTTGTTCTTGAGGGGAAAAGGTTGCACGATAGCGAACGTTAAGGCCTTGGGATCAATTCCCAGGTGGAGATTCTCCCAGGTTTCCTCCAGGTATTCGGGTTTCCCTTACCATTAAAACCAAGTATAGTGGCTCCTGCCCTGAAAAAAAGATTTGCTACATCTCAGTGGGAACTTAAAAACATCAGCCTGCCCAAAGATTACAGGTGGAAATCAGCACTTTATCTTCAACCTGTGCAATACCTCTGCATCTATCAAACTGTAAATCTAACAATGTAACTCTTGTGTATATAGAAATGCCTATTTTTATTTTATAGTAATTTTTAAATTGTTTCTCGTAATGCATGCCCTTTTTGATTGAATATATGTTGTTTTGTTATTGCTCAGTGTTCTATGTTGCACCTTAAGGCCGAGACAAGTTCCTATGTTTGTGAATTTTGTTCATTGACAATGGCAATAAACTATTTCTGATTCTGATTCTGATTCTGATTCTGATTCTGATTCTGATTCTGGCTTTGCAGCAAAGCCTGCGGAATGCTCATTTACTTGATGATTTGATGATTTGAAGGGATCAGTTTAAAAGTCTACATTTGCAAAGAGATTTATTTTTTTGCGCGCACCACACCGTTTAAATCTTTTCTCTCTTAGGCTGTAATGTTACTGAACCACACAGTTATACAGCCAATAAGAAGAATTTCACTGGTGCAGCGATAAAAATTCAGCAAGATCTTTGGGACTTTTTTTAATTCTCTAAGTTTCCTCACAAAGAAAAGACGCTGACAAGCTTCTTTGCCGTGTTACTTGTGTTTTTGTTCCAACTCAGGGCCAGACCTAGAAAAGTACGCTCTTGCACTTCAGATTCTGCAATTACAATAGTCAGCAGATTATGACTAAAATCAAGGTTTCACATGTTTTAGCTGTAATTAGACGGAGGTTTTCGTCTTTGCTCCTCTCAACAATATTCTGCACCTCTGCTCTGTAATATATGTCCCCATATAATGCCATACTGTGGAACATACCAGGTAAAGCTTTAAAATACGTAGCCAGAAAAGTTACATAGGATGTGAAATCACCTAACTGCAACCTTCAAACCCATCAAAGTCTTTTTCTTGTTCCTCATACACAGTGTTTGTTGTCCCTCTGCACACTCCGTCCCCCGCGCTCCTACACGCTCTAATCTCATTTACCAATCAGCCATCCTAATTGTGTCCTCAGATGTGCTTCGCTGGGCAGGACGCTGGGCCGCTGTCTTCTGCTCGAGTGGTGCAAATAAAACGGCCGACCTCTCGATTAAAACGGCCGGCTCAAATGGAAATATTCACGGGTGAATCGGACCACTGTTGTGTGCCGCTGGTAACGAAGAAGGAGATGCGAGAGGAGAGGGATATACCTAATTTTCCCCAGTTGGACAGTTTTATGTAGTTTATGATTGTACTTCCTGGTGGGCTATGGGCAGAAGATGTGACACATGTAGAGTTAATGCTGTGCTCCAGTTGTCTTCGGAGATCGGACCACAAAGTGACGATTTCACAGAGTTTTGACAATTGGAACTCAATTGGAAGACAACCAGCAGCATAGACTATGTATATAGTAACAACACAATCAAATAATACAAAAAATGTATTTAAATAAAACTTTTCCTTACTGTAAGTTGGATTGCATGTCCACAAACCTGACTCGTACTTAGACTGGAGGAGCCTTCTCCTGCTTTTCATAGAAATGTTGTTCCTTTGGCTGTGATATTCCACAGTATGGCATCAAATGTATCTAACTCCAGACAGAATGTTCCAAAGTGTAGTATTAATTTTCTATTCCATGGGGTCATGCAGGTGACGTTCCACGTTGGCTTGTAGTTAATTTATTAACCCAGGCATTGTTATTATATTTGTACGTTATAAACCGTTTTTAATTGTTAAATATTAAACTCTAGCAGTAGGAATTCCAAGGTCGCGGGTTGCTCCAGGTGTCATAAACAAGTTGGAGCTCAGATGTGGCATGTGGGCGGCATGTTTTTAGGGCATTGAGTCAATGCCTTGTCTTAAGACTTCTCCACAGAGTTTCTCATACAGCTCTTGATGCAGAGGACACGGACTGACCCGCATAAAGAGTGCAGTACCATGGACAAGGACTGACCCACACACAGCGCAGCCAGGTGGACACGGACTGACCCACACACAGCGCAGCCAGGTGGACACGGACTGACCCACACACAGAGCGCAGCCACGTGGGCACGGACTGACCCCCACACAGAGCACAGCCACGTGGGCACGGACTGACCCGCACGGGGACTGGATCGTCTGGGTGTTATTGGGTTTGATACAAATTCAAAAATGTGATTCACAGATAACCTCACAAATAGAGCTCAAGCTGTTTCTGCTGATGGCTTTCAATACAAACTTTCTTATCTTCACAAAGGCGTCCCTCAAGGGTCTGTCCTTGGACCATTTTTCTTTACAATTTATATAAAATCAATATCAAAGTCATAATCTAAAACAGAGTAGCATCCACTTCTATGCACATGATGCAATTATATATGTTAGAGCTGCTCAAGTGACTCAAAATGCCCAAATAGATTTTACCTCTATCCAACAAAACTGTGCATTTAAAATTGTTAATGAATTTTAAAAATGTGGGCTGTTCTCCAAAAGGCCCTCTAGTGACGCAAATCTTCTTCTGTGTATTCTTACACTTGAAGGTAATTTGATTGAACAAGTACCCTATTACAAATACTTGGGCATTTGGATCTCAATGATAAACTCTCTTCAAACAAACAAGTACAAGAGCTGACAAATAATCTTAAAACCAGATTGTCAATCTTCTATAGAAATAAAATTATCCTCTTAATTGTAGAAAACAGTTAATCCAGGCTACATTTCTCTCTGTGCTGGATTATGGTGATATTATACAAATGAATTCTACAGCAACAGTGTCAAAACCACCACAAAATCATTCAGCATTAAAGTTCATTACAGGAGAAGGATACAGAACTCACCACTCTCAATTACACTCTAAAGTAGGATGGCAGTCATTGGATGTGAAGAAAACAGCATTGCCTTTTGTTTGTTTACAAGGCTCTAGTTGGCATTTTGCCTGATTGTTTAACATGTTTTCTGAACATCAGATCAAGAAGTAATTGATTATGATCTCAGGACATGTTTATTTTATGGTCAAGCCGCATCAACACAGAATTGGTCCGTAACCTATGGAACAAAACACAGATGTTTTTCCATTTTCCATTCCATTTTATGAATTTAAGGCACTTGCAAAGACAGTGCTCATGCCTTGCATTATATTATTCCATATTGTATGTGATATTATATTTAATTTATTGAATGTGTTATTGAAGGTTTTACTTGACATTTTATTTTGTTTTATGTGTGTTTTGTGAACACAGAGTCCCATGAAAAATAGTGCTTCACTCATTGAGGTCTTCCCCTGTATGTATGAATAAATAAATAACAAATAAATATAGACAAATTCACAGATATAAAAGCCCATTTTCAGTGTTATATATGCAGTTTATATAAGCCTATAAGTCTACTTTAAATAGGTTGGATGGGGTAATTTTGGTCGTGAGAGGTGAAAAATTAGAAAAAGTGGGTCGCCAGAAAAAGAGCTTGAGAACCACTGATTTAGACCTCCAAATGATGCATAAAACGGTGAAGGAGGCGTCTAGGCTTTTTGTCTGTTAGGTAAATATCTGGGCAAATTTAAATTGAGAGAACAGGAAAGCAAAGTACAACATTTCACAATCATTAACGTTCCATGTTTTTCCCCCATCGCTTTATCTTGGGCTAATTTCCTCCCCCTGAATAATGCTGATTGAACCACTCCGTGTGCTAATCGACTATTTTACTTTATTTTACCACTTTTTATCGCCACACATTAACCTGATATGTGGTCGCCGAGTACATCCTAATCATGAGACCTTTTCCAAGCGCCGCACTTGGATGAAAAGTGGCATTTGGACGTGTGTGTGTGTGTGTGTGCGCGTATGTGTACTAAGCGCTACCTAAGTGGGAGGGCTGATGGGATTGTGAACATCTCCTCAAATGATTTTCAGAATAAAAAAGGAGAGGGGGATTTCAAGCCTAAAGGTCATCGTCGGAACGGCTCAAACGGACCGTGAAATTAGATCAATTTGGAGCTTTTGCTAAGTGATTTGGCCAATTTGTCGAGTGTGAGCCGCGCCTCTGCCTCTGCCCGTTGCCTCTGCTTGTGCCTCTGCCTGTGCTCATCGCTACAAGTGAAGGGTTAGGCTTTGACAGCGATGGTAAGGTCTTCATGTTTTTCTCCTCTCTTTTTGGGTCCTCTCCCTCTCTCTCTCTCTCTCTCTCTCTCAGTGTTTTTTTCTCCTCTCTTAATCATCACCCCTCTTGGTTCCCCTCTCTCTCTCTCTCTCTCTCTCTTCTCTTTCTCTCTCTCTCTCTCTCTCTCTCTCTCTCTCTCTCTCTCTCTCTCTCTCTGGACACTGACCAAGCCGCTACTTCACCTTCCATTAGTTAACCATATCACAAAAAAATAAGTACATGACACGGCATATAAAATGTATAAAATGTGACTTATGTTACCATTGCACACTTGAAACATAATCATGTCATTAGCTGGTACGCTTGGAATTTTTAAAATAAATGTAGCGCTCTAGTAACCTTTTCTAGGCAGCGAACATCTTAAGACTTACTACTGCAATCCTCAGTGCAAGGATCAGGAACGAACTGTATTTTGTAGTTTTTCATATGCATTAGTTAAAGCTGTACTACGTAACTTTACCTGTTGGAGGTTGCCCACTCAAAGTAAGAATGCTGTTTTTGTTCTTGTTGGTTTTTTAAGGTGTTTTTGAGCAATAATGATATCAATGCAATGGATAAGTCAAAGGAATAGCATCTCCATGGTCACAAAAGGCGAGACACTGTAGGATTTTTTTATTTTATTTTTCAGTTGGTTCCATGAGCGTTCATATGGAAACTACAACATTATCCAATCTGAATCTATTTCTTCAAGTTTAAACTCCAAAAAATTAGGGGGAAATTGAATTACCACTCTCTTTTTTTTTTTTTAGAAAGATTTAGTTTACTCCAATGCTAAATAAGAAATCCCAAATCCCCTCATAAAATGCCTTATTTATAAATTAAAACAGAAGAAGTTTCAAAGTGATATCCCTACATTTAAGATTTTTTCCCCATTCACCTGCAGTGTCTCGCCTAAAACTACCAGCCTTTTCTTGAATTGTTGTGAATACTACTTTATTGCAAATGCACCTTTTTTGTGTGTGAAGCTCCACATCTCCTGCGTTTGCATTCGCCATGAGTGAAGCAAATGCGTGTGCATAAGGGTTGTGGGCTGACACTGACCTGTGATGTCAAGAGTGTGCACACCACCACATTACACCCAGAAAGAGACAGAATGCAGAGGGAACTGTGCAAACTTTTGTATTCAGACCTTTTTTTTTTCACAGTTAGAATGTTTGAACTTGGACAAAAGGAAAATCGAAAAAAGTAAACTTATCAAAGAATATTTAAAGCAGGGTTGTCAAAAAAAAGAAAATCAGAGAGTAATGAATATTTAAACACATACTCATTTGAACTATTCGATGAAAAAAAGAGAAAGAAAAAAAGAAAAACTGGCCTTTTCCTGAACAGTTTTAGAATGATCTTAAGCTTTAGCAGAACAAGCACAAAACCACATTGAAACTTTATGAAAGTACTATCGTTTGTGTATTTTTTGGGCCATAAAATCAACTGAAAGGAACATTTATCACTGTTTCAATTACCATGAAAATTCATACAGATATGCATTTTTACAGAATATTAGATATAGATAAGTTTTTTTGAATAATGGTATGTGCATTCTTTTTTTCTCTGGGGTAAACACAATGAATTTGAGTAAAACAATTGCTTTTCAAAACTTTTATCCCCTCCCCTCTCAGTTTTATTTTGACCCTACATGAAAAATAGCCATCATTTGGACAACGAATGCCTAGAAACCAGAGGAAGATTTTTTTTATTTTTTTTATTCATCAAAAATATTTTAGACGGTCGTGAAAAAGATATTGTTTCTGTGGGTTAATTTGAGTCAGGACCCCCCATGGTCCACCCAATTGTTGCTGTGGTTGTTCAGTTGCCATAAAAAATCTCTCAGATTTGTGTTTTTATTGGATTTTAGACAAGTTTCATCTTGATTTGACCAGTTTTGTACACTGGGAATGTTGGTTATTCTGCCTGTCCTGTATTGACCAGTAACTTTTTCACTGTTGGATCTTCTAACTGAAGCAGTATATAGGGGCGTGCTCATCTTTATCTGGCCAATGGCGTCACCTCCAGATATCAGCTTTAAACTTAAACAACCATTGTGAAGAACATCTTAGTGTGGTCCATAAAGTAAGGTTTTGAATGTTCACACTGCCATCATCGTGTCATATTTTCTCCATGTTACCCAAGCTGTTGAAGCCTCTTTGTGAGCAGGATAATGGACATATTAATAGCCCCCATAAAGGTGCATGTTCACACCACCAGTCACTTTAGCGTCTCCTACACATCTCGTATTGCTGCCCAGATTTTATTACACAGAGCTCACTGTACTTTGACAAGCCCTTGCATCACTAATGCCATCAAGAGAGTCCATCAAACCACCATCATCTCCAAGACAGACCTTGGCTGTAAGATCAGGCAACAAAAAGCAGATTAGCTCTGCTTTTTTTTGTGTTGGGAGCCAAAACAAAAATTGTTCACACATTTGACATCATGTATGCTGTTTTTGTAATCATGAGTAAATCAATAAATTCCTGGTAGTTATTATTCAAATCAGTATTTGCTTTGAGCATGTTTGCATAATATATGAGCACACAGAAAACCGTAAAATATTACCATTAACAATCATGAGCAGGAGTGCGTTAAGGGTTAGTTAACCAGAGAATTGTCAGTTACAAACTAGCACGCTAGCTGGTAAAGCAAAAGGAGCGAGGCTTCGATACATACTTTGAGCTTTTCTGAGTAGATTTGTGAGGCGCGTATTACACCGTGTATCGCTTCCAGCCTGTGACATAATCAGTGTTTTATGTTGCGCCGCTTTGGCATTCATATTGTTCCAGAATGTATCTGCAGATAGAGACACATCCAAGTGTTTGTCCTTCTCAGTTTGTGTTCAGGCCATGGCTCGTGTTCAGATCCTCCTCCAGAATCCCAGTCTCTCTGAGCTGCAGAGGCTCTGCACTAGCTCTGATTCATGATTGGAGCAGGTGCTGGTCTTTAGGTAGTGATCGTTCGGATCAGAGAGAGGACAAAGAACAGAAATACAATACATCAACATTACAATTGTTATCAGTAAAAACTAGTTTGGATTTATGTTTACATCTTGGGACACAGAACGATCATATTTATGAAACTTAAAGTCAAAATCTTACATATGGTTCCTTTAACTTAATTAATAACTTAACATACATTTGACTACATTACATATTGACTATTCATGCAGTGTTCTTCTGTGGGCAGCTGCAGTCTTTAGGGGATCAAATGACATGACAGATCTGACTTCTTGTTCCTCTGTACTTTCAGGAAATAAGGTAGCGATAGGTGTACATCAAGAGCGCTGTCTCCCACGGGTGCAGGTGTCAGAAGCAGACAGTAATGTGAGGAGCACGCGGGGGATTGAGCTAATGTCTCTGTCTGTCAGAGCAGAGGGTCCTGTCTGATGAGGGGACACCCACATGGACAAACCCCCTGTAATGTCACTGAATACAAGACGCTGGGTAGTCCTCGGTCTGCCTTCTGTCAAAATGGACTATGTAATGGATTCAGTGCTCGGGTTCTGAACATGGGTTACAAAAGGCAGTGGACTTAATTTAATTTAAAAGACACATATTATGCAAAATTGACTTTTTGAGGGGTGCACGGTGGCAGAGCGGTTAGAGCTCTCGCCTCCCAAGAAGGAAATCATGGGTTCGATTCCTGGGCGAACATTACATCACATGATTTCTCTGGGTGGAGTCTGCATGTCCTTCCCCGTGTTACCGTGGGTTCTCTCCGGGGTCTCCGGCTTCCTCCCACCGTCCAAAGACATGCATGTGTTAGGTAAATTGGCAACTGTAAATTGACCCTAGTGAATGAGTGTGAGAGTGAATGGTTGTCTGTGTGTCTATGTCTCTGTGTTGTTAGCCCTGCGACGAGTTGGCCACTGTCCAGGGTGTACCCCGCCTAAGGCCCAAAGGCACTGGGATAGGCTCCAGTCACCCGCGACCCCTAACGGGAACAAGCGGTAGAAAATGGATGGATGGATGGACTTTTTGAGGGGGAAAAGCTTAAGATTTTATAAAAGCGTAAGAATACAATTTAAATTGTCAGATATGCTCCAATTAGACACAATTAAAAAAACACCTTTATACAGCATAAATTACAATTAAAAAACGTTGCGTGTCTGACAGAGTGCACAATAGGGCTGGCCACCCTTACTCGGGTACAAGTAGGAACCAAAAAGGTCGAGGTAGTACTGGAAAGAGTAAAGTTGATTCGGTGGTAACTTGCAGATCCTTGGCTTTAGCTATCCGTGTCGATGAGCGAACAGCGCAGACACCAGATAGTGCGCACAAAAACAGTACGATTTTACGTTAGTCCTCCATGTCCAAACAAAGCACTGTGTATCATCTTACCGGTAACCAGAAGAGCTGAAGAAACAACAGAATATAAAGTCTTCAGTGCGGAGCCTCGTGTCAAAAGTCTGCATGTTGTGCTTCATAATGAATCCACATCCAATCACCGCCAGCAGTGTCCACGTCAAGCTGAAGACATGGCTAATACGATTCAAACTTGACCATAGTCCTCGTGCTTGGTCCAGGTCAGAGTGTAATCTGACAGTAAATGTGGTGTGGTTAAAATCCAGCGTGGAGAGCATCTGCGTAAAGATATGGCACGTGAAGTTGCAGCAAAAAACTAAATATTATCCAATCTGCCGGCTGCCTTTGATAATACATGTGGCGTATGTATAGAAAACAAAACATAAATCAGCTGTGTGGCTGTCACTTGTTTGCGCAGTGGTTTTGAGTTTAAACTGGACAGATATATAAGTACACCTATTTGTAAGTATGCTTTAAAATAAGCCCTATCTTATTATTATGTAACCTTGTTAAATGCTGGGAAAACAGTTTTGCCATTAAATTACACTCTAAAAATTGCAGGCACAGTAAAAAGAACCATGCAGGAACCAGTATCAAAAAGTAGTTTAAGTACTGGTATCGAAAAAAATCAAACGGTACTCAGCCTTAGTGGACAATAGTTGAATTAAATCTGGAAAGATGATATTTTATTTAGCACCTGTTCCTTTTTATTTCTGCACAGCTCCAACCTTAATCTACTAGAATAAATTAAATTGTCATTGTAATGTTGTTTTAAACCCGTAGGCCTGTCAACCAATTGTATTTCCCCTTGAATTCAGCATGTCAACACATTTATGAAAATGGCATCAGAACAGCAGTCTGCTCCTTTGAATCTCAATATTCCCAATCTTCAGTCATTACAGTTTGTCTAATTTGTATTTATTTATTGTGTGTGTGGGTGTGTGTGTGTGAGTGTGTGTGTGTGTGTGTATGTACTCAGGGCCTTTTTTTGAACAATGAATGTAATCTCATACCAGTTAATTGTTATTGTTGCTACTGAATGGTATTTATTGATTCAAAGACACTTGAGTCAAGTATAAACAAACAGCCAGAGAGCTTATTATCATGATGAGCTTTATTACAAACGCCGTATGCACAGATCATAAATTCAACTGCATTTTGTCACTGGATGCCAGAATAAGCTTCATTAGCACTTGCAAATGCCTGTGGTTACAATACATACCATGCAATCAGCATGACAGCCCACTCTGGACAATCAGTCATGCAGTGCGGCCTACTTGTACGTCTCTCAAATAAATTGCCGCAGTTTTGACGATCAAAGGCATGGCTTCCATTTCAAACACTTCACATAGAACAGCGCTGTGAGAGCCATCCACGACGGAGCTCTCATTGTAAAGCACTCAGGTAGATGTAGGGCCTCTCCATGTCAGCAAGGGCCAAACATGGAAATGGGGCGACGTGGTTATAAAGGGACAAATGTGGCCATACGTTTTGCTTGCAACAAAGATTGCATCATTTTCTGTCTTCTTCTACATATGCTTGTTTATGCTCTACGTTATCTTTAGCTTCTGTCCATCCTCTGCATTGTTTTTTTCGTGATTTGATCCGTCTCCTCAGAGCTTGTGGATGTGTTGCAACTTAGCTGTACATGAGCCAATAAATAAATAAATGATCTGACAGCGCAGCAGTGGCAGCTTAACTTTTTCAAAAGTGATTACAACAAGCTGCAAAACCAATAAACGCTTCCCTCAAATTGTTTTCTTGGGTGTTTTCTAACAAATCAAGTAACAAACGACCAATCTGTTGAAAAAAGAAAGAAAAAGAAAAGTTAATAAAATAAGCGATTAGTTAAATAATTGAATTGTATTGCACATATTTTTATAGCATTTTAAAAGCGGGTGTTAAGCAGTAATTGACTGTTAAATGGTTGTATTTCAATACTGGGTCTATTACATGTAACAGTCCTGAAAAATGTTTCTTAAAAATTACCTCTTTTATTTTATTAAGTAATTTTCCAATAAAAATAAGACTTGGAAAATCTGGCCTCCATGTTTGTTTTTCTTATTGCTCTTTTTCTTCCATATTAATAATTCCTCTAACTGATTTTGAGTGCCCACTGGCAGTTATTTATTTACAGATCACAGACCTGAAGGTTAGAAGTATAAATCGACAGTCACCACGCTTAGAACACAAACACACATGAAAATTTAATATAAATGAGTCTTAGCAGGACAAATATTAGTAAAAAAGTGATATGCTTTATTTATCTGACATGTATTATCAGTGACTTTCGGCTTCCTCTGCTTGTCACCTGACTGGTGGGACGTGTCTTCTCATCAGCTGTTGTTCCCAGGCATGACCAGCAAAACACACTGTAACATCCACACAATAATAAAACCACACACATAAGAAAACGACTTGTGCACTTCAAGGTATTCAAAGTAGTGCAAGAAGAAAACAGCTAACGATATGAGAAAAGAACACTATAGAAACGCTATAGAAAGCAGGGGCTTCGTTTTTAATTTGTGGGTAATTTTTTGTCTTGTTCGAAGAAAGCAGAAAATGAAATAGGTTTTTGGGGTTTTTTTAGCCTGAGCTCTAGAATTAACAACTTAATTCTTTTGACAATATTCTCTAATTAACAAGACCATCATGCAAAATTATAAACAATTGCCCACTGATGCCACGAATGGACAAATAAGGGGAAAAACATGGTTTACATTTTGGCGCTTTTTTTTTTTTTTTTTTTTTTTTTGGCATATTAGATATTTAAAATAAAGATTTGTTTTTTTTTAAATTTAGTATTGGAAAAAAACAGAAAATGTGCGTGAAAAAAATTCAAAAAAATGTTGTGTTAAATCTTGAATAAATTTAGTTTAGAATTAAATCTGAAGAAATCCTTCCAATCTGTCAAAAGATTGGTGTGTGTAGGTACATCTTAGGCAGGGCCGCTGCTAGCTATTTTGGGTGTCCTGAGCAGAAATGCACAGATTTTCTAAAAAAATATATTAAAAATCAATAATTTTTTGGGGTTCTTCATCTTCTTTTTATATATATAGGCTATTAATTTTATATATTGCTTGAATCACATCTTAAGGTGTCTGGGGATCAGATATAAAAATGACATCCCATCCCCCACAGTCCATAAATGTTCTTGCTCCGTCTCAAGAGAAGCCCTTCTCTTGCTCTTCCGCAGAACAGATCGAAGCTCTATAAACTACTACAGGCTGCAAACTATTGACACATTTTATGAAAACATGATTTTAGACCTTTGTAAGGAGTTGAACAATTTTGGCTTTGCTTGGACCCCGGTATACTCATCTCTGCAGTTTTTGTTCTGTTTTTCAACTGTTATTATTAGAATTTGTTAAGGTTTTTTTCGTGGTTTTTTCGTCATCACAAGACCTTTTGCTCTGTGGTTATCAATAGAATAGCGTATGTGGCTGACCGCTCGCAGCTTTGGCCCTAGATCGGTCTGGGCCTGTTTAACTGTGGAGCTGTTTTCAGTGGAGCTGCTCGGTGCATCTCCAACTCGCTTTGGAGCGAGAGAGATGAACATCACTAAAGTCCTGAAGTTAGTTTAAATGACAAACTAAGACAAAACCTGCTATATTCTGCGCGCCTTTTAATTTTTAAAGGAACAGTACAGCTGCAGCACAAACAGGCTAGTTGTGTCAGTCCGTCCAATCAGCTAGGACTGCACTCCCCATCGGGGTGCATCAGCGGGCGGCAGGCAACAGATTGGGCTTTGGTTGAAAGCTAAGATACATTCATCAGCAAAACAAAGAAAAAAAACTGAGGCTCCATCCATCTATTATTGTGCGTGTCATCGCCCAAACGTTACACACCTAGCTTAAATGACAATTTAATTTATCAATAGAAGCTGGGCTGTTTAACCTTCATTGCTGCCGCCTCCTTTAAATGGAAATTAAAGCTCTCCTTTTTGTGACTCACTGAGGTCCTCAATGCAATGTCCAGCACAAACAGTGGAAACGGTGGGAAGTCAATTAAACTAGTAAGCAGAATTGGCCTCAGGACTTCTAGAAGATTGCAAGGTCCTAAACAAGGTGTCTCAGTACTTTTCATGCAGTGTAAAAGGGCACCTGTTGCTTTCACAGAGTCTTCCTTCATGGGACAGGTACAATATGTTTAGAAAATCGTAAGCAACATGGAATTTGATATCTAACTTTGAAAGTGGAAGGTGCGTAAGGTCCTCGTCCACTTCCAGTGTCTCCATAAGGCAGTGTTTACAGAGCACTGTGCTTCACTCTGCTGTGTCAGTGACCATACTAGTTCATTTAAGGGATCCAAAGTGGACCATGAGAAGTAGCGGTCTGGCTCAGCACTTTTGACTCCTGAAACGCTTTGACAAAGATGATGGACTAAAATAGTACACTCAGGTGATAGAACAGAAAATAATAATTTATCATTAAATTGTTGACTTATTTTGTGATAAACCAGCATTTTCCACGCAATCTGCTATCCTTATAATGTTTGCATGCCTGCGCTTAGCAAAACAAAGTTGAAGAATCAGTTGTTTCCTGTTTATTGACACATCAATCAACTGCATCAAGTTGTTATATGTTCTACTCACAGTAACTGGCAGTCGGCGCTGTCAATCACCGCAGGGCGGTATTTATTATGGTTTAGGGTTTTTTGCACGGAGCACGAGCACAGACAGCGCAGAGCAGGGTATACGAAGTGCACCCCTAACAAACCCTCAGAGACGCCATGGAAACATATTTGACAGGGATGAAAGAAAGGCGGAGACGAGACGAAGATAATGAGACAACAAAAAGTCACCTGAACAATAGTTATTCTTGTTGTAAGGTTTTTTTTTTTATGTTTTATAAGGTACAATTTAATAAATGAATCTGTACTTATACAACATTTTATAGACAAATGATACTACAGTGGGTGTAAGTTTTTTCACCCATGTTTTTTCATGTGCAGGTTTATACGCCCACCGTATATTTAGTCGCTGCAGAAGTAGGTAAATGTTTCTTCTTCCTATGTGGGGGCCTAACAGAGAATAATTGAATTTCACAAGGAGAGACAGAGAAGTTACATAAACAAAAAGCTCACAATAAATTATTTAGTAGTTTCTGTTTTCTGTTTTTAAACCACGTCTCACAGCCACACAACCTTGGAATTACTAAACGTCTTTTTGTGAATTGCTAAGATCGGCCTTATGATTAAAAAGTATAATTAAGGTATGATTTAGATTTTATTTAGTGCCTGCTTTACTTCCAAGGTTAGATGAGATAGGACATTCTCTTTTTTAAAGGATATTTAATGCACGTAGGCTTTATTGGACAGGACAGTGCAGTGTGAAATGGGGATGAGACTTGGGAACAACACTTCTTCTGTTACTCTTAATGGCAGCCAACTGAAAAGGTGCATTTACCGCCACCTTCTGTAGTTGTACATCTAACTTCTTCTTCTTCTTTGGTGTTTTATGGCGGTTGGTATCCATAAAGTCTTACATTACCGCCACCTACTGTAGTTGCTCGTCTTCAAAGTATGTGTTTTACGTTATACCGTAAAACATTTTATAAAAGGAGAGAAAGAGAGAGAGAAACACCGGAAATTGTCACAAGCCAGGTTTGCACTCACAATGCTGCAGCCTGCTACACACAGCAGGCATGTGTCAACTCGCCCACGTGCGGCACAGACTTGGCATCCTCAGGGTGGTATAGCTAACACCACCTGAAGCTAAAACTGAACATGATGCATTTTAGAGCACTTGACACAACTTGGTACAGTATTATGTCATCTGTTTTAACATAGCAACCATATTAAATGCATTAAATTATTATTAGCAGACGCATTACACAACGCTATTAAGTATGATATATGTAAAACAAACCACTTCCACATCACTAAGATATCTAGAATGTATTAAGGTGATAAAAGGAGATTTTTTAAGGAGACTGAACTTTTAAACCTTTTTAACGTGTTAAAATGGAGATGTAGTTCACTTTTGTAATTAGTTGGTGTAATCCCTCATTCGTTCTGGAGTGTTCCATTGTAAAAAGACATTGAGTATTAGTCCTCTAGTCAGTGTCTTAGGAAAGACAAGACATTGCAACTCTCCAAGAGTCATTCTTAATCTACGGATCTAGTCTGAGAACTCGAATACTTAGCCTATTCTGAGTAAGCCCTCTGGTAATCGGCAATTGAAATCCTATTGTTTTCTGGCTGCAGCTCCCTCATCACTGATGGATATCTGATGAGACCAGGGCTGATTCCGCCCCATGGCTTCAAAATACTGCTGTATGTTCCGGGAAAATGGAACCTTAAACCTCCAGTTCTGTTAAAGAGGGATTCTCTTTTTTTCTTCTTGTTTTTTTTTTTTTTTTTAAACCAAATTTTTTTTTTACAAAAAAAGCCTCCTTAACTCCTCTTTCAAACCATCTCTTCTCACTGTTAAGAATATTCACCTTACTGTCTTCACAAGGTTTGTGGCTTTAAAATGAAGATGCACGGCGTCCTGAGTTTGTGTGGCTTCTGTGTTGATAACGCCTTTTGTGAAGTGGCTGTTTAGTCTCACCTATTTAACGCTCTTTACAACTCTCCTCACTGCAGTGGATAGAATACACTACATTGCTCTGTTTTTGAGTAGGCATCTTGTCAAGTTGTTGTCTTGTTTAAAATAAACAGGAATTTTGAGTTGTCTAAAAATCCTTTGTAGCTTTTCAGACAGTCCAGACACATTCTTGGTTCTGTTTCCCTTTTGTCCTTTTTTTCCTGCTTTTTGGCTCTTTTAACTTTGTTAAGAGTCCAAGCGGGGTAACCACAGGCTGAGAGAGCGTTCTGGACATATTTTTGCTCCTTCCTCTCACCCTCTGAGCGGGTAGGCAGTCTTGTGCTCTGTTGTAATGTCCTGATCACTCCCAGCTTGTGCTGTAGTGGATGGTTAGAGTCAAAGAGCAGGTACTAATCAGTGTGTCTGGAACAATCAAGAAAAACCAAGCGGTTCTCCTTAGAATCTTCTCTTGTAAACCTGATATTCTAGTCCACAACCTTCCTGCTGTCTCATCCTAACAGCTGCCACTTCCTCAGTGGTCGGGATGCAGGTGAAAAGGGACACCACATCATATGAAACCATTAGATCAGCTGGGCTCATTTGGAGATGTTTCACCTTGTCCACAAAATTCACATGGTGTTCAGAGTTTCCCACCAATGGTGCCAAGATGGTTGTTAAATGCTTCACCACATTGTATGTAATGGAGTTGGTGCTGCACACAATGGGTCTCAGAATCAGAATCAGAATCAGAATCAGAATCAGAAAAGGTTTATTGCCATTGTTAATGAACAAAATTCACAAACATAGGAACTTGTCTCGGCATTAAGGTGCAACATAAAACACTGATCAATAATAAAAACAACATATATTCAATCCAAAGGGCATTACTATGTACACAAGAGTTACAGTTAAATTTACAGTTGTGAGTGCAGAAAGTGACAGTGCAGTGAGTGATTGAATAGTTGCAGTTAAAGTGCCAGGTGTTTAGAAGTGTTCATGAGTCCAACGGCAGAGGGAAAGAAACTATTCTTGGGGGGGAGGTTCTAGTCCGGATGGACCGTAGCCTCCTGCCTGAGGGGAGTGGTTCAAATAGACCATGTCCAGGGTGAGAAGAGTCGGCTGTGATCCGACCTGCTCGTCCCAGAGCCCTGGAGACGTACAGGTCCTGCAGAGATGGAAGTCTGCAGCCGATCACCTTCAGGCTGGGACGTGGCATGACCCCAAGGAGGTATTAAAAATGTCTGTGAAGACAGGGGTCAGCTCTCCTGCGCAGTGTCTTAATGTGGCGGGAGAAACGCCGTCTAGTCCAGCAGCTTTTCAGGGGTTGGATTTCCGAAATAGCCTGTTTACATCCTGTTCCTGAACTGAGCTGGGGGGAGGTGGGGGAACCAGGTTTGGGTTGGCGGAGGTGGCCACCGAGGGGGAGGGGGTGGTCACATCAAACCTGGAGTAGAAGGTATTAAGTTGCTCAGCCAGTTTTCGATTGTCTGCAGCAGGGTGGGCTCGGGGCTTATGATTGGTGAGAAGCCGGAAGCTCCGCCACACGGAGGCGGGGTTGTTGTCAGAGAACTGCTGCTTCAGACGCGTATTGTACTGTGATCTAGCTCGAGCAACTTCTTTGCTAAATCCATACGCATCTTTGTAGCGCTCTCTGTCTGCATAGCTTCCCCAGGGTACAGTCTGTAATACATATGCACGTCTATAACCTCCTCCTTCTCAAGCTTCTGTAAACAGCCTTCATCACCTTCTTCTTATAGCCACCGGTCGGGTTTCTTTTCAAACGTTCATATGTGGTGGTGTCCTCGAGGAGGCAGTTGACTTTGGCTTCATAATCAGTAATTTTTTTGTTTCTAATGGCTGTTTCTGTGGCTGTGATATAGTCCTCTGTAGGGACATAGTTTAAAGTAAGCAAAAAGTTGAGCCCTTTGAAGAGCCTGTCTTTTTCTGCCTGAGACAGGGCACGGTCTGATTGATCCAATTGTTTTTGCTGGTCTCTGGTTGGTCCCTGTCCTTCTGTCGTGTTGGTCCTTTCCTAGGTTCGTCTTAGGTTTCAAATTACTTCCAATGTCTCTGGCTTATCCCATGCATGAACTGAGCTATGGGCTTTATGTTCTGACAGCAGAGGGAATAAAATATTTGAGATTTAAAAATTTATATCGGAAGCAAGCCAACAGGCTGATGAAGCTGAGCAGTTTTGATGATCGTAATTTGATTGCAATATTGTGCAGAACGAGTCTAGTGATTTATTTACTTAAAAACAGCAAAAAGATTCTCAGATCCACGTCACAGATGCTCAGAAGTGGTAGAGTGCTCGTCTTCTGATCCGAAGGTCGGCGGTTCAAGTATGAGTGCCTTGAAGGTACAAAAGTGCTATATTTAAACAGGATATATCAAACTACACCAAGCATGACTTAAGCTAAAGCCAACTCCAGGTATGGTTTTGATGAGAGAACAATATAAGATAAGAATATGGTTAAATGCTCAAAAGAGTCAATTTACCATAATATGTGTTCTTTAATACTGTGTTAATGTGGTCCTTGACAACTCTGGAAACTGTGTTTTTCCACGTTGAAAAATGCACATGAATACTCGCAGAAGTAAGGAAAAGTACTCAGGAATATGACTTCCACACCTGAAATCACTACTGTGTGGAGACGAACGTAAATATGCTGATTTGTCCATTTACGTTAAGCATTTGAGCTCTTTGACTAACCGTCACTATATTTAGGAGTTTATTGTTTATTGTTTTTGCCTGAAAGACCCAACACTATTGTTTCATTAAAAACAGATATAACGCTGATCAGTGTGAGTAAAAATGTTATGATTTTTCCCCAAAAAATTCTGAAACAACTGGTTAGCTCTATTAAACGCAGTTGAAGAGCGGACTTTATTATTGGCGATCAAAATCCAGATTTACCGAAGCTTAAATTTTTAATCTCAGAAACCCCAACCTGAATGCAGCATAAAGCACAACTAATTCAAGTCGAGTTAATATTGAGTTTTGACTTGAGTTATTAACATGGCGTTACACCAGAAAAGTAAACTGATGTACAAATGATGTACAAATACAGGAGGCAGTGTTAGCACTGATGTAGTGGCCAGTGTGGAGCTACCGTTAGCATTCTTGGATATTTTTTGGACAGCTTTATTCACCTTCATGTCTTTGTAGCTGTACGGTACAATAGAACTCTGTCTGTGTTTCCAGGCGTTGATAAAGCAGCTCTCCATTAAAATGAATTGTTGAGGCATTCCAACCTTCCGTGAGTTGGTCATTTCCTTGGATGTCTATTGAAATAGTTTTTGATCAATATTACAATTTCCAATGACCAAAGGGTAAACTTATCTAAATGTTGTGTTTTATGTATGTTAAATGTATGTTAAAAAAAAAAAAGAATATATCTTCTTTAACAGGTAGTATGTATTCCTTTAATGTCCAACAAAAAAGCATGTTTATTAATAGCCATACAATGATGCTAAAAATCGACCACTTTCAAAGAACGAGAATCAATCGCACAATGTCTGCTGCACATGTGTACAATCCTGCTCACCAATTATTGTTTAGCGTCTAGACTTGCACCTTAAAAAAAACTGCTGTTTTTTCCGGCCTGGCTTGTCCTCTGCTGCCCCACCCTCCGCCCCCCTGCACTCGTACCAATCCGGTTGGCGTGGGAAAGGTTTAGGGGGTTCACGGGCCAGATTTAAAGTGGCTACAATGTTCCCTGTGGCGTCTTTTCCTTGGCTTTTCTCATGGAGGATTGCAGGAACCACACTGAGAATCAGGAAGGCGGAAGCAAAATCTTAACAATGGGTGAAGAAAAAGTGGGAGAGGATAAGTTTCTTGTTGGGTGGTTGGGAATCCTATGTTAAAAAAACGGTTGGGAGCTAAAAGGACTAGAATTCTGAGTTTGAATCTTAAGTTAACAATTTCCTGTGGCCAGTGTTTGGCTTTTAAACATGACATTTGCTTTGTCATTTCAGAAATCTACTAAAAGCACACATGCAGGTGTTCGCTCATCAGGATTTGGTGCTAGCACTCCATCTACTTGCAGCAGAGGGAATTACCGTGGGGGAAATAAACAAAAAGTAGCTTGCCTTGGCATGCTAATGTAAAATGCAGTTGTAGTGAATTTCATTTGAGGCAGAAATGCTCAGAACGAGTTAGATGAGGATTTATGGACTTAATATAGCACAGATGTCCGGATCTCTACCTTTGACTCAGAAATGGGAAGAGAAGACAAGCGTGTAAACAGGATTAATGAAAAAAAGAGTGAAGCAGCTATGTTTTAGTGAGGGATCAACGTTAGAACAGTTAAAATCTCAAAAACACAAAAGTCCATTGTGCATAATATGTCCTTTCATGTGCAGAAGACAGGTTCTCATGTTTTAATTATGCCTTAGTTTGATAGAACTTGTGCTAAATATGAAAAATAGTTTTATAACATTGTTAAGAAAAGTTGAAAAATAAAAGTTGAAAATTACAGGAAGCAAAGCTTAGTTCTAAAGCAGAGTCCCTCTGTGCAGTTATCAATAAGCGACAATCCATCCAAAACGTAAAGATATTTTAAGATGAGGACACACTACCCAACTTTTAGCAAGATTTTACTATGATTTTCAGTCGTGCTTAGTCACGCTCAGTCATCTCTAGTTGAGGTCAGTCGCAGTTGATTCAGTCTCGTAGTGTGGACAAGTTATCACTAAACTCACGTTCGAATCGCAAAGTGTGGGCTCATGTGCTACTTTTACTAGAGCTGAACTGATAAACAAACACTCACATGGTTCACCCTCCTCCTTCTCCTCCTCCTCCTCCTCTCGTACGGCTCGTCTGCCTCATAAATGATCCACATTTCAAAGGTTTTCCATTGATAAAATCCACAGAAAACATGTCCAACTTCTTTTATGCCCATCTCTGATCATACAGAGTAAAGTGGCATCTCTACACGCTTTTTAATCTCCGTTTTATTAACTGTTTTAGTGGCCAGCGGTCACATGACATTGTTTAACCAATGAAAAGTCATGAAACAAGGCAGTATAAATAAAGTATTAATGCACTGCGCTACAAAATTATTATAGAATACAAAGTTTCCAGTTTTTGTGGCTTGTTGATTGTATTTTTTAAAAGATAAGTGTCTTTAGCTGTTAGTCAGGGTCCTGTAGTGTCTCATGACTGTCTCTATAACAGGGGTCTCTAATCGGCTTATTTTGGCCGTTCTGTTGTCCGACCATTTATTTTAATACATAATACAAACTAATATATTATTATTACTAGTATTATTACAGTGTATTTATATAGCGCTTTTTCAACTTCAATGCACTCAAAGGACATGGACAACCCCCCCTACGTTACTGCCCCCCTACCGTTACTGCCAGTTCCTCTTTCCTCTCCTTCCCTGTGGAGAGGCTCCAGGTAACACTCAGGCTGCAAACGTTTTTCTCAGGTCTGCTAAACCTAAATTTTCTGTTGTAGGAAAATTCATAACATTTGTCTTTTTCAAGAACAAGTCTGACTTCGTGCTTCTGTGTGTCGCTGCGTTGGGCCAGTCACTCTTCTGCATCTTTCTCCGTGAATATGAGGCTGATTAACATAAAATAAACAACAAGTTTGGACAGGTCTACACAAAGAGAAAGCACTAAAGTTCCACGCATGTAATAACAGTTCTGTTTTTAAGCAGTGTCCACTACAACTGAATCTTTTTCTACATGCTGTGGGACATTCCAGGCAAAGCAGTAACACCCGGTTACATAGTGCCCCTTTAATATTTTGAATTCAAGCTCCTCCCTCTGTCACTGTCTGACAATGAGTGAAATTGAGTAAACATTTATGGGAAACCTATAGTGAAAACAACCAAAATCAAGATGAATGCTTGTAGATGTACAGTAGATTTTCATTTTAGCAGCGTCGCCTTGTCTCCCTATGGACTGCTGGCAGGTTGAAAGCACATCATGGACAATTAGAGCAGAGAAAGAGTCTGAAAAGACTTGATAAACAAGGATTTCCATGGAGCCCTTCTCAGATCTGTGGCGATTGTGTCTGCGAGCGACATTAGTGCCGACGGCATCGGATCGCTCCAATCAAAAACATGAACATAAGCAATCACTCTGCTTTGTCTGCCAAGGCCGACCACTTCACTCAGCTAATGGAGTTTCTGCAGGATGTGTTTCTTTTTTCTAGATTTTTCATAACTCAAAAACAAATTGCTGGATTTTAATAATATTTTCAGAAATAACATCTATGTCCCTGAGACCACTTTTCATCATCATCCTAATCCTGTTTGTATCTACTTAGCATCTTTTACTTCTACTCTTATTTTCATATAAGAATCTGTACTTTCTACTCCCTAGGTCTGTCTTAAAAATAAAATCCAACAGTAGACATGAGGCTACTTTATCACTTTTTATGTTTCGGGGTCGCGAATGCCAGTGGTTGTTATTTGGGGGTCGCGGTTGACCACTGCCTTAGACCCCCATTTCTGTTCAGAGATGTCTTTCTTAACAAATATTGCTTGATTGACATATCTCGATGGGAGTATTGGTATCGATACATTTATAGTATCGATACCAATATGCAGTATTGCATATTGCTCACCGAAAGCCGTCGGGACGTTAAAAAGATACTTCAAGCTGGTCAAAGTTTCGGAAGAAGCAGAAAATCCAAATTGTGTTATTGTGTTTGAAAAACAAAATAGTCCGTATTTCTCCTAAAATAGGTCGAAGTTTGGCCGTCTGCGCCGATACGTGTGTTTTATGGACCTTTATTCAAACAGGAATCTCAATGAGATTTAGCAACTCTTTTTCAGTGGAGTCCAGGCCTCAGAGGAGAGGAGCCTAATGTGCATACAGACACGGGAAAAACATGCAAACACCACACAGAAAGGCCCCAGGCCATCTGGGAGTCGAACCCAGCTAACCGCTGCACCACTGTGCCGCCATCAATCGTGCCGCTGACAGCTGCCCCAGCGCACAGCCACCACCACTGCCGTGTTCTTTTGAAGTAAATGAATAAAGTAGCCAATTCTGCATCATCAGGGGAGAAGACGTATGAAATAAAGTGTTTGGATTAGTTTTCTGGAGTGATTACCCTTGAGTTCACAAATCTAGTAGCGTCGAGCCTTGCTGACTTAAAAAGGTTACCCACCCCTGGCCTTTTTTTACTTCTGTGTGTAATGCTGATGAAAATATGATCTAAAATACACCAAATGATCCTATTTTGCTTATTTTCTTCTGAGTGAACACCAGCCTTCTTTATTGTGGGATTACAAATCCGGTAAATTGTCTATCTACATCTTAGATTTAAATATTACAACAACAAAAAGGTATTATATGTCCTTATATTCTTCCACCACCTCCTCCATTCCAGAGTATCGTTCTTTCCTAACCTTCTCTAACAACCTCTTCTGAGACTAAATACACTTAAAAGTATTTTTCCCAACACTGGTAGTTAGTCTTTATACTGACAAAGTGCCGGTGTAAGGATTGCCTCACAACATGAAAGTCCAAGGCTTGATTCATGAATCTTTTGGAGTTTGCATGTCCTTTGGATGGGTTTCCTCTGAATAGTCTGGTCGTGCGGCTACTCCTTCTGCTAGCTACTCCTAACATTGACTCAAAATCAGCTTTAACAGAGACAATAACGTCTCCAAAATTTCAAAATAACAATAACAGACAATGCATATCATAGGTTTCTAATTAAAAAGTATACTTAGACAGTAGTGCAATGCCGAATCTACAGCAACATCAGTAACACTTCGACTTTAACCACAATGATAATTATCATGGACGTTTCAATTCCAGTGACTAAATGAGCCATAAATGTCTTTCCAATATGTCAGCTACAACTTAATCGCTGATTAGTCCCATCGGCCCGGCGGAGGTAGAAAGTGCAGATATAAAACCACAAAAAGAGAGGTAGCATTTTGCAGCGCCAGGCATTTCCCTGCAAATGAGCGTGACAGATTGGCCTCTAAACAGACTAATTGTCAAAAGGCATATTCCCTTTTAAAAATAGATGAGGAGCAATGAGCCCATGGACGCAAAGGACAATCGGCTGTGAAATGAAGTGTGGGAGCCTTCTGGAAAGCACAACAACAATGTCTTCTGGGGCCGAGCAGACTGGGGCAGGCAGTCATGGCAGGGACGTTTTATGGGGGTCCGTGCTAGTTTCTTATCGGGGGGACCTTAGTTTGCCAAAATGAAGAGACTGCTTCTTCCTTCAATTAGCCGTGCCAATGCCACAAACTTTTTACAAGCAACTACAAAACCATACAATAGGGTTTGCATACAAATAAACGGCACCACTTTATAATAACTACACCTTAATTAGCCTTAATAAAGCATGAACAAATACTTAATTCATGTAGAACTACTTAGTAAAGTCCCTCACCCCTTGCTACTAAACCTGAATCTTGAAGAACTATTTGTTCATTTTAAATTGTTTTTTTTAAGGCTAGTGAGGATATTAATAAGTATTACCAAATAAACACTTGCTGTATTATAGCTTTCTGTCTGAATGTCATTATTTGTAGGGATCGGCCTGTGTTGACCAATATTTGCTAAATTTTTTTCTGTTCAAAGAGGGACTCACATTTTTCACAGAAATGGCCTCCTTCACTCCTCTTTCAAACTATCCCTTCTGCTTAAAATCTTCACCTCAAACAAGTGGTTTGTGGCCTTAGGATAAAGGTGCACAACTGATTGTAAACCTGAATTTGAGTGCCATCAGTGTTGATACAGCCTTGTGTGCAGTGGCTGTTTAGACTCACCCATGTAACCCTCTGTAACCCCCCTATTACAACCTACCTACATTTACTTGAATAAACTACATTGCCCTGTCTTTATGTGGACATCTTGTCATTGTGTCTTAGTGTGTTGCATTATAGTACACTTCGCTTTGACTGCATGCAGCACAATAGTTTTGATACTATACTAGCGTTTGCTTTCAGAGTCATAAAAAAGTAGCACAATTCCCAATTAATTAAGAATTAAAGAAAGAATTAAAGACTGAACTTTTATATATTTTAACTAGAAGCTGAAACCCATTAATCATTTTGATAAGCCTTGTATGTCCTCTGGCTGGCAGCAGTAACGTGGAATGAGGTGTCTGTACGACGCCCGTATGTCACGGGTCACACGGCTGACATGTTTCACCACTCGCTCTGTCACTGTTGGTGTCACTCTCTGTAGGCCCTGAGGACTGCACTGGAAATATAATATTTTGAGTCTATTTTCAATTCCATTCAATGTATTTTTGTAACGCCCCAAATCACAACAGCAGTTGCCTCGACAGTGAAAAACAGATTAAACAATGTTCATAGGGACTTGGAAATGTGCCAGCATCCCGTGTCCTTAGACAAATGTCCCAAGCTCCCCTGTCCTTAGACCCTTCTTTTCAGCCAGGAAATCTACCGAACCTCTTTGGGGAAAAAGTAGAAACCATCCGACTCCCTCTGACGAACAGGTGGCCGCTTCAGTTTGCAGATGGACAGTGGAGCTGGACTCACTCAGGAGGAGAACCAATTCTTCGAGGCAGATGAAGAACTGTGCATATGGAGTAGAGACCGTTTCTCCAGGCAGACCGTTTCTTCAGGCGGGGAAGTGGGAGAAGAAGAAGGAGAAGCGATGAACAGATTGCAAGTGAAATTAAATATTGAATATTGCTTGATAGAAAAGTAGTGAGAGGATAGTGCTGACGCCATACTTCCCACCAGCATAGTTGCTCCAAGGGCAGCGTAGCTGGGAACTGTAGGTTTTTATTTCCGTTCCTAACTGGTCTGACCATAAGCGATTTCAATGAGGAACGTTTTAAGCCTGGTCTTAAATGAAGAGACTGTGTCGGCCTCTTTAACATGGACAGGAAGCTGTTTCCACAACACAGGAGTATGGAAGCTAAACGCTCTACCTCCTGCTGTGCTTTTAGAGACTCTTGGGACCACCAGAAGTCCAGCATTTTGAGAGCGAAGTGCTCTTTTTGGATGATCTTGTACTATAGCATCTTTGAGGTAGGATGGGGCCAGGTCATTTATGGCTTTGTATGTCAGGAGGAGGAATTTGAATTTGATTCTAAACTCAACAGGGAGCCAGTGAAGAGACTCGAGCACCGGTGTAATGTGCTCTCTTCTTTTTGTTCCGTTAGTAATCTCTGCTGCATTTTGAACTGGTTGAAAGCTTTTTATGGAGTTTTTAGGGCACGCTGCAAGCAGGGAGTTACAGTAGTCTAATCTAGATGTTACAAATGCTTGGATATGTTTTTCAGCATTGCTTTTTGGAAAGATTTTTCTGATTTTGGCTATGTTGCGTAGATGGAAATAGACGCCTAGACGCGACTGTCTTGTGTCGATAAGCTTTGTTTTGCAAAGCATGTCAGTCAACATATAAATTAGCATTGGAAATACTACAGTTTATTACAAGATCAAGTCAGTGTTTGGTGAGAAATAATTATGTTCTGTTTATAGTTTATCTGCTTTTTGCTGGTTTGTTCACCCATCTTGTGCTGGTGCTTAATCATGCCTTAATGCGTACCGGACACTGAAGAGACCCAGAACGCTGAGGAAGCTAGTATTTTTCAAGGTCCTCCTTCGACCCCTGAAACTGGCTGGTACGGGTTCACTTAAGACAGCTGAGACACTACCAATCTGCTCCAAAGAAATTAAATTAAGTCACTACTTAATACCTTAACTCCTTAATCAAGAAGTTACAAAGTCTGAATTATTCTTAACAAACTATTTGTTCACCATGAATTAAGTCTTTGTTCATGCTTTATTAAGGCTAAATATGGTGTGATTATGTTAAAGTGGTACCCATACTCAAGTTTAGCCTATGTTTGTACTAGTTTCCCAATCAGATACAATATCACAATTCGTAATGACTTGAATAGAAGCTGTCTATGTCGGTGTAATTCTTCCAGGAGTGTTCCATTGTAGAAAAATATTCAGTTGTAGTCACCTGGACTCTGTTTTAGGGGAAAAAAAAAGAAAAAAAACGTAGTTTTTTCTAAAACAGAGTCCAGATGACTACAACTGAATCTTTTTCTACAGAAGCTGTCCATGTTGAATAAATGATTCAAAAGATATATATAGCTGTCGTCCAGTAACACACCACCCTCTATTGGCTTTATTTCTGAAAAATCTGGCAACAGTGATTGGTAGAATTTAGCTTAGCTTTGATGCATCTTTTTTTGAAATTTATGAAATATGTCAAATCATAGCTACGACAACCTCTTTACAAAAAGGCAGCCACTTAGATTGATTTTTTTCTCTTCTTCTTGAACTAGGAAACAACCTATTGTAATGTGTTAAATTAAATGGTCTATATCTAAAAATTTATAATTACTGTTTTTGCTGATTAAAACAAAGTTGAGCTTTAGGTAAATGTAGCATGTGAAAGTCAAGCTTGCTTCCTGTGTGCTGATATCTCCAAGACAAATTGCAATGTTAGACCTGCGACAGTGTAATTTATGGGCCTATACATTAGAGCTGATAAGACCAGTCCATAAAACAGACAATGAAAGCTTTTCTTTGCACTTGTTTGTGCATCCATCACCCATTTGTCCGACCTTGAAAACATGTCCACCCTTTGACTGGAATTGTAATAGTAAAAAGCACATTTTTGGAAGAGGTTAGGTTCACATCATCCCAGGACAACATAATATTGAGCTGGAATTCTATGGTAGAATTGGCCTTTAACTTTCTGGTCTGGTTTTTGTTTTGGTTTATGCTTATTGGGCCAATATATATGAAACAAAGAATGCCATTATGTCCCATACTTAAAGTAGCACATGGTAACTTTCCTGGTGTCGGATCTGCAACCTGTTTTTTCTCTGATTGGAATGCTCCACAGCATGGCATTAAACCTTAAAACACATCTCCATGGAGACAAGGTGACTTTCCCAGTTCAAGTTACAGGTCAGTTCTGTGGAGAGGCCAGTCTGCTCGCAGTAAGAACGAATGTCTCTCAAGTTCTTGTTTGTTTGTTTTGCAGTAAAATACTTAATGGAAGGTAAAAGGTATTACGGTACTTATACTTATAAATTCCTTTCTTAATTTTTAAAAAAAAAGTATTTAGACTCCGTTCCTTCCCCAATAATACTCCTGCAGCCCAAGTATGTAACTAAATAATAAATCAATGAATAAAATAAAAGTATGTGCTTTCATTGCACTTAAAAACTCCTCCCACTTGTTTCCTTGGAAATGTTGTTCCTTTGCCAATAATATTCTACAGCCTGGCATAAAACCATGGATTATTTCCATGGAATCATGCAGGTGAATTTCCACCTCCAGAAAGTATACATACTTTTACTTTAATAACTTTCCATTAGCGGCATTAGCAATGGAAGCTATTGTACATAAAGTATTATCTTAAAAAACGTACAGTACGTATGGAAATCTGATGAACCATTTACTAACATGCCAATTACACTTAGTTAGCGATCAATGTGGGCCATAAAATGTGTTAATTGTCAAATTATGACATCAAATTCTAGTTGTGAACACAACCTATTCTCTTAACTGACCACTAATGAAAAGATAAATTATAATTAATTAATATAATTATAAATAGCGTGTTAGCGTAGCCTGCATATCGGACCCTAATTATCATAAACCTGCTGACTCGGTGGATTAGAGGGGGAATTTGTTGTTATCAGAATCCTACAGTGCTATGGCATATTAACCATGGGGTTTGGAGGAAGCTATTTCCCGGGATTCATTTTTTATGTTAACATGGGCAGGAGTGAACAGACACAACACATGTAAGACATATCAGTTCGTGGCAGGCTATAGGACATTAATTTTAGACACGTTAATTAACATTTTCGACACATGAAGAGAGGCAGTGGGAGGAATGGTTGTGTGGTTTTCCCATGACAGTTGCTAACGCAGGACTGGGTACAACAACTACAGTTGGTCATTTAAAGTGACAAAAAATTAAATGGTGGTTAAGAATGTTGAGACTGTTAATTCAATTTGGGTATATGGGTAATGTGGGAGACTTTATATGGGTAATGTGGGTCATTTGTATTTATTTAAAAAGTCCTGAATGTATTACATTTTTTAAAAGCTCGAGATGTCCAATTTATGTCAGAGAAAGAAAATATTCAAATATTGAAAACACACAAGTTGGTATTACTTCTCAAACACTGTCCCACTGTGACAAAAATGTTTACCATAAAATAAACAAAAGGAATCTGAAAGGAATTATTTTAGCAGGCTTTATTAATACATAATACCTACTATTTCAGTAAATTGCAGAAATTAGATTATCTAAGATTTAAAACTTTATAGTCTTAACAAAATGCCATTATGCATACTTATACCTTTTCACTGGTAACATTCATATATATTTTGTTTATCTTTGCATACGTTAATGATTACAGGGTTTACTGTAAATTGTTGTTAAAAAATCCTCAAAAAATAAACATTTAGATCAGTAGATGAAAAAATAGTGCCTGTAGGAGCTACGTTTGTCACAGTCTGTTCATCTCCTGTCTGCTGGTATCATTCCACTCTGCCAGTCAGCCACAATATGACAGCTCTACCTGCATTTAAGCCTGCTCCTGTCTCTGCGCCAGTGCCAGATTGTTCTTGTGTTATGCCTGACTTTCCAGCAGTTTTTCCTGGACTGATCACCTGATGCCATTTCGTCTGTCCCCGACCTGCCTGCCTCGTCTCTGCCCTGGATATTACCTCAGCCTTCTGTCTTCGACCACGAGCCAGCTAGGTGATCCACCTGTTGTTGGCTTTGCCTTCAATCAGCGACACCAGGCTCACTTTTTCTCAGATCTCGCAGAAGATCACTGTGAGCCAAGACTTTTCACCCTGCCACAGTATAAACTGTTAAAGACAGCAGTGATAAATAAAGGTCATTACAGACTTATATTCTGCCTGTGCTGCTTTTGGGTCCTCACCATACCCGTAACAGTACAATCTGGCCAAACATGGACCCAGCACAAACGCCGATGGATTGCCTGGAGAAGGTAGACGCGATGCTCCAGCAATTAGCGTTTACCTTGCTAGCCTCGCAGGTCCAACACCTCGCCGCAGTTTTTGCTCAAGCTGCCCTCTGTCTCCAGAACCAGTCCAGCCGCCACCAGCTCCGACTGCCTCTGCTTTCGCTTCGGAGCCTCGTGTGGTGGTTCCTGAACACTACACCGGGGACGCGGAGCGCTGCCGCCCGTTCCTCATGAACTGTTCCATCCTATTCGCTCTCCAGCCTGAGGATTTTCTGAGGATTCCAGGGTGGCGTTCGCCGTGAATCATCTAACGGGGCGCGCTCGGCTGTGGGGAACAGTCTTCAGGGGAGCCTGAACCCATGCAGGTTGGTCAGGCCAGTCTAACTCCTGAAGAGAGGAGGAGATGCCGCAAGGGGAACCTCTGCCTGTATGGTGGCCAAGTGGGACACTTTATTTCCGAGTGTCCGCTAAAAGGTCGGGCTCACCAGGAAGGAAGGAGATCCTGAGTCATACATCCAACTCCTCCTCCAACACATGATCCCTTTGCCAGGTCCGCTGCTACTGCCTGAGGGATCCCAGACCCTCTTCACCCTCATTGACTCTGGCTGTGATGCCAACATTATGGATTCTAACATAGCTCAGCAGCTGGGTGTCGGTCAGATTCCCCTACCAGCTCCAGTCTCCACCAATGCTCTTGATGGCCGACTTCAGAGAACTGTGACAACGGTAACAGGAGATGTTTTGGTCTGATTGTGTTATATTTATTTGTGATTATGCCTTGTGATTTATTTATTTTTTGGTCATAAATCCTATGATTGATGACCCGAGTCGAACTGTTTTTACTATATTGAAGTTTTGAGGAGCGGCTTGTCATGGCAGCTTGAAAGCGGCTCTCAAAGCTCCACATGTTGAGAAGCAATACCATCGTGGAGCGTTTGCATTGTGAGGAGGCCCGCTAACTTTCCCTCTGCACACTCTGCTGTTAATTGCCTATTCAAATGAGCTGCTCTGTCAACACCGCTTTTGGCTGCAGCACTTCATCTGCTGTACGTTTTAATGGAAAGCGCAAGGAATTATGAGCTTGGAAGCTAATAAAGTCTGGATTGTGCTGATGCCGGCATTCCCTCTGTTCCCGCTGCGTCACGTGTCACTGCCGCGGGCCTTGGGATGAGCGCTGGGTGTAGAACCATGGGGCTTCGGACAGTGAACTCCGCAGAGGCTGTGGAGCAGGAGGCGGCGTCTGCTCCCATCACTGCTTAGACGTTGAGGCACATCCTGATGAGTGCTCATTCATTCACAAAGTGCTGCCAGGCTGTTCTGCCAATGGTGCTGCGGCAGAGGCTGCTTAGTCTTTATTAATGTGGAGTTGCCATCATGAAACCGTTGACTCTTGAGTTTTATGGCGGAGGTGCTCTCGGTTGTAACCAGTAACACAGGCAAAGTGCAAATTCTTCATAGGCCAGTTTTTCTCAAACTGTCGTACGCAGGCTGCCTCAGGTGGTATGCGAGGCCTTCTGCAGTTATGTTTTTGTTGTCCTTCGGCCATTTCAAACTACCTTATCTATGATTAATTTATGTTTAATTTGGCACCTGTTTTGTTTTATTTTACACCATATTTAGCTCTAACTGAACCTTTCAGTCTTTGTAAACAAAATACATGCGTTCCATTAGCCGCTACAATCCACGAGTTAGCACTAATGCATTTTCAATTGGAGGGTTAGCGTTTGCCTCCAAACATCACAAATGACGCGACTGTCGACCTCTCAACCACATGCAGGAAGAATAAGTTGAAAATGTATGTAGTTACTGAATACTGAGTACCGGCATCAAAATGTATTTTCTAGCATACACCGTTACTTTTTCGAATAAGAATATTGTATTATTTCACATTGAGTTGTATTGTAATATAGTGTGAAAACATGACAGCGAGGATCAAAACATCTTTTTGTTTCACAATTTGTTATGCACTTCTAAGATAAGAGAGCCTTTATCACAAACTAGGAGCACACACTCGCTATAAGAGCTGTGTTTTCTGTTTTTCTCACTTTTCTGAGCCTAAATTTCATGATCAAATATCACAGTAATTTCCTCTGATTTGATTTTGAATAGCACCAAAAGAAAGAGGAACTGTACCAGAATACAGTTACTCACAATTAGTATTCTGAATATGTCAGTTACTTCCCAACACTGACCACTCAAGAAACCATGTGTTTTGTGTAGATTGTTGCTGTTAATGATTTGAACCAAGATTAGCAAACATGGTAACAACCTGGTAATAAACATTTATTATCTAACATTATTATGAACAATACAGCACCAAAAACATTGTGGGCACAACAGTTTTGTTTCAACAAGTGCCTGGAGTCAAAAGTGAATTGGAATGACTCTATATCCACTTCATGCTGAGGGAAAATGAATATACGTTTAAAAGCTCTTAATGTTTGCATGATATGTCCACTAGACCATAAACTAAGCTTAATATTTATTATTTGGCTTTTCGTGTACCAACAGATATAGACATGGACTTTTTCAGGCCTACAGACCCTTCCATGAGTGATGTGTTTAGAACATACACACACAGCCTAGTACTTACATAAACATTCTTTCCCATTCATTTTAATCAGACAGCAAAATAAAAAAATGTAAATGTTAAATTTATCATTTGTAGACACCGGGTTGTTGTTTATTATATTTGCCAACTTGTAATAACTGCATGTTTGTGTAATCTTGTACTTTCCTACATTTGTGGCTTAAGTGTTCAGAAAAATCCAATCTCCCCATGTGCATATGTGACGTGCATTTATTAATCAATTATTCATTTATCCATGTCTACACTCAGACACAAAACCGGAGTTTACCAAAATCTTCACTTTGGTCGGAGTTTTCAAAAAGCACCATTTTAAAAGACATAATCCTGCGGTTATGTGTGGGCGACAGGTCAAATTGTGTGAACATGGCCTAAAACACAAACAAAAATACCTTTTTATCGCAAAGACAGTGGCAGATTAAAATGTCAACAACAACAAAATTTTACTTTCATCCATAATACGCTCTATTTGTAAATATTCAGTTGCCTAATTTCCTTTATTTGGCTGATGATGTATTCAAAAACTCTCAACGTACAATGGAAATAACCGTTAGTTGCAGTGTGTATTAAGCTATTCTGCGCTGCAACTTTGTCATGATCGAAATACAAATAGGACACGTTTTTCATCATTTCCCCAAGAGACGCATTCTTACCATTATCACACCAGCAACTCGCAAAAAAGGATTGCTAATTTCATTCATCACTAACTTGTGTTGTGTGGCGGAAAATGTGTGAATAATTTCTTTCATAACGGAACAAGACAATGAAGCTTGTCAGTTTGTTGTAGCATTTGTGTCAAAAGACGTGCGTGTTTTCTGTAAAAGGAACATTATGAACAAAACACAAAAAGGCTTTTCAAGAACATTCTTGTTTGACAATGATATGATTCATGTTCAGCATAACCTTTTGGCTGGAGAAACAAGCAAAGGTTTAATATTATGATTCACTTTTGTTTTTAGCTTTAACTTTGTTTAAAGTTTTTTTAAATGATGAATTTTGAAACCACACATTGCTTTTTCTCTGCCAGGTGTTGCCTCATCCGAATTTGTGTTAGTGCTCCATCTACAGGCAGCGGAGGGAGTACAATGATAGAACATGTTTTTAAAAAGAGAAAAGGTAAACGTTGCATTATATATGTCCTTTCATGTCCCTTATCAAAATCTGTTTCGTAACTTATGTGTCATATGTACGGTATCATGTCTCCCCCATTACTGATATAAGGAAGCTCTTCTGTGTTTTTAAAGTCCATGGACCATAATCCGACTCTTATAAATGTCTCTTTGGTGAAATGGAATGCAATGGTAAAATGTGTTTCAATCAAAGACCTCAGTGTAGAACAGTGTAGATGTGTTTAAATGAAATGTTGTATGTAATGTCGGAGTTCCTGCTGCTTGTGTCACGTATTCATTATTTTGCTATATGTAATGTCACTTTTAATGTAATGTAATGTAATGTAATGTAAGCAGACGAAAGCAGTTTCAATACTTTAAACTGTTTTTGAGTGAAAAAGGGTCCGATTTAGTATACGTTTTATAATTCTTTCTGCTCACATTAATTTAATGTAAAATCATTATATTTATAGCAGTAATAAAGCGACAGTTTATAACTTTCTGGAAGTGGCACATCACCGCCGTTATTCCATAGAAATAGACATTTTATACGGCAATAGATACGTTTTATGCCACAGCATGGAATATAGCCAAAGGAACAACATTTCCATGGAAACAAGAGGGAAGAGGCTCCTCCAGGCCAAATGCGAGTCAGTTTTTTTGTGTACGTGTGTTTGTGTGTGTGTGTGCAATAAAAATATCCAGAATTAAAACAAAACAAAACATGCTTTTGATTTAATCAATTTTTGGCTTAAAAGGTACGTACTGGGGCTTTAAATGAATGAAATCAAAATGAAATAGATTTAAACAATAAAATGAATAAACTATTATGTTTTATGTAACACTCACATTAAAAATGCATGTTTTTCCAGGTGTTTCTGAACAATAAAACACTCAATTCACAGGAGAGATAATACGGTGGAACATTCCAAGCAAAGCAATAACATAACCCATCTTACCCAGTACCAACACCACGAACTGGAAACCTTCATGTTAGTGGGCGAACACCTATTGCCTGAGCTTCTGCTGCTTGTACGACTCAACAGAGTGACAAAAATAACATCTTTTATACTTTTTTATCACAGTTTAAGCCATACAATAGACAGCATACGATTACATCTCTAAATCTGACTCCGGGGACTGGCCTCGCCACAAAACAAACATCTGTGCGTCCCATGTCAGCGCAGATTTCAATAGCCAGACAAAGTGTGATAGCATCTCATTCCTCTCCCTCCGGCCGGGCTTTGGCTAATCCTCTTTTACCCAATTTAGCATGCCCACCGCTGCAGCCACTTTACCATGGCCTCCGAACATACATCGCAGCTTTGCCCTGGAATAACCCAATCACCGGGGAAGAAAGACAAGATCCGGGAACGCGCCGCTAATCCGTGAGAAGACTCCTTTTTTATGGGTAGGAATGTGTCAAGCGGAACTGGCAGTGCAGAGAGATAACAATTAGAACGAGGCCGTCAGCGGGGGAGCAGGTGTTTATAGGTTTGATCAGACATAGCTATTCACTTTGAGATAAATGCGCTTCGAGATTATATGGGGTGAAGACGTCTGTGAGCAAGATCGATGAACAAAGATGTACAAGAGTTCATGGACGATGGGACGGGAAAAGGCTCACATGTTCTTAACTGGAACCGTACGAAAAACACTTATCCATCTCTTAACCATGTTGTAGCCTGAATAATGCATGAATCCCATACAAATACAAGTGTACATCTCTAAGTATCTTGCACAGCAGGGAGGGACTTAAAGGTGCACTAGAATCATCTTGGTCATTTTATATTTCCTGTTTTGATAAAATTAGCATTAGCTTTGAGACACAGTGTGCTACTGTCATGTCATCTATATATGAACTGGATAAGACAGGCCCCCTCTGTCCGTGGGCCAGTTTGATTAGTGACCACTTACTGCCCAGTAACCCTAACAGGGGTTGACAGGGCCTGGAAGGGGCTGACAGGGGATGGCAGGGGCTGACAGATGGTCAAAGTATTGAAAGTACTTTTTTATGAATCATTGTTGTTGTGAATGACCTATTTAGCTTCAAAAATAATAACAAATCACATCATGAAGTTTTTAGACAGTTAGCTAGCTCTCCCCCCCTAGCTCTGGATCCTCACTAGCTCTGGATCCTCCCTAGCTCTGGATCCGCCCTAGCTCCGCCCTAGCTCCGCCCTAGCTCTGCCCTAGCTCCACCCTAGCTCCACCCTAGCTCTGGATCCGCACTAGCTCCGGACTAGCGCTGCACTAGCTCTGGATCCGCCCTAGCTCCACCCTAGCTCTGGGTCCGCCCTAGCTCCATCCTAGCTCTGGATCCGCCCAACTCCGCACTAGGGCTGCACTAGCTCTGGATCCGCACTAGCTCTGGATCCGCCCTAGCTCTGGATCCGCCCTAGCTCCGCCCTAGGGCTGCACTAGCTCTGGATCCGCACTAGCTCTGGATCCGCCCTAGCTCTGGATCCGCCCTAGCTCCGCCCTAGCTCCGCTCTAGCCTCCATTGTGCTGATTGTCAGAACTGATCTAGTGGTGCACTTTTCTGCTGTCACATGGTGAGCTTGTATTGAGGAAGTAATGCAGATTAAACAATATTTTTTGTCACCAGATCTTTTTGTACTTTTAAGAGTCTAGAGTATATTATGATATAAAATAAGTATAAGAATCTAATGTACGATTTACTTAGCCCAGCAGAAACCACTCTCACACTGTTGGAATGTCTAGTTACAGAGTTGGTCAAAGTATTGAAAGCTGTTTTATGACTCATTGAAATAAGTGTTGATGATCACTTTCTGGATTCAAAATAATAAAATACAGTAAGTTTCTTCTAAAGACAAGATGCATATTGTTTTCTTGTCCACTGTTAAAATGAACCTTTATGTAAATGTTCTTCTTTCCCCCAAATATAAAAGAAAAGGAAGAGTTCACATTTTTCATCAATGTGCACTTGACATTTAACAATTTTGAATCACTTGAACTTCCTGTAGCCATTGAAATGTTTACGTGATATCATAAAACTCATCCAATTAAAGCCAGCAATACTGTTGTTGAATGTAAAAAAAGAATAAAGAATAAAAATATAAATAACATTTAATAAAACATTGACAAATTCTCAGAGAATATTGTCATAATAACTGAATAAACTTAAAAATGGACTAATCCTGACTGGTCAACTATAAAAAATTATTTAATTTTATTAATGGTAATGGTTTTCTGAGCTATACAAGCTCTAAAACACATTAACAAAAAAATACCTTTTAGAACACAGGCAGTAGCATTAATAAATCCAAATATCATAAAAGCAATTTGTGAAGCATGTTTTAGTCATGGTCAGAAATATCTCTCATTTGTTAGCTATAGCACAAAAAGCCAACGTTTTTGCACTGTTCAGTGAAAGTCTCCTCAGCAGTGCACACACTTTACTTTAGTTACATTGCTCTCATTATCACGAGCAAGCCACCGGCGCACGCACACAACCCGAGCGTTCACGCAGCTACAAACTGTTTACAAAGCCACAACTACAGCTGCCACAAGACTTTTAAAAGAGTTATACCAAACCCGGGCAGAGAGGAGCGCGGAAACACATCCATGGCAGGTCGGCAAGTTCCAGACTGTCAAACGTGAAAGTGGAGCACAAATCCAACAGTATTTTATAGAGTGGAGTAGAGTGTAGCTGCATTCTGAATGTATGTAGAGTAAAAGTGCATTACAAGGTAAGGGTTTTATTGCTGTAAATAAAATCAAATAAAATATAAACAAAAACAGTAGGGGAAAAACAGTAGGGACAACATGTGAACAGCAATGACCAAACGCAGGTGAACTCGAATATTGGATATTGTTGAGCGTATTTCAGCGTTAGCACGATCCTCTGCTTCTTCCTACTTTCCCTATTTACTTTTAGGGCTACTTTTAACTAAAACTGCTAGTTTTATTTCTGTTCCTAACTTTTTTGGCCCATGGACTTTATTAGACAGAACAATAAATAATCAATAATAATTGAATGAAGGATATTAAGCATAACATTTAAACAGCCTGGTAACATTAGCAGCAGTTGAGGGAGTGAGGTGGCGTCTATGTCCCAGGTCACTAATAGGTGGACTCTGGTCCGGATCCGGACCCAAGCGCTGTCTCGTCCGGACCAGAACCTCTGACATGAAACTTTGGAGTGAACAGTGTACGCCCCCCAATCACACAGAACGAGCAGTGCAGCTTCACCTCTCTCTCCATCCCGCTCCCTCCCTCTCTCTCCTTCTCTCGCTCCTTCTCTCGCTCTCGCTCCCTCTCACTCCCTCTCGCTCCTTCTCTCGCTCTCGCTCCCTCTCACTCCCTCTCGCTCCTTCTCTCGCTCCCTCTCACTCCCTCTCGCTCCTTCTCTCCCTCTCGCTCCTTCTCTCGCTCTCGCTCCTTCTCTCGCTCTCCTCCGCCTCCTTTCTCTCGCTCTCGCTCCCTCTCCCTTCCCTCTCGCTCCTTCTCTCGCTCTCGCTCCCGCTCCCTCCCTCTCTCTCCTTCTCTCTCTCTCCATCCCTCTCCCTCCCTCTCGCTCCTTCTCTCACTCTCGCTCCCTCTTCCTCCCTCTCTCTCCTTCTCTCGCTCTCGCTCCCTGTCGCTCCTTCTCTCCCCCTCGGTCCCAGCACACAGGAGCCCGACACCCGCGCATCCCGTGAGAAAGCCTTAACATTAGATCATTCGTGACTCGTGATGTCTGTTTCACTTTGACTTCATAAGAAAATAAGCGCAGCGCTGACTGACGAGAGGAACGTAAAGGTTTCTGCATGTAACGGCCATCAGCCAATCACATCGCTGCATTGTTTCACGCAGAGGAAAGAGTCCAGTGTGTGATGTTCTGACCAGAACAAACATCTCATGTCAGCTTCATATTCTAATCAACTTTTAATAGAGCAATAAAACATAAATACATACAACATACATAATATGTTATAAAATAACAATGTATGTTATAATATATAAAAATGGCAAAGTGGCAGAAACGCAGTCTTTTCATGATAGCGCCTGGCTAGGTGTGGATCTTCACTTCTCGTTCTTTTGATTCCCACAGAGAATGAACAGAATGAGAAGTGAAGAGCCACACCATTAAAATACTCCAGAATAATACACTGCTAATGTGGCTGTCGATCCTTGACACCCTACAAATACATCTGTAACAACATCTCACAGAGGGTGTTTACTTAAACAGAGAGTAGAGATGATGTCAGCGGAATACCAAATTGCGTTGTTGGATTTGAGTCATCAATATTTGAGCTTGTGAGGCGCTGATAATGAACTAACCGAGATGGCATTTTGGTCCGCTTTGTTTGCGTCGAAGCAAGTTCCCAGTTTGTGAATTGTTCACTGGCAACGGCAATAAAACTGATTCTGATGATGTGGTGAGGGCCCCCAAGGAAAATTTCGCCCCCTGAAAGCTGAAAGCCCCCTGATTATAGCATGAAATGGGATGAGACTAGGGAAGACATTGCTACAAACCAGAGCCGGATTTGAACCTCTTTAACAGAGACAGGAGCTGATCCCATAACAAAGGAGCTAAATGTTCTACCTCCTACTGTGCTTTTAGAGACACTTAGGAAGTCCAACATTTAGAGAGCGACGTGCTCTGTTTGGATGATATGGTACTATAGCAGCATTACTTACATGTCAAATTGTAACTGAGTAATTAGAAGCATTAGTAACTACGCTAGACCCAACACTACAATCAACCTGATAACTAATTATCATTGTGCAGCATTATTTTCTCTACCAATAATGATGCCTAACCATAATAATTAAGATTGCACCACCAGTTTGGCACATTTCTTTATTGCCATTTATGACTAGAATCTATAGCAGCATACAACTCTCAACACACCTCCGGTAAATGTTATATGAATTGATATATATTAATCTTCTTCTATATTAAGACACTACAACAGTAAACAGTAAACAGTAGACTTGACAAAAGAGCAATGACTTTCCCTTCTCTCTTTTCCTCCTTCGCCTTCACTTCCACTGCATCTTGTCAATGTATTCCAACCTTGTTTTTTTAATTTATATTTTTTCCTTTTTCCAACTTCTGCTGGATTATTTCAGTGCGGCTAAGAATGATGGGCCTTGTTCCTGGTCGCCACCTCAACCCTGGCGGTGGCGCACATCAGGATGGCTAGCTTCAGACCCGATACGAGCTGGTCTGCCTCGTAGTAGTTCCGGCAGAGTTGGTGTTTGAATTGTAGGGTATAAGTATGGTGAAGCGGGGAGGAATGGAGAAGAAAGGCACCGATGATGAAGACTCAGCGAGGGTGAGGAGGGAGAGAGAGAGAGAGAGATCAAAAGAAGATGATGTGTGACAATATTATATGAATTATGCAGAAGATAGATAATACTAACAGACATAACAATGTAAAAAAAAGATCAAATATTAAAATGATAATGTATTAAATATAAAAATATATGGAAGGAAAACACTTAAGACATAAGAGTGGCGAAAGAACGGAGAGTATGTTTGTTATTTTACTTCTACAATCTTTCTGTGCTGATACGATCACAGGAAATGGAGGCTGATTCATTTGAAAGAAATGCTATAAGAGGACCTAATGGATGTGGGTTCTGTACCGGTGTAATTGGGTGAGGTAGGCGAGTTGTGCGAGTTATCGAGAGTGATGTGGTCCAGAGGATGGTTTTTCCGTTGCGAGATATCTATTGTATGTTCTCGTTTCTTGGCGACAAATTAGAGGAGTATTTTTTTCAACATTGTTCAGGTTGATTGTGGCTATATCACCAAGTATGCAGAGGAGAGAGGATGGAGGGATGCGGCAGCCAAAGGTCATTTGGAGGAGGATAGTGACCCTTTCACAGAAATGAGAGACAGGTGTGCAGTGCCAGAAGACGGGTACGTAGGGGTCCGGCGTGAATCTTTAGCAATATTAAGTATTTCATGTGGTATTCATACAGTACATACTTTTATCTTTCAAAGTAGCTCGTCTTTACGTCTTTTGAGACATTTGTCAGAAATGAATTCAATGCTTAAAAGATATTCCATGTATTTCCCCAGACCCGCAGCGACCTTCACTTCTCAGTAGCTGTCTCTATCTGCAAAAAAAAAAAAAAAAGAAGATATTTGTCATTTATTACATGTCCATTATGTAAATACGAAAAATACGGTACAATCTGTTCCCGACTCATTATTCAAAGTCTAAGGAGAGCGCTTGCGGATTGAAATCACCAAGTCCTGCCGTGCTTCAGAAGGCTTGTTTGTCTCAGAAAGGTTTCATGTCGAGAAATTATTGAAATATTTCACATTGTAAAAAATAATCATCATTACCTTTTGTTATGAACTGTCGTGGGGACTAAATTCAACAATAGCTTATTTGTAGGGACGGAAAAGAAAAGATTTGTGCAAAAAAATATGCAAATTTAAATCAGTTAAATATCACAGGTTGGTTCATTTCGGCCTGTCGTCAAGTACTATTAAGAGTTAATTTATTGTGCGTGAACCTAGCTTTTCTGACTCTCATTTATTTACTCACAAGCTATACTTTTAAAACCAAAAAACATCTAATAATGATAATAGTGAGAAATGTATATGATGCTTTTGCCTTTTGAGCAGTGCATCTCATTTATTGTACGATTTCTGAGATATTTTCTATGTTAGTCTTTTTAAAATCTATATTATAACCTCAAGGCACTTTTCAAATCTGAATAAGTAATAAGTTCTAAGTACAATGAGGAAAAGTTCATCATCAGAGCTAACTCGAAATAATAAAAATACATTACACAGCGTTTACCCTAATCTAATCTAGTCACTTTTTAAAAAGAGCAGTCAAATATATCCCGCCGACAACGCCACCACAGTATCAAATGAGATAATTCCTCTTAAGAACATGGCATTACCTGTCCTTTTCTCTTACTGCGTTCCCATAAGAGCGCTCATAAAAAGCTTGAATTGCTTTGTTCGGGTCTCTCTGGTTTCAGGTAGAGAACACAACGTTAAACTCTGTCCCTTTGGTGCAGTTTCGTGGTGACAAATCCGTCTTTTAGCAGAGATTACAGAGTGGGCAGTAATGATTAAAGACATCTCCGACACTGGCCTCCGGGAGCAGAAGCGAGCGGATGAAGTTTGGGTGGGGGCGGGGGATCTTTAGGTGTAAAGCCATGGGTGTAAAGTCAATACAAAAAATAGATAGTGATTGAACAACACCCTCATTAAGACTCAGGCGATGTGTCTTCTGCAAGGACACAGCAACTCTTTTCAAGTTCCTTACAAAAGGAAATAACAACACGATGTATTTACTGCCTCAAGAAAGTCACTTAGTTACAGTACTTTGGGATTACTATTATTTTTAATATTGTATATATATATATTTAACGATATGTGCTAGAGAACACAACAGGTAAATAACAAATTGAGTTGTTCAAAATGGCTCGAATGACATCAACAATGGAAATGTGTAACATCTCCACAACACTGCGACAAGCTGCTGTTCTCTGCCTCTGAGGCGTTCACATGCAGCTGAGGGTTTGTCACTGTCAGCACATTCCGTATGCTCCTTATGTAAACTGTGTCCTGCTGAGGAAGATTACATTCTCTTGCAACATTGTTGTTGATGTTACACAAGTTACTAATATTACTTGTTATTAATGAATGCTATTATTAGTATTTTGTTTTCATTTCATTTAATGACCTGTTCTGTTCAACTCCATCCTCACCCCCTTTGCATTCCCCTAAGAACATTCAGCAGTGCCCTCAAACCTTTCAGCACTGTGGAACCCCTAAACGTACTTTCCCTCTGTTTTACATATACAAACAGTACATATTATAAAGCAGGCAAGAAGGTTATGTTGAGTTCTGGTTTAAAGCATTTATCTTTGGCCTCCTGCATGATAATAAAACTAGCCCAGTTCATTTTAAAATCAAGTTAAATCTTGTGAAAATTGTAAGTCACATATACAGAATTGCATTGAGGCAATTACTATTTTTAATCTACCCGTTTAGAATTATGCCAATTAAGCCATTTTAATTTGGCAATGATTCAAAAATACATCCAATACCAAACCAAATTGAAGCCTTAATAACCTAAAACCAGTATATGTGTTGCTAAATGCTGATAAAAGTGTGGAGCAGAAAGACTGGTCTGATCTGCTCTCTGCTCCTGTCTGCTCCGCTCTTCTTCTCTCTGCTCTACTCTTCTTCTCTTTCAGGACAATCACACTCATGGGAAGCAGGTGTTGTGCCTTCTTCTTTTCATGTTTCAATGCAAATATCATTGACACACATTTCAAACCGAGTGCGTTGTCGCTGATCGATCGCTATTATCCGCACAGTATTCATGAAGACTCCATCTTGGATTAGGAATATAGTAGGTCAAATGTAAAAGTAACTAGAAATGTGTAACTAAGTATGTTTTTAAAGACAGGTGATAAAAGCAACAAATGGTGAGCGCATCCAGGGCAAACAGGTGCTCTTCGAAGGATGAGGCCCCGCTGGTAAGACTGAAAGAGACGAATCATTGCCCTTCGTCTTCCAAATACAAATTACTTTGAAAAAACCCACTGATTAGCACAGCAGCAGGTGTTTTCTATGATGAGACGTCTCTTGTGCTGTAAACGCACAACAACAATCACATCTAAATTATTGGGTCATCTGATGAACTCTTCAAATGTGACTATCACGAACAGAATCCAAATCTGACGAGCTGATGTGGACCTTTTTCCACTTTTGCCTCGTCATCTTTCCACATTTTTGAGCTTGTATTTCCCCTCCTTCGTCCTTCTTAGTCTGAGAACTCCCACTCTCGAAGTATATCTCCTGTTCCTTTTAGGCCTGGTGTCTGTATAAAGTCTAGTGCTAATGAAATCCAGTCTACAGATGCTCTCAGATAATAGGATTACCGTGTTGCAGCCTCAGCGTGACCCGACCAGGGAGGCACCATCAGTCTGTCTGCAGTCCTCTTCACACACGCTGCACACTTTAGCGTAGAGGTGAGAACATATCCAATCAGCAGTCATGTTTTGAAGATATGCGGCATTTGTTTATCAGGAATATTATTTGAAATCAAACTCAAAATGCGGCGAAAATAGATTGAATTGCTCAAAGAATGTGATATTGCTGCATTTCGAGGTTAATTTTACAGTCACATACATTTGTCACATACTTTAACCCCAAATAAAGATGAAGTTCAGCCCATTTTCGCACTATAAACACTACTGCTTTTGAAATCAAGTCAATTTTTTGGTTATTTTATCAAGACATTTTATTGAGGTGCAATAGAAAATGCACCTTTACCATAGCTAAAGGGGCTTTACCTGATTTTTACATGTAACTAACGTGAGAAACAGAACTTGTTCATTTGAAACTCTTTTCCGCAGTCCACATGTATGACTCACTTACCTGATGCATTCCCAGCGTCCGAACTATTCCCCGCGATGAGTCTAAAAGTACTTTATAACAGTTCTTTCCGAGTTTTCCCGTCGCGGTGAAGCATTCGCACGCTACGGCGCACTTCCTGCTTCTCCAAGAATAAAATGCTCTAGAATTAAATGCAGAGAAAGCGCTGTGGTCTCATTTTCACCTGAATAGATTCTTTTACATTATATCTGCACTGGGGCAAAAAGATTTGACTTTATTTCATGCACAGAACAGGCTCTTTAAGGTGAAATTAGAGAGTCAAATGGACATTGGACTAGTGTAGTAAAAAAGACTTTGCTTTATAGTGTAGTGTATATGGGAATCATAACGAGTGATGAGTAAAATTAAACAAAAACATTTTATTTGCCCCAAATATATACTTCTGCAATCCTCCTCAGCATAGGCGGGATTACTTATTATCAGTACTTATATGCAACATTAGGACTATCTTATGCTTCACACCTGCAACAACAGTTTTTTTTGTTGAGTGCTTTGTTTATTTGGAAATATAATGTGAGCTGTCCTGTAAGTGTTTGTTTCTAGAATTAGGGAAAAAGAGAAAGAATTATATAAGAGTAGCTATTTGTGGAAAATCTTGAAAATTGTGATGTATAAATTACGTTACTGAATATATCATCTTGACAGTAGTACTCTAACACACGCACACACACACGCGTACACAATTTTCTTTCTGCTTCACACATTGCTGTTTATTATCATGGGATTTGCCGGTTTGCCACATCCATAATGCATGTGACAAGCCGCTAAATGTAAAATGCATGAACTTCCCTCTGACCTGCGAAGTCCACGGAGACGCTTCCTGTTTTGATCCTGCCAGAGGTGCTAAAAGGGTAATAGAAGAAGTCAATGTATGTTTGATTGCTTAGATTACACATGAACTTTTCAACTCCCAATAGTGAGCGTATGTGCCAAAGAACCTCAACATATGGATTATTGAAGGGGGGAAAAAAAGACTTACGAGAATTTTTCAGTCCAGATCTTTGTTGAGTTTGCACGTTTGAGAACAGCTAATGCAGCCGCGAGCGAAGATGCAGTAATCAATGTACAAACAGCTCAGGTAGACGCACTTACGAGAGAAGGAAAGCCGGAATGCGCCAGAGAGTCATTCTTTTACGCTTTTCTCGTGAGTGAGTTGGAGGTAATCAATTGAGCCATATACTGTAAATTTAGTCAAAACCATTCAGGCGTTCAGATGGCAGATTTCAATGAAATGGCTGGCTTTCAGGAGCAGAGCTGTTGTGGGAGGAGGAATATGTACTGGTGCATGGGATTTAAAACTAAAACTGAAAAACAGCAAAAATACATGCAAACATACTTCAAAATACAAGCAAAATATATAAAATACATGTGATGTGACCCAAATCCTGGTAGCAATAGTAATAATAAGGCTTATTTCGGGGCGGTCCAAAACTGTCTCCAATGTCTTAAGTGAAACCGTACCGGTCCATTTAAGTGATCCAAAGCGGACCCTACTAGAGAAGTACTACAGAAGTACTGCAGAACAAGAAAAACAAAGCTATCACACCGTAGTTTATTAGTTTATCAATACATGTAACACAGGTATTATATCTCCAGTGAATAATGCATCTGACATCATCCAAACCCAACGCATTACATAAAGAGATGTTGATGTGAATGTAGTTTCCAACACAAACTTGGGATTACTAACCAATTACTAAAACGTCTTGTTGTGAATTAAAAAGTATAATTCAGGACTGATTTAGATTTGTTTTATCTAGAAATGTTATGTTTGTGACCATTCCAAAGCGCTCATAAGTGAACTGGTCGGGGGGGGCACGGGTCAGTTGAAATGTGGCTAAATCGTATCACAGCTGACCCTTCTCACCCTGGACACGAACTATTTGAGCCACTCCCCTCAGGCAGGAGGCTACGGTCCATCCGGACCAGAACCTCCCGCCACAAGAATAGTTTCTTTCCCTCTGCCGTTGGACTCATGAACACTTCTTAACACCTGCCACTTTAACTGCAACTATTCGTCACTTTCTGCACTACAACTGTAAATTTAATTGTAAATTCTTGTGTACATAGTAAGCCTATTTTTATTTTTAATTTATGCTATACTACAAAAAATGTGATTTACACTAATTATCAAAAGTACTTGAAAATATGCAACATTAGGAGTATCTTTTGTTCCACTGAGCGCACATCTGCAACTACAAGTTAGGTCTGTGAAGAGGCTTACATTAAGGGTGAAATGTTACGCAGTGGGACTTTAAGTGGACGTTATCTGCTTGAAATGCCAAAAGATACAAAATATCCGAAACAAACAAAAATACATTGCAAATGATATCATTAGACAGACTGGCCTGGTGTCAGTTCTACTTCGTTTTCCTGCTGATTTTTCTGGTTCAAAGCTTTGCCTCTCCCCAAAGACCAGCCATTGATGTTTTAGTTTCCACTGTGAAGGAAAAAGAAGTGGTGCGCTAAAAAGGATGCTTCATCAGAATGCCAATAGACGGGGTTAGTTTTATCTTAATGGATTTGAGAGGACAGGCGGAGGACCGCGGCTCGATAGCGTTCTCAGTTTGGTAGGAACATGGAGGAGGGAGTGGGTTGACATAATTATGCCGAGCTCTTTCAAAGGTAAGTCTGATACTGCAGCTGGTGATGGTGTCAGATAAAGGAAGTGAGAAGAAATCTGTGCCAAATTTTTTTGACTATAGACTAGATTATTTTTCCTGACATTGCTTTTCTAATAATGGAATGTAAGATAGAAATTGTACTTTCATTAAATCATTTGTATTTTGGGTTTATAATGATTGGATCAGATTATTGGTGTGATTGTGCATCCCTAGTTTGTTGCGATGCTTTTTACAGTACATAGAGTAATTTTTCAATACAATCTCAGTATCAATAACACTTTTAATTGAATATCTACTGAACAGTAATATAAATCTAACACTTGTATTCATTTGTGCAATGGTGGTCATGTGGTACACTGGTGGTACACTAGTGGTCCTGTGGTAAACTGTTGGTCATGTGATACACTAGTGGTCATGTGGTACACTGATGGTACACTAGTGGTCATGCGGTACACTGGTGGTACACTAGTGGTCATGTGGTAAACTGTTGGTCATGTGATACACTAGTGCTCATGCGGTACACTAGTGGTCATGTGGTAAACTGTTGGTCATGTGATACACTAGTGGTCATGCGGTACACTGGTGGTACACTAGTGGTTATGTGGTAAACTGTTGGTCATGTGATACACTAGTGGCCATGCGGTACACTAGTGATCATGTGGTAAACTGATGTTACACTAGTGGTCATGTGATACACTAGTGGTCATGCAGTACACTAGTGGTCATGCGGTACACTGGTGGTACACTAGTGGTCATGTGGTAAACTGTTGGTCATGTGATACACTAGTGGTCATGCAGTACACTAGTGGTTGTGTGGTACACTGGTGGTCATGTGGTACACTGGTGGCCATGTAGTACGCCGGTGGCACATTAGAGGTCATGTGTTACATTGGAGGTCATGTGATACACTTGTGGTCAAGTAGTACACCGGTGGTCATGTGGTACACTGGTGGTACGTGGGTTCTTTGTCTCTTTGTTTTGTGTAGTGGGTTAGGGTTATTGAACATTTGTGTGAATCCTACTTAAGAACTACTTTAGTCACAGTTTAGTTCTGTAGTCGTAATTTAGCCTTAGATTAGGTCTGGTATAGTGCTGTTATAAAAAGTTTAGATTTGGTGGTACTCGCTATGCAACCCAGCACAGCCATAAAGTTTGTTGTTCTTTGGTAATCGCTAATCAGGTGCATAAAACAGGTTCTCGTGTTTTTATAATTATTTCTTAGTTTGGTGGGATAGAACCTGTGGTCAGAAAAGCTGAAAAATAAAAGTTGAAATTTACAGGAAGCAGAGCTGAGTTCTAAAACAGAATCCCTCTGTCTTTGTCATCAATAAGCGACATTCTATCCAAAACGCAGGGACAATTTTACATGCAACAGACGCAGTTTAAACAACTATTTAACAAAATAAAGGTTATTGGGTTTCAGTATTTGGCAAATCATAACTATTGTGTAATTTATATGGCCCTTGTTATGGAACAGTTATGGAATTACCTTTACCAATGTCACATCTGCTACTTGTGTATTGCTCCAGTACAATTATAAATATCAGGTGAATAATAGGCAAAAGTGTAAGTAAAATCTTAAATATAACTAAAAATGTTGTGAAATGTATTATAATTTAATACATAAAACATAATAAATAATTTAAAGCCATCAAAATCCGTTAATAAAGAGTTTATTAAAAACTGTTATTAATTGTTTGATATGGCCTTGCAGAATTAAACATTTGTAAATGTTTCACTAATACAAAATAAAAGTGAATTAAACATTAACTAGTATCCAAAAGTATGCTAATCCATTTGTTAGCTGCCTAAGGTGCACCTTAATATTAATAGCAACATCAATTTGAACATGGACATCGTGGCATCCGTCTCTCTCCTTCCTGGATTTGTGTAATAAACTGAAGTTGCATAATCCCTCTGACACTGCTCTTTTGCAATCTAGTTGAGTGGCGCTGCTGTCACATTAGCACCACTACATATTGCTAGCATCCATCACGCTCTTGGCCTCACGCTTAACGTTTAACCATCTTTTCCACATTAAACATATTTAAATCCTTGTAATCCCATCTCGAGACCTTCATGGGATGGATTTTTCATCCCGCTCCCGAAGCTTGACGGCGCCTGCCGACCGCGGGTCCCGATGGGTCCTGAGGTGTTTTTTTGTGTGTGTTTATATGCCGCTACAGGGTGATGCATTACGCACCTGGCCCCATATATGAGCAGAGAAGCCCCTTATGAAGGCTCTGGATTTATCTTTGTAGCACGAGGAAATTATAATGCAAAGAAACTCAACTATTCAGAGGGACAAATGTAGGCTACAACAGCAAATGGCCCGCACATGAGCCGCGCCACGTCCGCCACTCACAGCGCACTCATTCATAAAGTTAGTTCATCAATTCATTCCCCACCATTGCTTAGTTCTACTCACATGGTTCAAAGATTTGTCATGTGATAATATATCACCTGACGCTGGTCAGAGCTCTCCTGTTCTGTTCTACGCGCGGACCAACTGGACATGCGCTCACACTCACACAAGTAAAATTAGTTTTGCCCCAGTACAGATTTATTGTAAAAGCAACTATTGGGGTCAAAATGAGACCACTGAGGGCTACATCTTATTAAAGAGTGTTTTATTCTTCACATATCAGGGCGTGCGCTGTTAGCATGCTAGTTGTTAGAATTACTGTTCTGAGCTCTTATAAACTCATCGTGGTGAATTATTAGGAAGTTAGGACTGAGTTACGCAAGTAAGGAATAGGTGTAAAATAAAATACTTATTTTGTTTTTAAGACAATAAAAATGAAGGAGTGTTTTTAACTTGACCTGTTTCTAATGTTAAATTGTTTAGATCAATGTTGCAATTCACATTTAACCAAATCCAAGATGAGGATCTCTGCGCATGCAAATGTACCACTAAATCCCAAAGAAAAGCATCAATACGTCAGCTTTTGCGTCCCTTAAACTAATGTACATTTAAACCATACTATTTGTAAGCATCCCTCAGCATCAGACAACAGCAGAACTTTGGTTTTCCTATGATTAAGCCGGTGTTACATTCACGCTGACAGCTCTTGATCATTCCTCTGAGCGCCTGAACAGAGCACCATTCGATTCCACTTCAGTAGATTCTTTTGGACAGTGATACTGAACAATACCATGCCTTGAAGCCTGAATCTCTAAAGTCGATGAGGCGCTCACACAATTACAGTACCGAGCTGTATTTTTGGAGCGACACCCACGTGCGGCGCTTTAAGATCCTGCTATAAAAACGCGGGGGCCCGGGCGAGAGGCGGCCATGGAAATCCAGAATGATTATTGTTTGTTTGTTTTGCATGCGGCTGTTTTCTTTGTAGGTCCATTTATTGAGTCGGAGAAAAGAAAAAACGGTGAGAGTTAAAGTGACTGAGATGGTCATTTTTGCTTTAAAGGTGCACTATGTAACTTTTCTGGTGGACTCTAAACCCGTGTCATTTTGGTCTGAGATCAGGACTAAGACTTCTGAGAGTTTTGATGGTAAAACTTGCTTTTGGGGGAAGATTGATCAATTTTGAAGGAAAACTGAAATGTAGGATTTTGTGTGAGCTGTGTTGCAAATGTCAATTTTGAATGTAGAAGTGAAAACTAATGTTTTGCACTTCCAAAATATAAATGAGTTGATTACTTTGTACTTCTACTTGAGTGATATTATTTAAAAGTGGTGGTGGTGATAACAGGGTGAAATTCCCACTGTAAATGTCTGGGTTGGAGCCTCGTAACCACCTGGCCTGCCATATCAATTCTCGCGATATTTGTTTTAAAAAACTCTTGATGCTGGTGCAGTTGTAGTTTTGGCAGAAGTCAAAAGGACGAACCTAAACAAACATGGCAACATTGGCCTATTTTAGCAAATGTATGTGCGCATAGAAGCACTTTGTGTATTTGAAGACGGGAAAGAAGCATTTTCTCAGACTGGAGTTAACAACAGTCGACTTGTTCTGCTGTTGCAATGCTTTGATTCAAATATTCAAATATATATGATTATTCAAATATATTATGATGTTTTGCCTTTTCCCAAATGCTTTCGCCGAGCGCCTGTCCCGACTGATATTGTGTAGAACTCGATTCACACATATCAGTCTGACGTGAGCCAGGTTAGTCAGAGCCTCCAGCACCAGGTTTCCCCCTCCGCAGTCCCCTGGGAGCACTCTTTTACCACTCGCTAAATGTCCTAGGGTCCGCGTCGTGTGTGGGCGGCCGCGCTATTTTCTGAAGCATAATGTCTTTCTCTTCGTTCCTCATCTCAGTTAGCACCGTGCTGTGATTCCTCCACTGTCTGCCGTTTTATAAGGAGAACGCTATATGTTCATTTAAGTTTAAAAGCACGTTACATTTCTACCTGTTTGTGTATCCATGGAGATGTTCTTGCTTTGCCTATGCTTCTATTGGTTGTTTTCTGATTCTAGAATGTGTTGACTTTCATAGAATGTACCTATATGTGTCTTCAGATCTATGGTGGCAAATATTAAAGGGGACTTATTCTGCAAAATCAACTTTAATGAGCTTATAACCTTGTCAGTGTTTCCTCTTCATTAGTTTACTCAAAGTTGTATTTTGATTGGTTCCTGCATGTTTGAGTAATCCCGTATTGTCCTGCAACTGAGGCTCCAATACTCAGAAAATTCCTGTTTTCACCACCCCACTATCCCCGCCCACATCCTAGACTTGGCTTTGTTCATGCTTTTTCAGGCTACTTAAGATGGAGTTATTAAGATCTAGCTTGCTGAAATAATATGCTTTTTTTTTTTTTTTTAAAGATAATACACCGTATTTATACATGAAAACTTTACATGATGAAAAACTTGTAATACATTGTTGTCTTACATTTGTTTGAGTAAACAACAGAAAAAGTTTTATTTTGATTTCTCTAAATTTAGATTTTTTTTCCTTAATATTCTATTCATTTATTCCATGTCTAAAAAGCAAATCACATATAAAATATTGTGCATTGGGTGGAAGTATCACTACATATTTGGCTCATACGGGATTTGCATAAAAGATAAACATATAATTTCCCTAACATTTCACTTTTTGTAATTTGAAACATCTCTTTGAATTTCCATCTATTAAACACAACCTGCTTTCACCATTAACCTCCCCTCTCCAAAAGAAATTAGCATTTGATGGAAAACTTTTACTCACATTTAAAATATCAGTAAAAATAAAAAAAATTGCGTGCAATCCTTTTTAGATTATTGACACAATTTCTCAATTTTCTTTTCAACATTTTGCCATGTTCCAGTCTGATTGCATTTCAGTTACTTTGGTATCAAGCAGACTCCGTACCAAAAGATTGTGAAATTCTTTTTTTTTTTCATTCCGAACAGAAGAAAGCGTCAATATCATCAAATATTTATCCCGTACCTGTCTGCCATCAAAGCGCTCGCCTTGAGGTACACTGTCGGAGTGGAGAAAAAAGTCTATTATTTTAATCCAGCGTTCGCACTTGTGTAGGTGCGTATGACCTTGTCGACATTGAGAGACACAGACTGAATGCTAAAACCGGCCATACGAGTTGGATTAGAGTCAAAACCAAAAAAGAAAAAAGGTTTTTAAGGCTTCGTTCTGCCTGAAAACAGATATATTACAAATTGTGTCTAATTAATGCAACAAAGAGATCTTCAAATGACAGATAGAAAATGATCCTGTCTGCAGGTTTTGTGAGGAGGGAAAAGAAGGCCCCACTTTTTTTTATTAATTAAATCTGAATCATAATTTTTATTCATTAAACCGTTTTTTAGCAATTCACAAAAAGACAAATTAATTCCAGGTTTGTGGCACTGTGAGACGTGGCAAAAGCCAGAGTAAACTCTGCACCTCTACGCCGCGTTTTAAACTCTTTTCATGTAATGCACTGGTTTTGGATAATGTTAGACGCATTAGGTACCGGGAAATATAATATTTTGGGTCTTGACTCAAGTGCAGATTGTCGATAAACAGGAAACTGAGCTGATGCTAACAATGCTTTGCAAGCTTTGTTTTGCCTAGCATGTGAGCTAAAAATTTTTCCCAGAAACAATATGTTTATTTAACACATTTTAATTTAACACACTTTACAAATTGGAATATTTTGTCGGGTGTACTTGTTTGTTATTTTTTTTCCAGCAATGTTTTCTCGTGTCCTAAAAATAGGCCTAAAAACCCAACGTTACATCCAGACAGTTACGCCCATAATTAATCTGACAGAAATTTTTGTTCTTTTTTTTTTTTTTGACCACTACTATGTACTTCTACTTGAGTATCTACTTTTGCTGTTTTACCAAACGTGCTGTATAAAATGAATACTCCTTATTACAAATGCTGCCTGGGCACATCCATGCTAAAGAGGGGGAGGAGCTAGCGCCGGATAGACTTACACATACAGTGGTGTGATTGCTGTGTTGTCACCAGTTCAAACAGAGCACGAAGAATGAAAGGACAACTCCTGATCCTGTGGAGGACAAAGTCGAGCGTTAAACCAGAGAGTCCAGTCCGAGTAAACATGAAAAGAGTTGATTTGCATTTGCCATGTACAGGTTTCTGGATTTCAGTGGTTTTTGTTGCTCAAATACATTGACAAACAATGCTTACTGAACGTGGGCTCACCTATCCACAGATCTGACCTGTAACTTGGCCTAGTGGTGTCACCTCTCCATGGAGATAGACAGGTTTAATGCCATGTTGTGGAACATTCCAGGCAAATCAAAACCATATCCATGGAGACAAGCAGGTACACCAGAAAACACTTTATAATATTGCCACTTTTTATCATCCTTAATTCATAATGAACAAATAGAATGATTGATGAGAAGGCTTGTTTTGTCTGAACTAAATATAAACACATGAAAAATAAATCTCACTAGATCATTTTCCACAGATCTTGCAGTGATTATACACTTGCGAGATCCTGTAGCACAAGATCTTGTCCCGTCCAAAATAAAGAGTAATAATAAAACTCTTTTCAACATTAAGATGTTTTGACTTCAGACCAAAAATAATTTTCAATCTGAGGAGCTGAAACCTCAAGAGCAAGACCTGTTTTCATTCCTAAACTCATTTAGATCCATATTGATCTACATACAGTATACTGAGGTTGTTGGCAAGCTCCTCGGTGGAGCTCCGGGGGTGGATGAGATCCTCCCTGAGTACCTAAAGTCGTGTGGCAGTCGGGGACCGTGCCTCTGGACTAGCAGACCGGGGTGGTGGTTCCTCTGTTCACTCCTCAGCCTCCGTGGTAAGGTCTATTCCAGGGTACTGGAATAGGAGAACAGTGTGATTTTTGTCCTGGTCGTGGAACACTGGACCAGCTCTATACTCTCCATCAGGTGCTCAAGGGTTAATGGCAGTTTGCCCAACCATGTGCTTTGTGGATCTGGAGCAGACCGTGTCCCTTGGGGTTTCCTTTGGGGTTTTTTCCAGGAGTATGGGGTCCGGGGCCCTTGGCGCAGGGCTGTCCGGTCCCTGTATGACCGCAGCAGGAACTGTGTTCGCATTGCCGGCAGTAAGTCAGACCTGTTCCCAGTGCATGTTGGACTCCGCCAGGGCTGCTCTTTATCACCCGGTTCTGTTTATTTTTTTTATAGACAGAATTTCTAGGCGCAGTCAGAAGACCGAGGGGGTTTGGGGACCACAGGATCTCATCTCTGCTGTCGCCAATGTTGTCCTGATGGCTCCATCAAACAACATGCTCTGGGACGGTTTGCAGCCGAGTGTGAAGCAGCCGGGATGAGAATCAGCACCTCCAAATCCGAGACCATGGTTCTCAACCGGAAAAGGTGGCTTGCCCTCTCCGGGTGGGTGGGGAGTCCTTGCCCCAAGTGGAGGAGTTCAAGTATCTCGTATGGAACGAGAGATTGACAGGCGGATCGGTGCAGCGTCTGCAGTGATGCGGTCGCTGCATCGGACTGTTGTGGTGAAGAAGGAGTTGAGTCAAAAGACAAAGCTCTCAATTTTCCGGTCAATCTACGTTCATGAGCTCTATGGTCATGAGCTTTGGGTAATGACCGAAAGGACAAGATCGCGGATACAAGCAGTCGAAATGAGTTTCCTCCACATGGTTGCTGGGCGCTCCCGTAGAGATAGGGTGAGGAGCTCAGTCACACGGGAGGAGCTTGGAGTAGAGCCACTGCTCCTCCACGTCAAGAGGAACCAGATGAGGTGGCTCGGGCATCTGTTCCGGATGCCTCCTGGGCGCCTCCCTGGGGAGGTGTTTCGGGGCATGTCCCACCGAGAAGAGGTTGGAGGGACTATGTCTCTCGGCTGGCCTGGGAACGCCTTGGAGTCACCCTGGGGAGTTGGAGGAAGTGTCTGGGGAGGGGGAAGTCTGGGAGTCCATACTTATACTGCTGCCCCCGCGACCCGGCCCCAGATAAGCGGAAGATGGATGTATACAGTATATTATATCCTTCTCGTCTGAAACATACAAGTAGTATAGCACACTTAAGCTCCTCCTCAGAGCAGATTGAAATGGAACCACAGCACACATTAATAAACGAGGTCCCCGGCGTACGCAGCCTGATTGGATTGGTAATGTTTTACAGCGTGTAATTAATTGCTGGCTGCTGCTTACACCCATCGAGTTTAACGGCTAATTTAGAGGATTCGTGGCGAGGAGCCGGGTTTTCCTCACACTTGTTCGTCACCGCAATCAGAATGAACAACCTGATTTAGTGACCACGACTGGAGGCATTGTCATATAGGAAATTAAGTGACATTTACAGTTTTTTATTTGTTATTTCTTCATCAAAAACCTTCTTGGAGTTGTGTTTCTTCATCAAAAACCTTCTTGGAGTTGTGTTCTGTTTCATCCAGGCTTTTGAGTTGTGCAAATTGTGGAAGTTTTCTTTGCAAGAGTTTAAGATGCTGCACTGTATTTTCAAATAACTAAATAGAAATAAAAATGCTTTGCCTTGGTTGTTTCAATGTATGGCATTAAACATATCTATCTCCACAGAGAAAAGCAATAACAAACACCTGTAATTTAATAAATACAAGATATATAAGTTTAAAGTCTGCAGGACAGGCTCTCCTGTTTTTCTAATTATGACTTGTTCTAAAACAGAATCCCATTGAAAACACAGAGACAGTTTAGACTTAACTGACACACTTTTCTGACAGTTTACACCATCATTCAACACAATAAAGGTTGTAATAAACTGTTGTGTCATTAATATGGATTTTGGCTCTTGCTTTCAGTATGATCATATTTGTCCAACCAGGAAGTACAATTATAAACTTTACTTATAAACTGGGGGCAAAATATTTGGTCAGATCTGAAATATAATTGTGTTCACTACGTTTTAGTGAAAAAAGTTACATGAGCTACGTTTCCACTGGTTCACTTTGGAGCAGATTGGTACAGTAAGAGAGTGTCTCCACTGACTTAAGTGACCCATAGGCTTCTAAGTTCCAAAGCGGTGTGGCTCGCTTTTTTGAAAGTGGAAAAGTTCTATATAAATACACTGCAATAATTATAATAATATGAGGCTGTGCTCCGTGTGCAGAATGGGCCCGCGCTTTATGAAAAACATATGCATTTTTGCAGGGAAAGGGGAAAGCGGAATAGTGCAAGTGCCCTTTAAAACGTGGACACAGTGAACATATCATCCTTTAATCATCATGACTGAGCGGCAGTGGAATGAGAGTGGCTCCTCCTCATTTTAACATATGACTAACCTTCAAATTAAACCCTGGTTACTATGACCAGAGAGTGGCAGCTCGCAGAAATTTAGAAATGTATCAGGATTACTAATTACAATTTACATTTCGGAGGTGCACCACTCGGGTTGTGCTCATAAAACGAGAGCTCAAGAAGAGATGAGCATGTACTGAGCTGCAGCACATCATGGACGGCATGTGGCATCACTCGTATAAAAACTTTTTGCATGAACAGTTTTGATAATAATAAAGTCCCGGGTTGTGTGTGGTGGGACTTCTGCATTACGGCAGCTGCATAATTATAGCTTAATGCTTGGTTTTGTTCCTTCTTACAATGTAGTTTTATATTACCCCTGCCTCCCCTTAAACTCTGCCAATGTTGGAGATGGCTTTAACTGTTCCACAATCTTTACGACTGAATGTATACAACATGTGTTTTATGATAATCTGCACATTTGTTAGAGGCTTCCTGATGTTGCTTGAGCTCCTGCTGTGCCCATGTCTTGTGAGGACACTGAGCTTGTTTGAAATCTCTCCTCAGATGTATTTCTTTTTTTGTCCGTCTTGATGAAACACTTCAGACTCTTCCATGCCTCTCCACCAACTAAACAGCACAGCCCACACAATCTCCAGAGCGCCGCCCTGAAAGCCTCCAGTGCTCCTCAAAGAACATGCAAGCTGTTATAGGCTAAACACTGGTACGGCTGAAAGCCTGGAGGCCCAACAACATGTCTTTATCTTCAGTTCCTAGTAATACATTCTAGTATATTCGAGTATCAGTACAATCGATCATGTTTTAATCTGCACAAATGAGGATTGCCATGTTTTCACAAAGCAACAAGCGACTGAGCCTTTGACAAAAAGCCCCAAAAGAACCAGCCCCACAAAAAATTATACATTATTTTATTAATGTGACTTTCTTTCAGTCAGGCATTCCCTTGTCAGGAATGGTGTTAGCACTCTATCTACTGGCAGCAGAGGGAATTACCATGGAGAAATAAACAAAAGCTAGCTTCCCCCAACATGTTAATGTAACATGCAGTTTTAATGAAGCTGATTTAAGGTAGAAATGTTCAGAACGAGTCTGGTGATGATTAATGGGCTTAAAAACAGCACAGGAGACCTCCGGATCTTTACCTTTGCGCTCAGAAGTCTGGGACATTTGAATCAGAGAGTTTTCTGAGGTTCAGAAAGAGAGGACCTCATCAACAGGATTTATGAAACAAGCATGAATGAAAACAAATACAACTGCGGCTATGTTTTTTGACAAGGGAACAATGTTAGAAAATGGTTAAAAGCGCCAAAAAGTCTATTTACATGCATGTCCTTTAAGTATAATCTATTTTATTGGAAAATCATCTTCTACGACACCCATTTTTTCATGCATGGCGATTTAAGATACACATAATTTGTACATGCAACGCTGGCCCCAATTGTGCACCGGCAGTAGAAGACTTGGAATTGATGACACACAATTTGCATGTGTCTAAATATTGCTGTTAGAACAACATAGTCTATTTGCGCTTCAGTAGACACACTGACTTATCATAACACTGATTATTTTTACTGCCTCTAATTTCCCAAACTATCCTAATTGACTTTTTATCTTGTAGTACTTGTTTTTTCCTCCTTCTGCTTGTGTCCGTGTAAGTGCGGCCTAATAAGTGAACGTGTACAGTAGTTAGGCATTTCTACTGTAACGAGGCTAATTTGCATCATTGATCGCTGCTCTCCGATAATGATGATGACCCTATAGTGTGTGCTCATTACCAACGCCATACGGATGCCTTCTATTAGCAGCTATACCTGACCCCCACCTCCACCTTGTCCTCCTCTTCCTCCTCCAAAACAATCTCTTTTTATGGCTTGTTTACGCTTGCAAAGTTATTAGCGCTAATGTGCAATCCGTTAAGACACCAACGCCAATGTCCGTTTCAAATTGACTATAAAGTGTGTTGGTGGAGAGGTTATAGATTTTTATTTCCACGTCCATGTTAGTTATGCAGAGTACATTGCTGGCTGTCATCTCGGTGCTGTCTAATCGCTGGAATGGTATCAATGCAATGTTGTGACAGCCTGCGTTGAAAAAGCAATTGTTGCCGTTTGATTAAAGTTTGTATCTAAATGGAGTTGGTTGGCAGTGAGTGGCGTTGTGATGTTCTTTGTGGTTGGACTGTCTGAACTTATACTCGAAGGCACCATTAGATTTGAGTTTTATCCAATGTGAAATCTATGCAAGTGTGAATTATCATTTTCTCTGTTAAAGAGCACATATTCTGCATTATTTCCAATATCGCAATCGCACTAAACTGACTCCTTTCTACATGCTAATTGGCAGACAGCCTATTGTTTCTAGGATGCAAATTCTTATGCTTACAAACATCAAAAAGGAAAGATGGACTCGAGGTGTGAGAGAGGAATTTCCGTTGGATATAACAAGAATTGTCCAGCCTGTCTAGTGTATTACATTTACAGAAAAATGCAAAAACATAGACTTGTGGAGTTTCTATCCAAAATGAACACAGAAGTGCTGCATGCTGCTAAGGAAGATCTTGTGTTTAACAGGCAGACTGATAAAACTCTGAAGCGGTCACAAAGCAGAATAATAACTAAACAAAGAATGAAAAACCACAAAATGAGGAAAATGAGGAAACATGTATTGACCAAAGGCGATATCCTGAAAGGGCGAGGAAGAGACCTGATTATTTTGATGATTATGTTACAGACTTTAGTGTAACTTACCTCGAACGTATAAAGAAGCTGTAACCTCACCAGATGCAAAAGAATGGGTTAATGCAATGGACGAAGAGATGCTATCATTAAAGAACAAAGTAACGTTCATCCTGACCACACTACCACAGGGCAAATATGTAGTGGGGGGTAGATGGGTCTGTGCGATCAAAAAGAACTCTGATGGATCAAACAAATACAAGGCCTGATATGTTGCCAAAAGGGTACAGTCAGAAGAGAGGTGTGGACTATGAAGAGACTTTCTCTCGTACTGCAAGTATGACAAGTATCAGGGTGCTGGCACAAAAAGCAACCGAGGAGAATCTGATAGTCCACCAGATGGATGTGAAAACAGCCTATTTACATGCACCAATTGAATGTGACATTTACATTGAACAGCCTCAGGGTTATGAAGTGAAACCTGAAGGAAACAGCAGACTGGTGTGTGAACTGGAGAAATCCCTGTATGGACTAAAACAGTCCGGACCACCTGTGTGAGAATAACTAAACCAGGCAGATAATTGTGTGTTTAGCCAAGTAAAACTATTGAAGTTTGAAATGTTTGTGTTTGGTGTTTAAAATGAATACTTATGTTATGGGTGTATAGGCCTTATTATGTTTATGTATAATGGACTAATTAAGAATTTAAATGTGAGCAAGTGAGGGTGTTGATGTGCTCTCATTTTGTTTCCTCCCATATATATTATTGATTGATGTTGACAGTGTTTATGTTGTCACATGGGTTGACCCCAAAATAATAAAAGATGTAGTGTGCCCGTGTGAATACGGTGATCGCACAAAAGCAATACAACGTGTACTGCTGTGTTAACGCTGTGTAAAAAGGACCCTGCTAACAGTATTGTTATTGTCCTTTAAACATGCTCTTGTATCTTTACTCTGGTATCTCATGTTTAGAACTTAAACCACACTTTCTCAGAGTCAGGCATTCTCTTATCAGGATTATTGTTAGCACTCAGATTTTGCACGCAGATTTACCATGTGGAAATAAACAAAAGTTAGCTTTCCCCGACATGCTAGCGTAAGTAGCACGATGTAATGAAAATGATTTGAAGCAGTAATGCTCAGAACGAGTCTTGTGAAGATTTATGGATTTAAAAACAGCATAAGAGACAGGATTGGACATCAGAAATCTGGGTCAGGGAAATAAAATGTTTTCTGAGGCTCAGAGGGAGAGGACCTCAGGATTAATGAAACAAGCATGAATAAAGCTAAATACAACTCCAGGTATGTTTTTGATGAGGAAACAATATACGACCATAGATAAAAGCTAAAAAAAAAAAAAAAGAAAAGCCCTTTATGTGTCCTTTCAAGGAGACTATTATGCTAAATCAACTTTTAGGAACTTTAAACCCTTTAATTGTTCTCCCTTGTCATTAAAGCTCTTGAAGTTCTGTTGAGGTTAAGACGCCCTTGTTCAGTCAGTCCAGGTCTTGATTGTTCCCCGTGTCCACTGCTCTTGTCGCCATGCAGATGTTGTGGATTTGTTGGGAATATTCCAGAATATGGCATTAAACAAATCTATCATTGTGTCTTTTTAAGGAATAAAATGCTTGTAACTGAATAAATGCAGCTTCAATGGTGCAAAACCTTTTTGTCTCCATGGAGATGTTGTGGTTTTTCCCTGGAATTTTCCACAGTATGGCATTAAAACTTGTCCAGGGTGAGAAAGCTAATGAGTTCAACTGTGTGTGATTCCAAAGTCTGATTATATACATGTGAGCGTATTCTGCAGTGTTGTCAATCTGTGTTACACGGTTTTTCAGATTTCTAGACTTTTACATTTCTTATCAGACTGTAGCAGCTCTTTCACATTGTCGACGTGTTTTATGCTGTAGCAAGAGCAGATTTAAACTCAAACTGTTTTTCCACTCACTGTTAAAATTCCAAATGTTGTGATGTCATCATCTTCGTCATCAGCTTGCCCTTCCTGATGATAGCAAGGGAAACCCAGCAAATTATTCTGATTCCGAACGTAATGTGCTCTGAGTTACAATAGTTCACCCTTAATACTGCCGTTGTATCTTTGGGCAAGGTACTTTCCTCCTCGGCCACAATGTCTGTGTACACTGATGTGTGAATGTGTGTGAGAATGTGTGTGAATGTGCTAACAGGTGACTGGTTCATTGATGTAAAGTGCTTTGATTGCCTTGAAGGTAGAAAAGCGATGTATAAATGTGACAATTTTTGACAATTTTAGCTGTCGTAACATGCCACATTCTACCACAATTGCTTATGCAACAGACTGAAGAATGAGACTGCATTGCAATCTAGTGCGTCTGTTTTGTTTTCAGCCTTTTCAGTGCATTGACTTTGTCTGGTAATCGCAGAGGAAAGAAAACATGACTAATGACGGAGCAACTTTTTATTGGACTTTTGTGGCAGCAGATTTCATTCACCCACAGCGTCTGCTCCCACCAGCTGGAGAGGGGCTGGAATGTGAAGTGCAAACTAGGAAATGAGTGGCTAATTTTTCACAAGGGGACTTTTTAGGTCTTGGGTTAGTTTCACATACCATGTGGGGTCTTTATGATTTGAGCTGTGTGAGGTGTGTCTCTCTGTCTGCCCCCCCCCCCCAAAATATAAATATATGGTGACCAGAGTTGGGGGTAAAGCGTTAGCTGGTATCACGTTAACGTACTCAAATTGCTATTTTAGACAAGGAACGTAACGCCTTAGTTTTGTACACTCATATAATCTAGTACTCCCCACGTTACTTTTTTAAATCAGTAAGATGTTAGCTTTGGTTAGGTCTCATCTCCTCACCGCAATCCCAGAGCTCGGCGTGTTGTGCTCATGCGCACTGCACAGCTAGAGACTGGGACTCTTGTCCTCACGCCAAAGATGCACGTTTTGAAAAACTCCTTCCCCTTCTATATAACCATTATTTTGTAGCTGAAGAGTAAATGTAGGGTAACAGTGATGTGGTGAGTTTGATTTAAAAACAAGTGCCTTCTGTTGTTGTGCGTTGGTGCTCTTGTCAATGCACAGGATTTAGCTTGAGGACAGGCCTACACGTGTTTATTGTATAGCATTGTATTGTGGTAAAAAATAAGCTCAATCAAATGCATTTACTTTGCTTGTTTATTTGATATTTCAATGATTATGTTACTGTGTTTGTGGAAAGCCAAGCCGTCAGGCTCGCCCCCTTGTGTTAGGTTTAGTTTTTGCATCAGTAGTGTTATGTGTAACAGTGTAATGGCAGCTTTGTGTTCGGAGGAAAAAGTTCCAAACCAATTAAGGACTCACATCAGGTTTACCTCTGTTTTGCTGTGCGTGAATGAACAAGCAAAGGGAAAGGTTATACAGTAATGTTAATTATTGGTAATGGAAGAGGACCCTGACTAGTTACTTTTATAACAGTAGCACAGTAATGTGAGACGTTGAACAGCATGAGGAAAATAAAGGTTGCGTGTGAGCGCTAAAACGTGTAGTAAGGGTCAAACTACTGTATTACAGAACACTGTAAGGCCCCAGGCCAACACCAGCAGCTCACATCGGTCACCATAAGAGCCAGTTACACTCGCAAGCGACGGTGAAGGGCCTTAAGTGAAAAGCGCTTTGAGTGCCGCTCGTGGTTGAGTGGATAGCACACATGCCTCTCATGTCGTGAGTTTGAAACTGGCTCTCAACAGTTTACTATGTCTTTTCCCATGTCTTATCCCCAATTCATGCTGCGCTGTCAAAGATCCTTCAAAGAAAAAAAAAGAAAGAAATGAATAAACTCATTATGGTGAATATTTAGAATGCTTGGAATGCATTATTTAGTTTATTTATTTTTATTTTATGCATTTGTTTATTTGAACTGGGACAATACACATTAATGAACATTTCTGTAAATGTACCCTTATTAGCTGTAGTTTAGCTAGTTTTCAAGGCAAAGTCTAAAATGCCGGCAGTATAAAACATACATTAGGTTTAGTAATGTCGGTGTAATCCCTCATTCATCCAGAAGTGTTCCATTGTAGAAAAAGGTAGAAAAATAGGTTTAGTCATAAAATATAAAAGATTAGGAGTCCACATAAAAACAGATTACGGTGAAATCTACAAGAGCACAGCACGGCATAAATGTCAACAACAATAACATGGGATAAGCACTTAAGTAAGTGTAAAGAAGTCTGGAGGGGGCACATCACCAGCACATTCACCTGCATGGAAATAGAAAGTTAGAACCCAACATTTTTGGAGAGGTTTTATGCCATAATGTGGAATATTATAGCCAAAGGAACAACATTTCCATAGAAACAAGCCAAGTACAAGTTTTGAGGAGATGCAAGCACACTTACTGTAATGATAAAAGGTTGTTTCCTTCCAGAAGGTTGTTTCCCTCCAACTCCACAATCATCTAAAATCAAACAGTCTCTTTGACTGCCCATCCCACAGCACAGAAACAGCCGTCATCAGAGTCACCAGTGACCTTCTGATGGCCTCTGACTCTGGTTCAACGTCCCTTCTCATTCTTATATAAAATAATAAATGAATGAAATATATAAAATACATATACACACACATTCATACCTACATACATACACACACACACACACACACACACATATATGCTGCACAAGAACAGGCCCTGAGCTCCAGAGCAATAGAGGTCCAGATCTACCACACCAGACAAGACCCAAGATGTAGGCTGTGCAAGTGGCTGACATAGTGTACAGGAATATCTGCGCGAAGTATGGACCGGAAACCCCAAGTTCAAAGTGGTAAACACCCTAAAGGTGGTAGAGAAGGACACAGCCAAGATCCTGTGGGACTTCCAGATACAGACTAACAGAATGGTAATGGCAAGCCAACCAGACATTGTGGTGGTGGATAAACAGCAGAGGAGGGCCGTTGTGGTTGACGTGGCGATACCAAGTGATGGAAACATCAGGAACACGAGAAACTGGAGGAATACCAAGGGCTCAGAGAAGAGCTGTTGTTGGGATGATTGTTGTGATATTTTTTTCTGCTGCAATTTACAGAACTTTTTTATCGTGACTGACCTAACATTACAATATGTGTTATTTAGTTTTTGACATTAGATAGTTTGTACTCCCCTGGCCTAATCCAATGGACCTTACCATTATTTCCTCATCACCCTCTTCAAAAACTTTTGAACCACATATAATATTCATAACTTGTGGGAAATCAAGATGTTGAAAAGAATTGTTAAAACTTTGAAGAGCAGTCAAACCTGTCTGGATTTCTACACTTTCTAACAACCTGATTTTAAATAATGAAACAGGGATGAAAACTGTTAAGAGTTTTGCTCACTATGCGAACATGGATAGCGATGTAGTCTTTTATCACCTGTCCTGCCGGCGCCGTTTGAAGAACTGAAGTTAGCAAGCTAATTAAATAAAGCCCGGAGGAATGTTTCACAACTGTCAACAAACGAGAATAAAAGGTGCAAAAGCTTCTCAAGGCGGCAACAAATGTTACTTTTAAGGTTGAACTTGTAATGGCGATGATTCAGTGGAGTAAAATAAAGAGCAATAACGAATATACAAGCTGTCTTCTGTGTGCAATATTGGTACTTTGAATTTACATTTCAAAAAGCTCGTAGGAATAAGACTGAAATGTGTCTCGAAATAGCATCGTACAAGCAACAGTCCAGCTGGTTTTAGTGGACTTTTCTTTTGTATGTATATACTATATTATTTCTTGTCTATGTCCAGACATTTTTTGTATATTGGTCACACAAAAAAGATAATGTCGGATGGCTAGGCAGATTATGGGATCAACATGCAAACAAAAGCAACACTCAATTGCACCAGGGTTAAAACACATGGGCAGCGACAAACCACAGCGGCCAGCGACGTGATTTATTCCAGGACCAATTGCGAGTCTTCCAATAATATGATTGGCTGTGAAGTGTTAAGTAATTATGAGTATGTATTTCAGAGGTGAAATACTGCTCGTATGAAGTGTCAGAAGGTTTTGCACGAACTCTTCTTTATATTTATTCCTAGTTTGGAAATGCAGCAGCTGGCTTCCGGGTTATGGCGGCGCTTTGCGCTGACGCACCTCTCAATACCGCTGCAAAAATTGGGTTTAAAATCATCTTTTGACCCACCTAATCCTAAAGAGGAAGAACAAAAGATGAGTAAACAAGGAGAAAATAAATCTGGTAGCACTACAGGACCAAAGCAAACAAAGCTGATGGCCCACGGTCCCACGGGAAAACAGCTAACGAGGCTAACACGGCTGATGAAGCTAACAAACCTGACTCAGCGAGACGCGGCTCTTCCCCACCGGAGACGCTCAACGATATGAAAAATAAGCTCCTGGATTTGGAGTCCAGATCTCATCGTCCTAACCTGAGGCTTGTGGGCGTTGAAGAAGGAGAAGGAAAGGATGCAGAGAGCTTTTTGGAGAAGATTATTCCCAAGCTCATTGTTGGCTCAGGAGTTGAAGTCCCTCCCATCACAATCGAAAGAGTGCATCGCAAGGGCAAACAAAGACCAGCTTCTGATTTACCATGAGGACTGATGATGAGGTTTCTTAACGATCGTGTAAAGGAGCTTGCCTTGAAGACAACAAGGGTTAAGGGAGACCTTCAGTACAAAAGCAAGCGTGTCTTCTTTGCTCCAGATATTCCATACGAGGTCCGTCAACAACGGCAAAGGTTCAACCACATCTGTGAGGAGCTCAGGAGGAGAAAACTGAGACATGGGTTCTCTTTCCCCGAGACTCTTCTGGTGACGTTTGAAGGTAAAAAACAAGTGCTCAAAACACCAGGAGAAGCTGAGGTGCTCTTAAGGAAGATGCAGAACACGGAAAGCTGAGGAGTGCGAGAGATGGAGCCACCAGCGTGGGGTTTGTGAGTTCGGGTTGTGGCCACAGGGTTATACATTTCTGTTAATTTGAAGAGGCTGACATTATTTATTTGTTTTTAACAGCAGACTTTATGCTTCTTGTTGGCTGTCTGCTTTCTTACATAAACTCTGTGACTAAACACATCTACTCATCGATGTGCCAAATGTGGGAGATTGGATTTGTGTGAAATTGGAAAATACTTGCAGAATGCAGCGGGGGTGTGGTGAGTTAATGAGGTCAGATATCCAGTTCTTTCTGAGGATTGGTGTCAGGAGTGCCTGGGGAGTTTTTTGGGGGGGGCCCTTCATTAGGATTGGACTTCCCTCCCATTTACGATATTTTTCTTGATCAGGGTTTGGGTTCTATGCCAGTTTTCAGCATGAACCCTTTTGTTTTCTTTTTTACCCTTTCAGTTGTTCTGTGTTCCTATGGTTATTGTGTATGTTTGTTGTTTCCAACCAGGGAGATTAAAAATATAAAAAAATATCAACAGTAAGATTAATACAATCAACCCAATGGCATCAGAAGTGTTACAAGTAGCATCCTCCAATGAAACAAGAAAGAATGGACATTGTATATTTACAAGAGACACATTGGAATGACACTGAACATCAAAAACTAACAAAATTCTGTTATAAAAAATCCTATTATTCATCGTACAAGGACAAACATAGAAGGGGAGTTGCAATTCTGATTTCAAATTGAATCGTTTTTGAACAGAGTTTTGAATGTAAGGATAAAGAAGGCGTATATGTACTGGTTAGAGGGAACATTAATGGAAATGCTTTTGAATGTGTATGCTACACCAGGGAGTGATATCACTTTCTATACCGATATCATGGACCTTAATTATAAACCACTCTGAGTGAAACCCTAATTTGTAGCGGCGATTGGAATCTTCGCATTCAGCCTACACCCCTGGGTGAAAGCTGTTCTTGCAACATGGAGGGAGCTGATCAAAACATACAAACTAAAATATATTAAAATTTTAAATTGGTTGGCTTACAATAAAAATGTCACACCTAACAGCACAGACTCAAAGTCTGGACAACAAGAGGTATAAAAGTCTTTTACCAGATTGTAAAGGAGAATCATCTGAAGAGCTGTGATGAGTTGTAAGAATCCTTTGGCTTAGAGAAACAGGACTTTTATAGATATTTGCTAATAAGGAGTTATTATCACCAAGAAATCAAAAAGAATGATGACCATCATAGCCCTTTGACTAAAATATTTATTAAAGCATATAAATCTGAACTTTCAATGGGATTAATATCTAAATTGTACAAATGTATTAACAATTTGTCACTCACTCTACTGATTACATTAAGGGTAAATGGGAAAGAGAGGGTCACTTTGTTCTGGCTGATGAAGAGTGGGAAAGTATATGTACATCTCAGTGGAAAACTACAAAATCACTTGTTTGGAGAGAATTCTGTTGGAAAAGGGTGTCTTGTTTCTTTATAAACCCATGTTAAAGTGCCCATTATTCACAGGGAAATGCAGACTGTTGGAGAGGATGTGGCAGCCAGGAGGCAAATCACTATAATGGATATTATAATGGACATTCGACAAATGGAAAAAATCAGCCTCAATTTGAAAATTGACAATTTTGACAGACTGTGGGCAAAGTGTTGGGTTCAGTTGTTTTTTTAATTTAGTGCTGTTTCTACCAATTTTTTCCTGATTGGAACACGTTGAGCACAATCTTTGTTTCTTTACATTATTTATTTTTGTTTTCTATTGTTGGTTGACCAGTGGAACAAATCATCTTATATATTCTGACCATGGAATATTGTCATTTGTTTATTCTTTTTACTTGTTTATAACCAATGCATTTTAATCCCATACATTATCACGTATTTACCAAACAAGTACTTTCATAGTTGTGATTGTAACTTCAAATGGAATTTGGTTTGATTAAGAAAAAAAAAAGGGAAAAAAAATATCTTTGTGGACTTATGGACTCAAACACTGGCGATATGGTTTTATTTGTCTTTCATTAAACTTCTACAGAATGACATCAGACCTTTGCCACCTCTATTACAATGACACCGTCTGCAGAATATACATAACCCAGTATTAGCGTGTAATATTACATATGTATTCAGGTTAGGTTACATTAAAAAGCAATTGCTGCTCTCAAAACCACCTCATTTTTCTTAATTTGCTGAGTGTAGTTATGCAAAGATGGTGGTCGCCCTTACATGCATGAATCAGCGTGGTATAAGTATTCATACATGGAAATACTGTGTTGATTTATACGTCAATTTGTTCAGAGTAAGCACTTAAATATATGTTTTCCTTAATTTAAAAAGTAATTACGAATCTGCACCTTTGAAGGCCTTTTTTCAGGACCAGAGACCTGGTGGTGGTGGTTGTGGTGAAGAGGAGGAGATGGAGAAGCTGAGGAGGCAGATAGTCCCAATTCTACGGTGAAAAAAGAGAAAGGGGGGTTAAAGTATACTTGTCCTAACTGGGCTCATGACAGATTGATCTGTGTCTCACTCTGAATTGAGTTCTTCTTCACATGAATCAATCTGAAATCTGAAAAAATATACTTCATGCTGATCGGTCAAAACGTCACAACAGCGGAAGAAGCAGAAAAATCTAAATTGTGTTAGAGCCAGTGTTCAGGAAAGCACAGTCCTCTTTCTCATCCACAAATGTACTATGTGCCATTGTGTGCACGTTTTTGAAAAACAAAATAGTTCAGGCTGAAGTATGGCCATTGGCGCCGCCATGTTTGTTTTGGTTCGGTTGTTTTGACTCCCGCCCAAACCACAAAGCTGCTCGGAGATTAGTTCCAGTCCCGCCTGTGGGCCCTAAATGCCATGTGATTTGCCCGTTAAACCACTTAAACCACTGGTGCGAACTGCAAACGAATCAGCGGGAGCCTAACAATCAAATTTTAAAAAATCTAAAGAAACAAAGAAATTAAAAGAAAGTCTGAATCTCTTTCTTTTTTGGGCGTGAGTTAATGTCTGGATGAATTGTGTCTTTAATCTGCCGCTTTACAGATTTACGTAAATGTATCTGACTAAAAATAATTCCTTTTCTCTCGTCCAGGTGGGCGGGACCATGTACAACACGGGCCGCCATGTGTCCCTGCGATTGGACAAAGAGCACCTGGTGAACATCTCTGGAGGACCAATGACGTACAGCCATCGTCTGGAGGAGATCCGGCTACACTTCGGCAGTGAGGACGGCCAGGGCTCAGAACACCTGCTCAACGGTCAGGCTTTCTCTGGAGAGGTAAGTCCACGCTTGGTACGAAGAGTGAGAACGCTTTTGAGGGGGACGGTTTCGAAATGTATAAGTCACAAAGCTATAGGTGCATAGCACATGTGGGAAAACCTACTATTTATTTAGGTGGACAAGAAGAGCTAGGGGATTTTGAAAAAGAATTGTTAACATAAAATGATTTTCAGAGTTTTATGAAGCATGCTAACAGAGAAATAAAGAGATTACAAGCTTGATTATTATTATTTGGTCAGGACAGTGCATGTTAATGAACATGCCATGGGTTAATTTCCATCTGTAGTTCTGAATTCACTCTCACACACTCTCATTCATGCACCAGCATACATGAATACTGGAGGCAAGGTGGAAGAGGGGTCTTGTCCAAGGATACAACGGCCCCACCTGTGGCACCTGGCCTTACAGTGGTCTCTCATCCCTGCTTAGACCAGTTGGTATGGTCACTTTGATGATGGTTAATGTAGGTTAATTTGAGAATGGAAGTTTATGCAATTGTATTTGTCTTTGCGTAGCCCACAATCACAACAGTAGGACGCCCTGCAGAGCTGCGCAAAGTTGTTCATTTAAACATCAGGAGCAGTTAGAAAATCAAACATTACAACACTTAAGGGGTTTTGACATTTACACCGTTTAGTCCGCTTAAAGCAAAATCGAGTGAAAGAATACCTGCAAGTACGGTTAGATTGGGCTACAGTTCAGATTGATGGGGCTTGTGTCCAGAGAGCAAAGCCTGGCGGAGCAGTGTGTTTGCTCCCTGCAGGTGTTTCACAGCCGCTCCAGAGCATAGAATGTTTAACACTCAAGTCAAGGAAATGGCCAAATATGTGACATGAGAAGAGGAAATCCGTGAATGAAAGTGCGTGGCTGATGCAAGGAACGAGGAGTGTAGAGAGAAGAAGACGCGGATGCCCTCCTCGGAAGAGGAAGGGGGAAAGATGTGGAATACTAGTAAAATGATCTAAATAAATAAAAAGCAATGTGAAATACACAAAATAAAATACACAAAATAGTGAGGTTTGATAATGACTGTGTTTTTATCTTAGAGCCTATTAGCTATATTATACCTATAAAATATGTTATATTTATTACACATGCTGCTTATGAGGCGCATTTTTTTATTATCAAAAACAAACTCCTGACTTAATAGCCCATTAGACTTCATTAATGCATTATTATTGTAATTTATTGAAAAAAGAAAACTGTTTTATTTAGCAAATGAAAAATTTCAAATATTCAAATCATATCACAATTGTGACCCATGTATTGAAATAAGTATCAAATCATGACAGTACCGTCCCATTCCCTCCATGAAGCCCAGTGAGATTGTGCCTATTCTGCCTTTAAAACTCTGCATGTATTAACTCAATTTATTTAATCAGTGATCTGGACATCGAGATCGCCATCTGGAGGTGAACTGAATATTGCACATAGTCTTTATGAAGAGAATTTGACAGAACCGAGTTCAGCAGTTTGATTGCGACAGCAGAAGGATTTCCCGTGTCTCTCAGTGGAGCCGAGTGGCAATGACTGAACGAGCTCTTGCAGCTGACATTGTGGAGCAGGCTGGAGGGAAAGTCCAGAATAGTCCTGACTATGCCCCCCTTGGTAATTCTCTCATTGATCCTGATGAGGGAACACCTGACCGATAAAAAAGTTGTGTGGTTCAGTACATACATTATTTTACACGGGTAAAGGCCATTAATATTAGAAATAATATTAAGGAGGTTATCCAGATTCCTCTTTGTATGCTGATTTGTGTGAACTAAAAAAGTTGTTCAAGTGCAAAAAGGTTGAATCATTCATAATATAGGAGCTTTAAAGAGGTTGACCCATCCCACGCTTCTCTTCCAGTTACTCAGACCTGTCATGAACTTAAGTATTAGCTTGTGCGTCTCCCATTGTTCCAAAGAGCCGTGAGTCATTCAGTCGGCTACATTCTGCAATTAGACCAATAACCAATTTGCGTAGTAACAAAATAACTGCGCTCTTGACAGGCAAATTTATTCTAATTAATGTTAATGATCTATCCGCCTGAGTCTGAGAGCTGATTTTCACCTCGCTCTTGAACGCAGCTTTGTGACAGAACACATTTGAAAGTAAACAGTGTCTTTTGTTTGGGCTGTGACGCTCGGAGGGGTCAAGTCAACTGTGACCCCTGTGTAAAGCTGTCACATCTGAGAGAACTGGACCTGTGAGCAGAGGAGAGAGGGCACAGCGCTCACCAGTGTGTGAAACTGAATGTGTGGTTTATCCAGGACAAAATTCTAAATTAAATTAACCATAGTTTCATGTTCACTTTAAAACCATAAATGTGCTTTATTTCAATTATTTGTATATTTCCATTAGCCTGGACAGCCAATACAACACACTTTCTATACTTTACAAAGACATGTTGTCTGGGCAATCCCTCAACCAGAGAAACATTGGAACAGTATTAAACACAATACATTTTTCATTTTCTCATTTTCTCATAAAGTATATTGTAAAAGCTGAACTTTGATGTCTGCAACTAAATACAAGCCTTTTATCTGTTGCAAACCTGAAAGAAAGAGCCATGTGAGTCACTATGTGATGTTTTGGGATGAGAGCTGATTGGCTGTGTGAGGGTCCACCCTGTTCACTTTTCTGTTAGGAAATGCTGTTCTAAAGCTGTGCATGATGAGCCAAAGGGTTTGTGAGGGCTAGGAGTGAGACAGATTTACTTTCACTGTTTGAAAACAGGTACCGCAGCTTTTAGTGTTTAATTTATTCAAATACTATGTAAGATATCCAAAATATACCTGTGTAAAATATGTAGTTTTTTTAATATGTCACAAAATGATGCCACATTATGTAAGAATAATCCAAATAGTAATAATGTACAATTGTTGCTCCATTATGTGATTGAGCGGGTTTTCACTTTTTTCCCTCATGAAAAAAAAGCAATATGTAAAACAGAGAAAATGGCACTTGAATTTCACTCAAGTAAACAGTAATTTCATCAAACATAACAAGCGAAAAATGCATTTACAGCCTTGTTTTTTTACCATTTGATTTACAATATTCACACTGGGTAAGGGTTAGGATTAAAGTTAGGATGATTTATATCACCATCATCACATTTTTTAAAAAGCATACTATTTCCATACTATAAACATGCCATTACTGTGTGTCATTTGCACATTTATACACCAGCGAGAAATTACAAAGTCTTAACTGTTTGGGATCAAATGCTTCACCTCAGGGTTAGAGGTTACATGCTCTACCACTGAGCCACAGCTCATGGTTGTGATTTGGGTTGGTTATTAAAGATGATTACATTTTGGTGGGAAAAAGCTCGCAAATGTAGTAATAGTTTAAATGTAATAACTTGTATTTATTACTCAATGTGGCAAATTATTACAAAGTGCAGTTTTATTGCAGCTTGTATTTTTATTATTATTATTATTATTACATATTGTATCTGCACGCACCTGGCTATAACCATTTTTCATTTTCCAAAATGCATGCAATTTTGGGGCATTTTTAGACAGAAAAAGGCTAAATTTTTCATAAAAACAGTAAATTATGAAAATTAAACTGCAATACAGTTTTGTCTCATATTTATGCAAACTGCAGAACATTTTTCAATTTCACATTACTACATAGAGTAGTAGTTTAGTAGAATAGTTTTTTTTTACATGCAGTATTTCACTTTTTTATATTTGGGGAGAAAAAGATTGACCTGTTATTCATTCCATTTAGAGTTCTTCCCAGTCCCTTCCATCTCGACTATCTTGTGCAACAAATCCATCAACAAAACCCTCAGAGATGGCTGAAGACAGTGTTCTCCGTTTCGTTTTAAAAGCTTATTTTTCCCCAATCAGAAGAGAAAACAACCTTGTCCCCTCTGCCCCACCAGCCCCCATCCCTCTCAGCAAACCCCACTCTCCAGCTGAAGTAGACCTATTAATGGTTTACACAAGTCCTTGAGAAGGGAACAAAGACTAGTACATTGTCAATATTTGAAAAGATGCATCCTTCTGAAAATCAGCCAGGCACTCCACAGCATATGTCTACAAATGACTCCCACCTATAGCGCATGTAGCTCATGGAGCGATGGTGTGTTAAACTTGATTACATGTGCTGATGTTGGAAGATGGAATGTTTGAAGTCAAGGTAAGTCATGTGCGTTGAAAAGTATGCACAAATACACCATGGAGAACTTTAGCATTAAACTAAACAAGAATTGGCCATGCTGCATATTTTTCAGATCGTTGTTGTTGTCCTCATAGTAGCTGTAGCTTTAGCAGTACTAGTAGTAGTGCAGTAAGGTGTGGTGAGGTTTAAAGCTGGTGAATGAGGCAAAGTGCAGCAAGCTCAAATAGGCCTTTTGTTGAAGGTCACTTAATCACTTAATCACTTAAACATCTTCTCAAATGAGTTAACGACTCGACTGTAGGCTTATAGTTAATACAATTCTTGTTTGGAACAATTTCTTTACATGTGAAAGGTTTAGTTAAACCAGGCAGTGGTTTGGAAGCTTCTGTTCTCCTTACATGTCTGCTACATCATGTACCAGGTGACCCAGAGTGAATATGTGACTTATGACTATAACCACGTGTCCAAAGGAGCCGTATAGAGCAAAGTGAACCGTACTGCCCTGTTTGAGGGGTCCGAAGGGGGCCATGAGAGGTACTAGCGCCCAGAGGGGGCTGGCTTGCTTTTGGCCCCTGGAACACTTTGGCGCAAGATGATTGGAAAAGAAAGAACGCAGACACAGATGAGAACAAAATGGAAAAAAGCAGACATAAACAAAAAATGATCACTCCTCACCACTGACTTCAGCTGTTTTACAGCACTCACCTCAACATCGAAAATATATTTCCAGTGCATAATGGGTCCTTTGCCTGACACTCAAGATTAAAAAGACAGTTGGTGTGTATTTTACCAAATCAAACAAAATTAAAGCTATCACTAACATGTATGTCAATGGAACAAAGATGAACATTATCACTGAGACAGAATACCTCGGGGTTTATTTGGATCAAACTCTGTCTTTTAAAAAAGCATATTAAAAAAAATTATGCAACTCGATCAACTATAATAGCTCATCTTTTAGACACATGAGGAACAGCTTGACAGTCGAGGCCGCTTTCACCTCCTTCACTGCTATGATGATGCCGCACATGACTTCTTGTTTATTCTGTTGGTCTCAGGCCAATGACACCACGCAACAATCTCTCAGATCTCTCTATAACCAAGCATCAAAGGCAATTGCCAAAAAACTATTTGTCATCACCATTGCAACAAAATGTTTCGTTTTGACAATCTTATCTTATTTTCAAACGTCTTCAGAACTTTATTCAAAATCCCTAATAATGCTGCTTCACCTTCTTGAAAAAATATGTCCAACTTTGCTCTGAACAAGCTGCTCGATCGAACAGAAACTGCATCATCCCCAAAAGATCCTCTGCCTTTGCACAATCGGCCTTTTCAGGCAGTGGACTCAACCTCCAAACAGTCTGAAATTGTCTGTAGATATTCATAACTTCACTCGAAACCTGAAAAAGCACACCAAGATAATCAATGGTGCCAACATCAGCCAAGTTAGATATTGGTTGCATTTTTTATCTGTCTGAACTAATTTTTTAACTTTAGGAATTGAGACGTTTCATAGTGTATTTTAATGAGCTAATGTTGATAATGAAATGTAACATGTTGTAGAAATGTGTACTATTTTTACAGTTGTGTATTCACCTGCCCAGGGATGGAAAGTAGAAGTAGCTAAATCTGGTAGATCATCTTTTCTCTTGAAGATGAATGATTTTGTACATTGTCCCTGACAAATAAAGTCTAAACTAAAAAATAAATAAACTAAAAACTAACATTAACCAAACCCAACACGTTGCAGAGACCCCAAAACGCTGCGAAGTGACGCAGAGAGGTGACTCGTGCAGAAACCCACGTCTCACAGTGCCACAAACTTTTTGATTGCCTCAGCTTTTTTCAACTCTGTATTCGAGACTGGTCCCTGCACTGAACCATTTTACACAATCCTTACAGAGTCAAGTAGCACCCTGCCTTATAAAATTCTTATTTAACTTTTTATTTTCTTCCCAAGCGCACGGTGAGACACTGCCTCCCCTGACCACACGTCTCTGTAGTCGTCACAATAAAAAGAAAAGACGGCTTTTTAAGTCTCCATATCATGTATTGGCCTGTCCGTCTGTGGGAACGGGATCTCACCTTCAGTATGGTTCTCCTCGAGGTTTCTACTTTTTCCCACGGGGTTTTTTGTAGCTGTTCCTTGCCGAGAAGCAGTATTTGTGACAGTTCTCCATTTGCTTAAGGCCTGTGAACATTATTTAAACTGCTTCTCTATTATTGACCAATGACAATGTTTCATTGTTTGATTTAAAGATTTTTAAATGATATTTGACAGGTAGGTTTGGGACTTAAAAAAATATATAGGTACAAACAACAAAAGCTCATTCTGTCGTTGTACATACAAAGCACCCACCAGCAGAGGGCGCAAGGAAGAGTGACGCCGTTCAGCTAAAAGAGCTGCTAGCATCATAGCTGGCTCCTACTGTAGTGACAGCAAGTTAAGCAGGGAAATAATCAGAAGAGTCTTTTTTACGGGTGGGACTAAGTTTGGCACATCTGGATTACTGCGAGAGGATGTCAGTGTGCTTTTCTTAGCTCTAAACATGCAGGAATACAACAACGTGAATGAAACTGCAGCTATGTTTTAACTATAAATGTTAAAAGCTCTAGGAAGGTTACATATACATTCAGATCAGGACATCGTTCTTCAGATGCTAGTATAAATTCCCCAACGTGCACTAACCTTTCACTAACTTGTAGGCCTCAAATATATTACACTGCACTTACCGCATTAGCACACAGCCAGTAAGAGCGGCAACAGGGAAATTAAGATTTCATTTACACACAACTGCACTTTCACAGGACACGTTTCCACTACTAGAGATTTAGAATTCAGAAGAACCACAATGCTATCAAACTGCCTGAAGTTATACAGCAGCAAATAAAGACTGTTTAATTGAAATTGCGGGTGCAAGTGTCTCTGATAGGAATCAGGAGTTAACTATAATATTGGTTTTGAGACATTGCTGCCAGACAATTACAGCCTCTCCAACTACCAACACCGCTTTCACAAAGGCATGTTGAGGTGACGTGTCTTGCCCAAAGACACAAGAATAATATGCCCTGTTTGGAGCAGCCACTCTCAGATTGTCCAGAAAGATATGTATTTTTATACAAATCGATATCGTTTTCATCTTCCAGAGTTCAGATGGATGACAGATGGATGACAGATAGATTAGCCATTCCAAAGCACACATGGCCTCTCCATATCAAAACAAACATGGCTTCTTATGAGGGACAAAAAGAAAGGAAGAAATATCACAGGGACTGAAAAACATATCAAAGCACAACACTGTTAATCTGAGGTAAGAGAAGTATGATTTTGTTTTAAATGATAGATGACCAATTAGCTTATTTGTCTCATATTTGTCATGGAAATAAACCACGGTAATCGGATTGCACATTTATGTTTGAGTTTGGCTCGAGGCGCGACGGAGGGGGTGGTGACCAGACTCACTCTGGTTGCTAGATTAATAAAAAAAAGTTGTAGAAAAATAAAAAACTAAAACATTCCATCAGGCTCTATGATCCATGTGGCGAAGTCAGTGTAATTGTACCTGTTAGCTGAGGCTACTGCAACATGCTAGCTGTGTTTTGCTCTAGGAAAAGTTAGTTAATGAAAGAGAAATGGTATTGGCACAGTGAGAGGAGGACTCACTCTGCGACCAAGATTCAAAAATATCAGACACTGCTTGATATAAATCGCAGCTTGTCTTATGATGGTTCAAAGTTTATTCTTAGTCCCTGTCTGAGAGAAAGAAATGGGAATGAAGAAAATTGGCGGATCCAGATTCAAACTCATGAATCTCATTCAAGCTCACGAGTGCTATCCACTGGGCCACCGAGCGGCACAGTTTTTACCATCTTTCATCGCAGAGAGCCAAAATTGTGCAGTGGACACCCATCTTAAGGCCTAGTATGGCTCCCGGTCGAGACCTGGACTGTATTTGATGTTTTTTTAGCTAATATTTTATGCCCCACCAATACCACCTCTAATCCCACTACTACTTTAATTTAAAACAAACACTCTGCTTCTCATGACTCAGTGACTTCTTGCATCACCCTTCCTTACATTGAGTATAACGTAATATATATACATATTCAGTCGCATATTTCCTATTGAATTTACCCCAAAATAAACCCCTCATAAAATGTATATATTTCCGTCACAGTGAACAGAATATGTTTGCATTCATTTACATGCAGCAACATTCTAATTGAACTCAAGAAGGAGTCGCAGCGGGGTATAAATTAAACATCTGTGAAAGCAAATACACAGAGGACAATTATTTGTAGACGAAATAAATAAAAAATTAGGCTTGTCAGTGTGTTTTGAGGCGACCATATTGTTTCTTTCTCTGCATTGTTGGACCTAGGGGTTGTGGTATTATGCAGTGCACGTCTCCCTGAGTTGCTTTGGTCTAATCTGAAAATGAAACACCTTGGATTGGTAATAAGTGCTAAATATTCTGTAAAAACATCTCCAGGGTTAGTGACATTGTATGGTTCACTCATTACAATGTATTACCCTGCTAGAATGCTCCCAGCGCGACAGCCACAACAGCATGTTTCATTCACTTTGCGCTGACCTGGGTTTGCCATGGTAAAACAGACCAATGATGTGAAGGTTTTTTTTACAGTAGGTTAGTGTCATTTAAATGTGCTGTACCTGAATTGTGTTTCTTCTAGTTCATAGATAGATAGTTCTATAGATAGATAGATAGATGGATAGATACTTTAAGCAGATCACGTGTTAGGGCAGTCTGAGGGGAGTAATATCCCTCAGGACAAAAGTGTCTCTCTGTGTCTTGCAGTCCAGGAGGAGTCAGGTGAACTCTGGAAAGAAAAAGCCTGGTGTACACTGCACAATTTCTTATGTCTTATAAGGTTTATGGATAGCTGTGGCTAGCGCTACTGTCAGTGGTGATGACTGCTTTTAGTTTGAGGAGCACTTGTGTTTCCTGTTGGTCTCTGTGTAAACCCTCAGTCGTCCAGGTAGGGTCCATAGCAGAAGAAAATTGAATTATGTCACCTGACATGACATTTTTCCACTCATTCAAGTGAACAGAAGCAGCTACATGGATGGCGTCTTCAGTCTTAAAACGTGTGTGCATTTGACATAATTACATTTTCTTTTGTTTTTTACGGTTGACTATATTTTTGACAGCAATTGATCATAGAAACAGCAAGAGGACGACTCACTCTGTGACCAAGATTACAAAATATCAGACAAGCTTAATCTTCTCACTGTGAGACCTACGACTCGACGCTATTCCCCACAATCGCAAATCTTTCATTGTACTCAGATTAAAATCATGTGGTAGACAGCCATCTTAAACCTCACTCTTACTCCTCTCTGTTGTTGCGGTTGGTGACAAGACAGGACATTCTCTAGAAGTATTTCCTCTGAAAGGTCTTCTGCCACATTTGGTGTAAAAAGTCCGTAGCATTTCAGAGGACCATATCTAGCTCCTTGCACGGTCTCTCTGGATAAAGGACAAGCAAACCTGTCATTTCACACACAATCCAACAGTGCTTAACTTCTGTTCTTTCAACATGCACAAGCTGCACTTCTTAGTTGGTTAAAATCGCAAGATATCCTTTCCAAAAGTTTCAAAATGTGCTCAGTGTGCCAGGCAACCACTCCTCTGGCATGCATGGAGATGTTATAGCTTTGCCTGGAATGTTCCATAGAACGGGTTATTTATCTGCACGAAAGCAAGCAGATAACACCATCAATATTCAAGCTGAGCTGGCTTAGCCCAAAATACAGTGAGGGGATCATTGCTCATTCAGGCCGATATTATGTGGTTTTACTGCCCCCAATACTGTATTTCCTGTACATATAGTAACCCTCCAAAGGCAAAGAAAACCATGGCCTTTTTGCCTCCAGAAAACTTTGAACAGAACATCAGAGGTGGTAGTATTTAGTTACATTTACTTGAGTAACTTTTTCAAGAAATTGAACATCTTGGAGTAACTTTCTGACACTACACTTTTACTTTTACTTGAGTAATATTTTGGTTGAAGTAATTGATAAATGTTATGAACATTTGTGCTTCATGCACTGCTCCTTCTGATATGACTTAGTTTTTAGGTTTAATTTTTGTAGAAGTAAAAGTCAGCAGACACTTGCCTCAATGAGCTCCTGTTTGTCCTGTAGTGGCTCTGCTTTAGCTTTGTAGATGAAGAGTAGCCACTGCTACACTGACAACCACAATGAATTCATTGTTTGAACGATCATATGCTGTTGTTTTCATGTTGTCTATTCTAGGTTATATAAACTTTGTTTGGCAGCACATGTTCTGAATGCTTCTTTTTCCAGTCCATCTGCTCCTTATTTATGCCCTACACTTTGTGCAAAACGTCAGTTAAATGATGTAGAAAAGGCCTTTTTGTTAGCTCCATGGTCAGATCACATGCTCTTCTCTGTGCTCCGCCTGCTGTAAACATTGTGCACTAGCTACGCTCCCGCCCACTTTCTAGATGCAGCCAATCAGAAACCAGTTCAACAACAATAACCAATGAGACAGCGGGTAAAGAGAGCCAGCATCCAATCAGAGATGGAGAAGCATTTCAGACGGACAGCCAGAGCTGCCAATCAGTGCTCAGCGCAGGGAACGGCGCAGAGGAGAGGGTCAGCCTCAGCTCGGCACAAATGACACATTTTCACATGAAACTGCTGCTGTTGAATATAAAGCTATGTAATAAACATCACAGACTTTGCAATCTATGACTTTAAAAAGTTTAAACATGAAAAGTACAAGATGATCAAATTAAGGTCAGTGTTTGTCTCGAACCCAGATTGCCCTCACCCACAACCTATCGCTTCACCTGCTCAGATAAATGTACCAGTTACTGAGTATGCCGCATTCTACGCTTAAATTACTTTACATTTGTAGTTAAAGTATTCATATAGGGGTTTTGGTATATTCTGTAAATGACCAAATTCCCCTTTTTTAAGACATCCGGGGCTTCTGGCCCTAAACCACCCCTCCCCGCTCTGCCGACTTATTCAAGAGTAGTGTTGCGGTTTAAAATACAAAATTATTATAACAAGCAAAAAAGCACTCTACTTTACTTTATGATACTTAGCTTTTTGGTCATTTCAGGAACACTAGCTAACATCTGGATATGCGTTGATGTTGAAGGCGCTTTTGTGGTCACATGCTCCACCGTAAAATTTGAAAGTCTAAAATGTTTAAAATGTGCTTGTGTAGAGCGCAGGGTGTGGGAGGAATCAGAACCATCAGGTGTAGAAAGAAACAGCACTTAAAACTCAGCAGCGGCAGAAGCGTGGACACCTGGCTTATGTTTGGGCACACACACACAGTATATAGCCCCATCTGTGCTTTTAAACCAAATGACAATCTGATCCTCAAGTGCTGACACGAGAACAAAAAAGCTTGTTGCTTTAAGGCAACTGCAGGTGAATAGGAAAATATTTAAAATCTAGTAATATCAATTTGAAACTTTAGCTAGAGTTTACAGCACCGTAGGAAAGAAATGTATTGCATGTGTTTCATCATGTTATGTTTTCAAATATAACGAAGACATTGTACAGTGGGTACGGAAAGTATTCAGACGTATTTAAATGTTTCACTCTTTGTTTCATTGCAGCCTTTGCTAAAAATCAAAAAAGTTTAATTTTTTTCTCTTCACTGTACACAGGGTCCGAATACTTATGACCATGTCATATTTAATTGCTGAGTGTACATTAATAAGAAATAAAATGAACTTTGTTGATTCTAACAAACGCAATGAAACAAAGAGTTGAAAATGTAAAGGATCTGAATACTTTCCGTACCAACTGTATGTCTAAAAAAATTCAAAATTGCACATATCTTGGACACTTGTTCAGAAAAGGGCTATACATATAAAGATTTATTATATAGACCTGAAAAATGTATAGAAACATTTTACATTACAAAGAAAAAATTACAAAGGACATTTGGGAATTTTATTTAGTATTTGAGTAAATTAAATCTGACTAAAAATTGGTATACAAATCGCCTATTTTTTTTATTTTTTTTAACTTGTATAAATCAGGCATAGAATTAGATAAAGAAATTCTTTGATCATTCTTGTTAAGTCTAAGATTGTAACGTTTGGTGTGTGTGCAGGTCTGGGCTGATCTTTATGCCTCTATTAGTGTTGTCACAATACAAACAATTTAAACTCAATTTCGATACTAAGTCATATACTCGATTCTCTGAACCGAATTCAATAAAACACTAGTAATTAAAAATGCTCTATTTTTAGTTCAAGGTTTTACAATAGACTGATATTCCAATTTCTGATGTATAGCTATGGATGCAAGTGGATTAAATTAAATAATCCAACACATAGGAGTATTAGTATGGTATCTGAAATATATGCAATTATTATAATTGAGCTTTTAACCATGTTCAACATTGTTCCTGCATCAAAAACATAGCCAGAGTTGGATTTAGCTCCATTCACATTGATAAATCCTGTTTAGCCCTCTACTTCTGAGCTGCACAAAAACACTCACATTTCATCAACGGACTAATTCTGAGCTTTTTATGTCTCAAATCATCTTCTGTGTGCTTTTGTATTTTGTATTTCCCCAGGCCAATTCCCTCTATTGCCAGTAGATGGAGTGCTAACACCAAATCCTGATGAGGGAACAGATGGCTGATAAAAACCTCATGTGTGATTTTCAGTGCATACATTATTTCAAGTTTAAAGGACAAAAACTATCCAAATAATGCCGAATGTAAGTCCTTTAAAAATGACTTGTTCTGTGATCATATTCGCTCTCATACGACTGAAAATCTGCTCTGCACAAAAATCTTTACAAAGCAATAAGCGCACATTGAGCCGTGTTCCCCCGCAAGTCCCTGATGAAACATCCAATTGATCCCACTGACCTTTACGCGCCCGTTATCACCCACTGACACATTTATGAAAGCAAGCCCTTCTGCGCGCCTCTTATTTGTCCAACACGGTTAGTTTAGCATCACAATCCAACACTAAGGATTCTCCCAAAAAATGACAAGCATTGCTATATTTACCACAGATGGTTATAGCGGTGTGAAAACGATTAACGATACAATTTGTTAATGTGCTGAGGCTGTGCGAGAGATTTATCACGGCGAAGCGTCCTGATCAAAATGCATGTTCGCTTTCATTCCCTTTGTCATTAATTATCGTTCATCAGTATTAAACGGCCCGTCTCGCCCCCTCGTCTCCCACATCTTCTCGCTTTGCTGTCAGATTACAACATGTGTCATTCTAAACTGAAAATAGACATGTTCAGATAAGAATGAGCTTATGCTTTTGTGTGAGTGTAGTTGCTGCATTTATTTAATACAAATGTCTTCCTCCAAAGTCTGAACTCTGCTCAAAACCACATGCTTTTTTGACACAGGATTGGCTGTGGAGCTCTGCAAAAGAGTGTGTCAGCTAAAATCAAGTTCGTCATTGACCATTTCAAACGATTGGCTCTTGAGTCAATCAAATTTGGATTCATTGCACAGCCCTACTTTTCCCTGTATATACCCGTTCAGGAGCCCTATGTGATTTTTTAAAACAGTGCATGCCCAGATACAAGCGATGAAGTTGCTATTGTTACCATACTCTGGACAAACCTTATATTGGAGATTCGTTGAATCAAATTCACTTTTGAAATATAAACTGATAAAAATACAAGCTCAAAATTCGTGAAAATTGTACATCTGAGCGGTTGATAAACATTCGAAGATGGAACAAAGCTGAGCAAAGTCTGCTTTAAGATGTAGAATGGCTACTTTTGATGATAATGAGCTGAAACGATTACTTTTGTCCCTAAGATTAAACGATGTGAAATAGTCACATTTGGATACAACTACAATTAAACTGAACACTATTTGAGGGCACAGAACACCGAATAAACATGTTTTAATGTAAGGATGTACCAAATTGCACCGGTGTTCCATATCGGGTAATGACACATACTTCCAGACGAGGTTATTTAGCTACTAGCTAGCCTGACAAGCTAGCTTCTTTATTGAATGCAAGAGGGTAATTTCATTTTTTCATTTTTTTTTCGTCTTTTTGTCTGCGCTGCTAGAAACCACTTTTTTGTTTACAACCAAAAAAATCACAATATTGCCGGAAAAATGTGTACAATGTCTAAAATAGTCATACACACCCTAGAATGAGTAATTATGCCTAATAAGATGAAGTTTCGACTCCTATTAGCATCACACACGACATATACGCTTAAAGGTTAAACAACATGCTCTCAAACGACCCAAATCATAGACCAAACAAAGAAGTGTCTGGGACTGTGAGAGCCGGCAGCAGAAACAAGAAAAGAGCTCTGCAGCACCACAGAGTGAAAGTCCCAGCTCTGTGGTTCCTGCCCTGTGGTGCTAGCCCTATGGTCCCAACCCTGTGAATGATGCAGTTTAGTCTGAGTCCAGATCAGACCAGACCAACAGTGAAGAGCAGCAGATAGGACAGAAATCATGAAACAGAACTTTATCAGGCGCTCCAAAATGATCATACATTTGATTGTACAAATGATCATACATCGTAATTTTGAATTTGAATACATTCTCTGATCACAGCCATCAGAACTCTGGGACATAAGACAGGATTCCAAATAGGAAACCTGTGTCGTCTTCTTTTCTTTTTTTTTTACAGGATGGCCTCTGATTGGCTGCCTTTTCTCCCGTGTTGCTGTATAGGGCTGTCAGCATATGGTAAGGCCAACAGCTGAAATGGTTCAGGTAAAAGAAAAGGGTTGGGCTAGCCAATCAGCAACGATAAGTGAACAGCTGTACATGTGCTGCCAACTGGGGGCAATAGAGAACATGGTAACAGCTGTGAGCCGCTCGAGTTGGCCTGGCGTCTACAAGTGTTCTGTAGTAGTTTCGCCCATCCCATTTGTTTTAGCGCTCACACGCAAGTTTTATTTTCCTCATGGAGCGCACAGTGATCTCACGATCTCCACGGCATCTTCCCATGGAGGGAAGCAAAGTCGAACCGCTCTCCTTCGCTGAGTGATTTGCTTTTGTCCGTGAGAGGACTGAAGGATTTTTACATGTAAACATAACCGCATGATATCCGCGCGATATCAGATAAAAGGCTTCCTGTCCAATCTAAAAGAGCGCATTTGATCAAAACAGACTGCCTGATTAATCTGCGTCCATTATTGATCAATGAATGCATGAGTTACCTCATTACCTTTGACAGCCCTAATTTATATTTACCCGAGGTTTACACCAAAGTAAACATGAAGACCTGTCATATACACATAAAAGTCACCCTTTTGGTTGTGTTCACGCTCTATCATTGGATGTCATAATCTCAGTTGGAGGCGGGGCCTATTTAACTGTTTTAGAAAAACAGAATTTACGAACATTGAACCTTCTCATTGTTTCTTCACAAACTTGTCAGATCACATCTTTGGAGTGGAATAATAGCACCACTTTCTGAGGCCATTGTGAAACTATATTTCTCTTCTGTTTATTTCGGCTGACGAAGATGGCGTTGAACTTTGTGCCAGTTTTGTTTCATGTGGATGATATTAATCATAAACCAGGTCAACAAATCTGCAATCCGACAGTTAAACAGCAAATTTCTACCAGAGAAATCTAAACTGTCTCAGATGAGTTTTAAACTAAAGGGAATGTTGTGATGTCACATGATACAACATATGCCCTAATCCCACAAACATTGATTTGATCGTGAGATGATGCCTTAAATCTCCGACCAATACCCCATTTTGCCTCAATCTTGATCAAATTACATCTCTACCTTCTCCTCTTCTTTCGTTCCTCCATTCTGTGGAGCACTTTATTACGGCCCAGCCTGGCCTCTTATTGCCCTGCACCAGCCGCAAACTTTGTTCCATTTGTCAGGCAGCGCAGTGGCGATGACTCCTCCTGGGCGTTCTAATCATGCTCCTAATAGCCTCCACTGCTGTCCTGATTGCCTTTATAGACGTTCTGTCGCCTCCATCCACCATTTCATAATTAGTCTCCTTGTACATTTGTTTATTTATGTTCGGAAAGTGCCAAAGCCGGTGGAGCAGAGAGAGATGAGGTTCAAATCATATCATCTTTTTGTACTAGATACGTTTAATCTATTTTTTTTTTTTTAAACAGTAAAAAATTAAATGAATAAGGCCTGAGTCAGTTAAAACTGGTTTGCACAAGGTTCCTGCTATATTCAGCAGTTTAGTGTCAGTGTCTTCAAATGTAAATGCTTTAAATGTTTATTTGTGTGTTTTTTGTTTGCTGTAGGTTATGTAAAATTGTATAAACTCCAAAACATATACAACATATATTAATCTTGACTTTTGAGAAGTCAAGATTTATTGAATTTGGTACAAGGCATTTATGACTGTCTGAACTTTTGGAATAATCGCAAATAAGTACAGAAAAGTAGGCGGGGGTAAAATAACTCACACAAGCAGGAATCAATAAATATACAACTTTGAGTAAACTAATGATGAGTAAACACCAATATAACATGGTTAAAAGCGTATTGTGGTTGATTTAACATAATATTAAATGCCCCTTTCAAACACTCATCACAAAAGAAGTTTATATTCTTTATCATTACCTTATGTATACTGGTTAAGATATACATGAACATCATTCTAAACTATTGGGAAAAGGCCCAAATGTGTCCTATTTATGTGTTTTTTGGGGGTGGTTTCAGTTCGGATACGTTCAATTAAGTAGCTAGTTTCAATACTAGTCGTATGAAAAGCATGTTTTTTTTAAAGGTAATGCAAGATAGATTAATGAGTTTATTATAAAACTACTTATTGGTTTTAAAAATTAAAACTTGTACAATGAAATCTCTTGTGAATCTCATGATCATCAACAAACCATTCATAATTCCTGAAGAGCCCTGTCAACATTATGAAAGATTTATCCAAAAGTATACATTTTCAAACTTTTCTGGTGTATATAGGATAACATATCACCCGCAAAATCAATATGTGACATAGAGGTATCATGTCAAAAGCTCTCAACACACCTAATGCTTCATTTGGCAATTTAGGAGGACAAAAATCGATCGGAGAACAGAAGTGTCTCTGGCGCTCGAGCACACAGAGGCAGAAATGGAACCAGCTGGCGTGGGTTTACACGATGAGACACGTTTCATAGGTACAAAAGTGTCATGAAGAACTGCTGAGCGGCTAAGGTATTCCTGTCAGAGGAGAATGCTGACGCAAAACTGCACTGCTACAAAAGAAAGAGAAAAAAAAAGTGCTGGAGTGAAAATGACAAGAACACATATAATAACATTGTTCCCTTATCAAAAACATACCTGGAGTTGTCTTTAGCTTCATTCCCACTTGTTTAGTTAATCCTGTTTTTGAGGTGCTCTCCCTCTGAGCCTCAGTTTCGAATTTCCAAGCTTTGTGATGTTAAAGTTTAAGTCCATTATTACCCTCAGATTTTTAACTTGCTTTGTATGTGTAAGAGCCAGAGACTGTAGGTGACTGCCACCTAAATGCCATGATTGTCTCACACCGTAGATATTGTCTCACAAGCTAGGCCAAGGCGTGTAAAATATATTTAAAACCAATTGAAACATTGTATAAAAGGGCACTAAAAATAAATCCATGATAAAAAATCTCATCTGTACCATCACCGTCCTATTCTTACTAAAATGCAAAATTTTGAAAATCTGCTGAAATTAAATCAAGTTACAAATCTATTTAAAATCATTCATAATTCTGTTGCTCACATCAGAGAAAACATGTCGAACCATGCGGTCGAGTGCCTTTTGGTCAGTTCTCATTCTCCTATAGAGCCATAACCCTCTGGAACAGCCTCCCACGTGAAATTATATCACGTACAAATTATGAAATGTTTACACGCCTGACGAAACAATGGCTTCTAACTAACAAACATGTGCACACTGAACTGTCATGAATGTAGCAACATGAATTGTAAATATGTAATAAATATTGTCTGGATGATTGTGAGCTAGCATTTTGGACTGGTTTTACTAAATGAATGACTTGATGAGTGATTGTATTAATATACTTGAAATGTATGTGGTACATTTATTGTATTTTATTTTGACATCAACCTGTCCCGGTACTGCAGGTGGGAATTAGCAATTTTGCTATAACCTGGCACAAGCATCTTTCCTGGTCAATGTTTTATGTGCACTGTCCCTGATAAATAAACTAATAACCTAAACTAAGCACTTTCTCTGTGTTTCTGTGGGCCAAAGACGATGATTTCAGTCTTGTCTGAATTCAACTGATCTGTTGAATCTAATGACCTACATTATATGCCATCAGTTAAGGATGAGTGTCGACTGCATAGTTGTGAGGTTGACCAGAAGGGGTCCCAGGATTTACCCTTGGGACTTAGTTACCAATCTTAACAAAGTACTTATTGCCCTCTTAATAGGATTTGAACCAATTTAAGGCAGTACCAGTGATACCCACTCTAGTCTCTGTAAAAGGTTCCCATGATTGACAGTGCCACAATAACACCATGGTTCTCCATCTTTTTGAAAAAAAAATTATTTTAAAGGACAACTGTTTTTTGTTTGTTTTTTGAGCTGGGGGACTTTGTTTTGACAGTCTGTTGTAACACATTACATTAAGGCTTGCACAAATTAATCAATACAACTGAAATTATTGAAAAAGTATATTAAAAAAGCCCCAAAAATTGCTACTCATTTGCATTGAGACTTAACTCTTTTCACCTTTTTCACTTCCAGCATATTTTCCATCACCTTTAAAAATTAATAATAATTCTCTCGTATTACTTCCTCCTCTCTGCCAGGTCCAGCTGATCCACTACAACCACGAGCTGTATACAAACTACACAGAAGCTGCTAAGAGTCCCAACGGTCTGGTCATCGTCTCCATATTCATGAAGGTGCGTGTCAGCCTTGCATGTCGAATATGTGATGGCGGGTTGATGGGTGGGTGGCTAATGGCTGCAGAGATTGGATTTTTCCTGCCCATGTCCTGACCCCACAGCTGCTATGATTACATCTAGTAATAGCGTATATACAGGGCCGGAATTCTAATATATACGTAGGGACGGGTTTGAAAGTTTTTCTGCTACAAGGAGTGTTAGCCTGATCAGCGTGAGAAGAGCGAGAAAAGATTTATATCAAGATTTGATATTCTTTCTGATCATTGACTCTATAGAATTATTTCCACTGTATCACTTTGGAGCAGATTGGTACGTTCCGAAAGTGTCTCCCCTGAGTTGAGTGAACCGTACCGACCTGTTTAAGTGATCAAAAGAAAGGTCTAGCTTCCAGAGCGGTCTAGCTCGCTTCAACTCCCGAACCACTTAAGCCAAGTTGGACAAACCAGAGCAAGATGATTGGGTAAGAGAGAATGCAGATTCTGGTGAAACAAGATGGCAGAAAGCAGATCTAAACAGAAAACAATAAAATAATTCTCACCACACGCTGACTTGATCTTGTGATAAACCGCCGTATTTCTACTGATGCTAAGTTATATGGTTAGCCCATTGAGTTATAATATAGGCTAGAGTGAATATCGCCATGGTAACCTATAATAACCTATAATATGGAGTCTGTCAGGGCAAGGGGAGGCTGTGACTTTCCTGAAGTTCACGATCATCTCCACGGTCTTCTGGGTGTTGTTACGTCTGCAACAGGACACTAGCCGGTCCACCTCCCTCATGTAGGCAGACTCATCCTGGACTGAGATGAGCCTGATGAGAGTGGTGTCATATGCAAACTTGATCAGTTTTACAGAGCCGTGGCTGGAGGTGCAGCAATGTGTGTACGTGGAGAAGAGCAGGGGAGAAAGAAAACAGCTCTGTGGTGTCCTCATGTTCTGATAGTCCGAATGTCTGAAACATTCTTACCCAGGCTCCGTGATCCACCTTCAGGTGGAGTCAGGCACCTTGCTGAGCTGGGAGAGCTTGTTCTAGAGCAGAGCAGGGAGGATGGTGTTGAACGCAGAGCTGAAATCTACAAACAGGATCCTGGCATAGGTTCCTGTCGAGTCCAGATGCTGAGGATGATGTGGAGTGCCAGGTTGATGGCATCATCTACAGGCCAGTTGGCTCTGTTGGCCAACTACAGGGGGTCCAGCAGGGAGGAGGTGAAGGACTGGAAGTGGGGCAAGACCACTACAGACGTCAGCGCCACAGGCCTGTAATCATTAAGTCCAGTGATCCGGGGCTTCTTGGGGACAGGGATGATGATGGACGATTTGAAGCAGGCTGGGACGTGGCATGATTCCAGGGAGTTGTTAAAAATGTTTCTGAAGATGGGAATCAGTTCATATACGCGTCTCAGGGTGGCGGGAGAGACACCAGCAGCTTTTCGGGGGTTGGATTTCCAAGATCTTCCGGTTTGATTTGGTCCAAAGTCCAGGTGTTTTGAAAAAGCACAGACAAGTAAGGTGAGGAGAACAGAGAGAGATGGAGCCTTAAGACCAACGCACACCAAGAGTTCTTTAAAATTAGAGAAGGATGAGAGCTGCAGCAGAGGCAGGAAGAGCATCAAGCTCCTTTCTCGCAGGAAAAATCCTGTCTCTCGCTAAACTCACTATAACCTGCTCAAATCCTCCCCGCACACATCCTCGCAATATGTCTTTCATTTTGTCAGTAATCTGCAGATGAAACTCAAATTTAAAGCCCCCAAGAGTTAATTTTAAATCCTTTTTGAGAGCACTGTGTTCAGTGTGTGTTGACGTGTGTGCTTGACGTGTGTGCTTGACGTGTGTGCTGGACGCCCATCACATGGCACTTTGGTGTGTGTTGGCCTTTAAATGGTATGAAACATAGTTAGGGTTAGGGTTTTGGCACCGCAGTGGTCCCATGGAAGTGCTTGCTGTCTTCCTTGTGTTAAATTTGTGATAAAAATGTGTTTTAAACAGCGGAATGTGTCAATACTGTTTACGTTACTTGTATGAATAATATTCGGGTCTTAAATGAATCTGATATTCGTCCTTTTAAATTGTGATACTAAACAATTATAGAAAAGTTTTTACTTTCACACTTCATGTGTGAATACCATCAAAGTACATCAAAATCATTGCAAATAATAATAATAATCTTATATTGGTATCGAATTTACAACCTTTGACATGAAGTGTGAAACTTTACCTACTAAACCACAATTGCCACAAATTAAATTTACATAAATATAGTACAAATTACAAAATTTTAAGTTTCACTGACATATTTGTGTATAGTGGTTTGTGGATCAGACTATAATAATATTTTTTCTTAATTGATTAGTCACAATTATTCCAATGAATCATTGCATACCGTAGGTAATGAGCTTCTTTATCTATTGATGTGATGATAACAATACTTTTTTTAATGCAGTAAGTTTGATTTTATAAAGCTAGTGTTGTAAGCAAAGAGCTACGACACTGAATGAAATAAAAAGGTTTCACTGTTCTTTGGACATGGTGTCAATAATCTTGAATACAATTGGGATGTTTCTTCTCACAGTAATGGTTAGTTTGACATGGTGCCATCCCTATCTGTGGTATGTAAAATCTCTCCTCTACACAATTATTCCATATATTCCAGAGTCAGATTGTCCAGCGTCTCTCTCTCTCTCATATATAATGGATGATAGTGTGTGGTTTTTACTCACCATCCAACCACAGCAGCAAACCCTCCAGCAACTGTCACTTCTGCTGTACACTGCCTCCTACTACTTTTTATATTTTTTTCTTACAAACAAAGCTGTCTAGAAGATGGAGGAGTTAAGAGTAGTTTCCCTTATCATAGAAAAGGATCCTCTTTGATAAGGATTCAACCATGTTTTAGTCATTTTCTCCTTGTGTAAATGTGTTGAAGTCATCTTTTTTTGGTGATCTGACGTCCTTCTGAACATAATGCAAACTGGCATGGTTTGAAAGTATTTGAAACCAGAAAATGCTGTCAAGGGAACATATGCTACAGTAATCAACTTTCAATCAACAGCTTTTAACCTTGTCACAACAGTGTTTCCTCATCAAAGTTGTATTTTGATTTATTCTTGCATGTTTGAGGAATCCTGTCCTGCTGAGACTGAGGCTCGAGTGCTCAAAAAAGTCCTGTTTTCACCTACCGCAATTGAAAAATTAAGACGATACATGGAGGGTTCTAAAATGTCAGCTAACTACTTTTAAAAACATGTAAATGACAACCTGCTGCTTGTTACAGTAAAATGTCACTATGAAGAGTGTATGAGCAGGTCTTATCAGTGGGAATTGTATCTCTTATAAACACTGTTTTAGATCAATATTGCAGTTCACGATGAACAAAATATCTAATTATGATCAACACGAACTTTAAAAAGTTAAGGTGACAACTGACAGATAATATTTTTAAACATAACAAAGACTCTTTGTGCTAGCTACATGGAGCTAACAGTCATGCTACATGCTACAGCACTTTTTTACTCCATAGCATAGCTTTTCACATTTAATTTTAACAAACAAAATAGACAACTAAACAACTAAAAACACTTTCTTTCAATTTTATGGCTTTAGTTTTTTTTTTCCAGATACTTTAGAAAACAAGTGTTTTAGAATATTGTGGCACACATTGGCTTGGAAATCTAGCTGCCTTCTCCGCCGTCGCTCCTCTCCTGCCTTCGATCTGGAGAGCCTTCTTCACAACTCCACAACGGTCTTAAGTGTTTTTGTGGAGCTCAATTAGAGAAGCACTTCCACTTCCAGCGCTCAGCAAAAACTATGGGCAAACACAGGGCCCGAGGAGAGCGCGAGAGCGAGGCAGCCATCTTGAACATAAAACGGCTCACAGATCAGAGAGGAAGACGGACGGAGAAAGGCGAGCGCTAACTGCTAATTAGCTCCCAGTCGTCGGAGAGGGGTCGGTTAGCGCTAGAGACAGGTGAGAAGAGAATGGAGTCAGGTCACCGCTCCAAAGCAAAGAGGAATGTATACTATATTCAGGGTTTTAACTTTTTTTTTTTTTTTACAAGTATATAGTTCAAAGTACATGATGTAACTTTTCTGATGAGGAGTCGGCCACAAGCTTGTCTCCATGGAGATGTTATTGCATTGCCTGGAATGTTCAATAATATGGCATTTAACTTAGCAAAATTGTATAATCCCTTCCAGTGTTATTTTAAATGCTAGTATAATTCCGTATATTAGCGCTAATGCATTTTCAATGGGAGAGTTAGCGTTAGCGTCACAAAGTATGAAAATCCAGGGCTGTTTTGGCGACTGACAGTCACTCAACCACACGTGACACCAGTCTCGGCAGTGTAGCACTGTTTTGAGTATTAATGTTAACATGTATCAAAATGTTGGTATTGATTCTCCAATCACTGCAACAACAAAAATAAGAGGACATTGAGTATCGAGAGTTTGAATGAGACTAAAAGATATAGCTAAATGTCAAAGTTGTTTTTAGCAAGAAGTTAATTTGTATTGAAGGCTATTCAACTGTCCTGCTGCCCAAAAATATTGGACTGAAACTTATAACAATTTCTCCTCTGACTGGAGCTAGTCACATAGTCATATCACCACAATTAGATCTGTCTTTATCACAGAGTCTTCGTGCAAATTATTACGACAATGTTTGATAAACTGCCACGGCTTCTCATCGACCAACAGTCTGTTCGACCAAGGAAAGCTACATGGAACGTTTCAACAACATATGTGAAGGCGACAGGTCGGAAAAGAGCGTGCGGAAGTGTGTTTGTCATCGCAATTGTTATGTCAACCCCTTGTTAACAACTGAGACGTCGTCTAAAGAATGTTTCACAGGAAGAGATGGGAAGCCGATGAAGGGCGAGAAGGAGAGACTAAATGGTCCCAAAAAGTCTCCTTATTGCTTTGCTCAAATAGCTACTATCCATTACACTTTCAATTTTCATTTCCCTGCTGTGAACTTACTTGAATTGAAATGTGCAGTTTGGGTGCCCCCTGGTGTTTCTTGTGTTAATAGAAAATTCTTCTTCTGCAAGGTAATGAGAGATTTATGTAAAAATACAACAATACAAGCCATTGTTTTTCTTTCCTGTGACAAGGCTGAAAGAATATGTACTGTATGTTATCAATACTAATCAATATTCAAACTTTTATCAAACCAAGATAGTCATTTGAACAAGTATTTATACTTAAAAGCATGATTAAATGAAGTAAAATATTATTGTTTTGTGTTGAAAATATTGAAAAATAGTGGAATCAAATCTGTTTCTTAGTATCGACATTGAGTTTGAAAGTAGTATTACCTTAACCTTATCCTTTTAAATCTATGAACAGAACTTAGTATGCTATTTTTTTCCGGGTATTTAGTGTATTAAACTATAATATACATACATTATTACCGTATTTTCCGGACTTTTAGCCGCTCCCCTATATAAGCCGCATTTGCTCTATTTTTAAAAAAACGATAATAAAACAATACATAGGCCGCACCTTTTGTATAAGCCGCAGAACAGAACTCTTTCCTTGACTTTTGGCATCGCATGAGCTCTTCCCGCTGTCCCCTCCGTCCCCTTCAGCGTCTCACCATACATTCATTGATGTTAAGCTTGCGTGCAGCCGCGCGGTTTCCTAGCAAGATCGATGGCCTTCAGCTTAAAACTTGCTTCATACGAACTTCTTCGTTTGGGTTCCATAATGATGGGGCAAGAATTTGAAAATAATTTATAGTTGGTAATTTGTCGTCCGTGTTCTATTTGCTAGCTGAATAAAAAAGCAACATCTGCTTCTTTGCTTAACTTTTCTGTAGTTTTGATTCTAATTCCGGTTAGTTCGCCCCTAGCGGTGAAAGAAAAAAACCACAGAAAAGCCGCAGCCTCTAAATAAGCCGCATGGCTCTAAACATCTGACAAAAGTAGCGGCTAATAGCCCGCAAAATACGGTAAATTACATTTTGTTCATTGTAAACCGCAATAGTGATCTAAAACTGCTTAGTACGGTAATTGAAACAGGTCCATTGACTTCCTGTTCAAACATGCAGAACTGATAAGCCTCGCCACTTCATAATGACATGTCACTGCATTTTTTTCATTCATTATTTTATAAATGCAAGATAGATAGGTTTAATGCCATATTCTGAAACATTCAGGCAAAAAGTAACATCTCCATGGAGATGAGCAAGCAGACCTTCCACATAGAGGTGGGCGATATTAATAAAAATTAATACCTAAATACTTTATAGAGTTTCTTGATAATGATATTCACATAATATTATCTGTTAGGATATAAGTCCTGGTTTAGTCCTGGTTTAGACCTTGGTTTAGTCCTGTTTTACTCCCGTTTTAGTCTTGTTTTAGTCTTGCTTTAGTCCTGTTCTAGACCCTAGTTTAGTCCTGTTTTAGTCCCTGTATTAGCCCTTGGTGAAGACCTACGGTAGTATAGTATTGCTAAAAGAAGGTTTTATCCCCAGTTTAGTCCTTTTTTAGGCCTACTTTAGTCCTTCTGTTCTTGCTTTAGTCCAGTTTTAGTCTCGCTTTAGTCCTGTTTTAGACCCTGGTTTAGTCCTGTATTAGTTTTGCTTTAGTCCAGTTTAAGACCCTGGCTTAGTCCTGTTTTAGACCCTGGTTTAGTCTTGTTTTAGTCCCTGGTTTTATCCTGTTTTACTCTTGCTTTAGTTCTGTTTTAGATCCTGGTTTAGTCCTGTTTTTAGTCCGTTTTTGAAAGATAGTAATTTTTTTTAAATGTTTTTATTGTAGCTGCATTTGGTTTTCTATAAAAGATATGCAATATATATATACAATATATTGTGCATATATCTAAGACTCCAATTGTGATATATTTTTGCAGCTTTTTTATTACTTTGCTTCCCATATACTCAATATTGTATTTTCATCAAAGCAACTACTTCGACATTATTCCGTACGTAGATGATAAATCCTCCCACCCATCCTACTTTTAAGAAAATACAACTAAGAAACTCTGCGTGCATTACTGTTAACCAGATGGAGAAAGAACACACTTTTACATGAACACTACGCTTTCCTCTCCGGCGACTTTCAAAATGATAGCTTTTAGCCGTGACAAATTCTCCAGTCACCACAAAAAGGGGGGACGGCTTTTGAAAAATTGAATCCAACAAACAAATGTCTACTCAAAGGGAAAGCCCATGATGCAATGCTCTCTATAAACAAGCACCGTCCATTAGCAACAACCGAGAGCACAGATCTCCAAAGTGCGCTTTTGGCAGTGGCTGAAAACCAAGCACCATTTTTAATATTTCATCCGAATCTTCTTATTCTAACTAAGCAATCTGTAATCCTCAATGCCTCGCAGATAACTTATCTCTTTTGATCGTCTGTTTTCCTGCTAATTTTCCGCCACTCTCTGCTGATGTAACCGAGCGGCGAACAACTGAAATAGGTCCGTAGACTCATCGTCGCATAGAGGAATCTGAAAAGCGCTTTGTTTGGGCGGGGATGTGGCTTGAATAAACACGAAGGGATTCAATGGGTCGACAGCCTCTAATTAGCGGCGTGGTTGGCGGATCAGAAGGGCTTTTGTTTGTTTGAGTGTCCAAGGTCTGTCTGAGAGCTTCAAATCACACAGGGCTGTAACTCTGTGGAGGCCCAGTGCAAACACTTTTAGGGGGGCCTTTCATCAGTGGCCAGAGGTGGGTAGTACTCAGTTACATTTACACAAGTGCATTTACTTGATAACTTTGTGATCAGATTTAGCTTTGTAGTTTTCAGCCTTTGTGTCTCTCCCCACAGTGAAAGTGGAATGGCTGATTATGATCAGGGCTGTCATCCAGTACAATACCTTAGGCAGTGGAGCCCATTTTAGTCTTGATGTGGACTTGGGTTGGTCCTGTTCTAGTCATTTTTTAGTTTTGGTCAAGTCCAAGTTTAGTTTAGTTTCAGGTTTAGTCCTGATTTAGTTTTTCTGTCTCAAATGAACCGTGCCAATCTATTTAAGACCTGAAAGGTTTAGCTTCCAAAGCGGTCTTCGCTTTTGACTCCTGGAAGACTTTAATGCGAGATGATTGGATAAGAGAGAAAAGAGACTAGGGGCCATAACAAAATAGCAAAAAGCAGAAATAAACAGAAAAAAATAATTCCTCACCAAATGCTGACTTGATTTTGTGCTAAATCACTGTATTTCTAGTGATAGGAACTTATATGTTGAGCTAACATGAAAAATAAAACTGTGGCTTAGGTTAATATGCAGCTTTGTGGTCTAAAACTGTATAAAATTGAGTACTTGCTGCCATCTATGACCAGCACATTTCAAGTGGCCTGTGATTAAACACCTCTGTAATGAAAGTATTTTTTACAAACCATATAAAAAAAAAACATGCTATTTCTAAAGACAAATTGCACATTGTATTTTGGCCTTCAAAATGTTCAAAATGGACTGTTCAGAGCAGCCTGTAAAACTAGTATAAATTTGGAAAAATACATACTTGGTTAGAATGAGAACGTTAGTTTAGCCTAAGTTTACCATCTCCAAAAGTCAACTCGAAGCTCGTTAGAACTGCAAATATTGTCAATGAACCCAAAATAGATTAAAATCCCAATCAGTGACATGGCACCTAAAACCTGTCTCATCATCAGCATCATAAGGCTTTAAATGGGACAAAAGGCGTGGAAAACTCGTCTGCATAATAAACAGTACTTTGAGCCGTTCTAGAAAAATAGTGGAGTAGAAAGTAATAAGTACGAACAATAGATAATAGAACTGAGATAAAGGGAGTGAAAGTGGGGCCTTTAAGTATGACAGTTGTGAAGGCGATTTGAGGCAGAAATGCTCAGAACGAGGTGTTGATTTATGGACTTAGAAAACAGCACCGGAGACCTACAGATCTCTACCTTTGACGTCACAAACCTGGGAAATTGTAACGCAACCGTTTTTGTGACGCTCAGAGAAGGAGCAGAGAAGATGACCTCGTAAACAGGATTTATGACGCAAGTGTGAATGAAGCTAAATACAACTCCAGCTATGTTTTGATGGGAACAATGTTAGAACATGGTTAAAAGAGGGAAAAGTCAATCTGAGCATAATACGTGTCCTTTAAAGGTGCACTTTGTAACCATGTAATTAAGTGGCATTTAAGAGATCTAGCTAGCATGAATTTCATTACACATTTACATTATTGTATTGTATAACCGCATTTCCACCCATATAAAATGCAAATATTTTCTAAATTCAAATAATTTTTAGCTTCTTGTTTGCACAAAAGCGCATATCTGGGTGTTGGTTACAGGAGCTGCCTGTCTGCGCTTTGTCGTGACACCTCCTGCAAAGGGTTCACCAAATCACATTTTTGTTTCTTTGTTTTTGCCGTAAACATGCCTTTAATTGAATAAATACAAGACAGATAAGTTAATACTAATACTGTGGAACATCCCAAGCAAAGCAAGAGCAAGAACAACAAAAAAAGCAGGAACAACAAGAACAGAGACGAAGCCTCCACCAGAAAACATAGTTCATCTTTAAAGTAGGGCATGTGCATTTGTGCTGTAATGTTACATCGTTCTACCTGGCTAGTCATGAGTATATAAATGTGTTATATACCGAGAAAATCCATCTGGTAATTCTCCATGGATGAAACTGTGGGAACGGCCGTAATGTGATGGAACCAACTCTGTGAGGGAAAAACAGCCTTTCACACCAATGCAAGAAGCGCTGTCTGTCACCTTCTGTTCAACTACTACATGAATCAACACAGAAATTCTAATTGTTCGTTTACCAAGCATAGGGTAGCTACACACACTTGGTAGAACAAACCTTTACACAATAAGTCTGTCTGCAAATCGCATTAAAAAAAAAAGTGTGCATGTGATTGACTCTGTGACATCGGTTTGATCATCTATGGTTTATTTCCTTTGGTCCAATCACAAATTGGGGCAGGGATGTGCATCTTAATAATGCTCCACAATTTCCTAATCCACAACGTAGCAACAAATGTTTTGGTAGATAGTAGACTATATAACGTCTAGAGATGTGCCAAGGGGGATGCAAGACTTTTGGAGAAATGTTGCACTTTGTTTTCAGCAACAGACAAACGCACAGCGCCAACACAGTGTTAATCTGTACGGACGAGAGAGCAGTGGAGGAGTGCCTGCTTCTGTGCCCCAATCACACACACGTTTGCCTTGGGTGTCTGAGTCGCAGATTTGGGCCCTACGCGCCACCGTTTCTCCTCCCTGCCGCTCTGTGCTTCTGAACCCCCAGTGCTCGTCTCCTCCCTACCCTTTCAGAGTCTAAACTCCGCAAACTGACTGCTCATTTTGTGATATAAAGTGTATCTGAATAATGTGTGTGCATTTACATCACCTCCTTTCCGCTTTGGCCACCACTTCGTGCTAAAACTGTGACATGAGCACAGCGGTCTGAGACAGCAGTCTGTGTGTGGGGCGGACCTGCTGAGATAGAAGTGATCCACGCGAGCGCGTTCTCTTTGAAACGGCTCATTCATCGCAGTGAAGCGACAGTTCTCCGCTGTCCCCCTGTAGACAGGTACTGACCCTGGAGAGATGGGTGAATCTGAGGGAGGGGAGGTGCAGAAGGAGAGTGGGAACAGAGCACTTCAAAGAGGCTTGTATATTTGTGTAGTAATGAAGCTCTGTGTTATGCCTGTCCATGTCAGTCTGTGAAAGCCTAATGACAATGACACTAAAAATAAATGGAATTTTTATTTTTAAGGTTAATGTATTGGCATGTATATAGTAGAAACATATTTGCTATAGTTTTATTTTTATCAGTTATTATACATTAACATTTCTCAAAGCTGTGGGAGGCATGGATAAATATTCAATAACCTATGGGAGGCGCACCAGAAGACGTTTAAGAAGCACAGCTCTAAAGTGTTACGGGAGCCAAAGCGAGCCAGGCCACTTTGGAGGCTAGGTCAGATTCTGACCCCTTAAACAGGCTGAGACGCTCTGAAACAAACCAGTGGAAATGTGGCCTTTGTGTCTTCAATCTGTACAGCCAATGCTGTTTGTATAATTTGGACGGAAAATGTGAAAACATAGGCGTACATGCCTGCATTTGGTATGCTAATAATATATTGCACGTCACATCACACCCGACAACCTCATTTGTTTTGGCTTATTTAACAAATTTACATATTTATTTAGCAGTGTAATTTATTCATAACCCATACAACTAATTTCTTTGTTGTTGCTTTTGGCTGCTAGCCTGAGGTTAAAATAGAATTAAATCATTCACGTTCCAACATGTCCAACTATCTACAGCAGCAGCGCGGGTGCCGCTGGAGCCCTGAAGCATTGACAGGAGAGTCTGTTAAAACTGCATCAATTCTGACAAATCAGAATTCCTCCACTATAATAATTCAACACTAATTTCTGCAGCCACATTGTGCTATTGTAATGGCGGTGCACCGAGGGGTCAATCAGTTCAAATGGGCTAAAAGACTGTAGCTGATAGATTACTGAAACATACAACACAACACAACTCCGGATAAAGTTTCATTTACTGAATTACATTTACTTGGGTGAAGTTGTACTTTTTGGAATGGAAGTAGATTTGGCAGTAGGGCTGGGCCATATTGTATCGTATCGGTTTTCATCTCAGAGGTGAGGGAGGTGAGACAAAGCTAACACCTAGAGCAGCTTTGCAGACACTAAAAAGACTAATAATGCCTGAATTGTGGAGAGGAAGGTGGTGGTTTGGTTCAAATCGAGCTCTGTAGTCTGGCTGGCTGATGACGCTCTCGTATGTATCTAACTTACAGAACTAACGCACAGAATTGATTTGTTATGTACCAGGACTCTGCTACTGCTTTAATAATGCAATATCACAGTGGTGTGTAGTGACTTTGTCATTCAGGCAAGCAGAAAGTTAAGTTGTCACAATACTACAATTTCAAACTCGATTTCGATTCGAAGGAAAATACTTGTTCCTATTGATTTAAAAGGTTCTTTTTATGTGAACAATGACAGGTGCCATGATGAATTTTTTGACTGAAATTGGCTTACACAGACTACGTCAACTCAGTAAGGCACTGCCAGACATATCTCCCACAAACTGATGTGAGAAATACCGTTTTCACTCCCAACTCACCTCATCAATGCATCAATTAACCCCAATTATTGAAATAATTTGAACGAGCGACATAGTACTACGGGTAACTAAACAAAACAACATTTTTGACGAGATACAATAACAGCGTACTGTTCAGACAGATGAACTTATATTCACGCCTCATTTGCCACAAACATAACCTTAGAAACATCTATATGTTACAACAGCCGTGATAAAACTCACCTCTCTCTCCCAGATTCAAATCAAACTGCATTTTTCCAGAAGAAACATCCTGTATTTCCCTGAAGTGGAGTCGGTCCAAAACATCCACCAATTCACTCACTCTTCATAAGATGTCCCATTATTCCTTTGTCACTGTTTTTGTTTCATGGAATCGTGTCATGTCCGATGAACGCTCCTCCGCTAACGCCAAATGCTGTCCTCCTGTCATTTTCCTTGTCAGACCGGGATCTTCCATTGCACCAAACTAGCTCACTGTGCCATTAAATGACTTAACTTATAAATCATTAGAAACACAAACAAACTCACTTGTTGAAAGTTTGGGCACAGGATCAGAATCTGTTGACGTATATGGTTTTCTTTTTTTTTGGCCCGCAGGCTTTATTAGACAAGGAGAAATGGAGGTGAGAGAGAAGGGAGGACATGCAGTAAATATCGGAGTCGGGAATTTGAACTCAAGACACTGCGGCCGGCTGAACATAGAGCCTGGCATGCATGCAAAGCTCTAAAAGAAGCTGCTGTCCGCTCTGGTTTTAAAAGCTCAGAAAGCGGAGCATGAATGGGCCTCTGAACACGGGCACAGGCTGCGCCACTCTGGAAGAACGGGAATCACGCGTCCCAGTTCCCACAGTACTGCTCAGCGGCCTGCAGAGGCCACTAAAAACACCTTGACTTCCAGCCAAGCTTCAGCAGCAAAAGTGGGAAGAAAACTGGTTTATTTGGATATATTTCTGAACAATTTAAATATAGTTGTGAAACACTGGAATGTTTTATTTTATTGGCCAATCACTGATTGCCTTGATTGCCCTGACTGCACGCCACTGCAACATCATGATTATCATCAACGTACTGTCTTTTGTGTAGATTGTAAGAGTATATAGCGTATGTTGTACCGGAGAAATCTATCTTTTAACATGTCACTTTATACACTGGTTAAGGTTAGATTTAGGAACAGAAAGGTTAGGGAAGTTTAGGGAAGTTAACCTGTTAGCATGAGCACACAGGACAACATTAGCTAAAACAAGGAAATAAATCCTGAAAAAAAAATAAACTCTGTAAAAGTGGTGCTGGGGTGTAGGAGGGCTGCGCGAGCTGACCTGATGAATGGAGTTGAGGAAGGCGGAGTTTAAAACAAGCGCTGAGCTGTGATTGCCAGCTGTTGAGCCAATCAGAGCAGAGCAGTGCGGTGAAGGTATTGCGCAGGTGAAACAGCTCCTAGTAGTCCTCCAGGCTGAAATACGCTTTAGCTTCACATATTTTTATAACACATTTCGTACCCATTGACATGACAACCAGCGAGTTTAATGCCAATTATATAGTTGATTATATTTTTCTTATTTATACCATTATAATTTGCCCATTTAACAGTGCTCTTACTTGGGTCAAAGTTTTGGTTCCTCTTCTCACTGCGAGTAAGTCTACATTTGAACATTAAATGGTTTGAACGTACTTGCACCGCTCCTTTAGATATTACTTTATATATCTTTCAAGCATATTCATTTTTTCTTAGAACACAAAATCAAGTGTTTTGACAGGCAGCAAGATACGGACACCTCCGCTCCATCTTTGCAACTTTTAACTTCTTTATTGTGCTCTTTAATTCGTCTAAGTCAGAGAAAACAAGCTTTGCATTTGTGAATTGTTTTGCTAATGACTGCCACTGCTTTCCCTATTCATCATCAGTCGTTTCCGTGGCAACTAATGGAAAAGCACTGGGCATGTTTCACAATTGCGAGGTAGGATGTTGCAGCATCAGCTGGAGCGGAGTCTGTGCGATCTATATATAAAATCTTACAGATGTCGAAGATGCTTGATTGTCACGTTGTTACAGCTCGATTTGTGAAACGCTAAGGTGTTGCCGTTTGCATGTGGAGGAACAAACACACGGCAGATGCTACATAATAAACTGTTCATTCACTCCTCAGCACTCGTATGAAGTACACAAAGAAGATGCTGTCTCCTATGGATTTGAGAACAACACCTGGCAGGATTGTGCACCTCAGAATGTCAGCGTTCAAATGTGTCTGTGTGACGGTTTCAGTTGACTTTATGGGTTAGGATTAAGGCAAGGCAAGTTTATTCGTAGAGCACAATTCCTACACAAGGCAATTCAAAGTGCTTCACACAACAGGATAAAAATGCATTGAAATCACAAAGACATGACAGAAATGACAAAACAGTTTAAGACATAAAAGAGAAGAGAGCAAAGAAAATCATTTCAGTAATATGCACAGCTAAACAAAACTGTTTTTAGCTTAGATTTGCTTCCAAATTGCTTCGCAGTACGGATCCGGCCCGCGGTCCTCCTTTTGGAGACCCCTGCTATAGACACTATAGATATGAAACTTTTTCTATATACATTAAAGACCCATTTCTTTAAAATATTGTTAAAACATCTGTCAAAATCTGTCTTTCTGAGCAATTATTATTAATATAAATATTCCATCCAGTCTTACAGGTGTGACATGTCAGGATGATGATGAGATGGCATGAATCTGTGCCTTAGGCTGGCCACAGTGAAAGGTAATTCTGAAATGTTCAGTTTTGCTTTATTAGGAGGGTCTGGGGGGGGCACAGTGAAGACCACCAAAATGGGCGCAGAATTTGCTGGATATTGGCAGGAACTGGAACACTGTCGTATATGCCGATCCAGAGCATTCCAAACATGCTCAATAGGTGACATGTCCATTGTTGTGCCATTCATACAACCGTCACCATTGTTGTGCCATTCATCTACAACCATCACCTCATGTTGCAGTGTGATAATGCATGTTGCAAGGAACCGTACACAATTCCTGGATGCTGAAAACATCCCAGGTCTTACATGGCCAGCATACAGGACAAAATTTGACCTTTCCAAAAAGAGAATGATGATGATGAACTTGATCAAAACTAGTATAAGAAAAAATAACTCATATTTTGTGCTGTAAATAAAAAAAGAGCATTTAAATTATCATTGAGTATCAAGTATCGAGGTTAAACCTTAGTATCGAGTTTGACATTTTAGTATTATGACAACACTCATAATAACAGCAATATTTGTAATATTAGTATTACTTGGTATCGGAACGAGTAAAACATCTGTGGTATTGCATATCATTAGAGGTCCCGAACCTAAAATTTGATCCCCAAAGCATTATTAAAATGTATGCAGTCTATGGTAAATGCAAGAAGTTAAAAACAACTAAACCCATGCATAAGCACTGGTGACTGTAAATCTGATTGTAATTGCATCCTTAAAACCCAACACCAAAAAGTATTTGTACTCACTCAGAAGACTGCAGCTCCTTTAGTCACCCTCAAAGGGTCAAGCACAAGTCACCTTATGTCTGATCCATTATCAAGCGGCGCGTGAATAAAAATACACCGCTTTTTGCTATTTAAAAAGCTGATGGTGTTGTGTCATGATAGCTCCATGTCTGGGAGCAGATTTTAATTGTTTTGTTTTGGAAAACGGCAAATGAAAACAGCAGGGTGTGGAGCAAAGGTGAGAGATTAAAAAGTGTGAGCTTTCAAAGACTCCACTTCAGTGGTTTTTATGTAGTTTAATTTTAGACACGCTCTTTCCAGGGCTGGTTCTAGCTTTGTGGGGGGCCTGTGCCAAATGTTTCCAGGGGGCCCTCAGTTACATTTACTTGAGCTTTTAAAAAATATGTATAAATTGTACTTCTCTGAGTCATGATCATATGAAGCTCTATAGTCCCACCCACTTCAAAGTTTGCCGTGGTTCCAGAAGTACATTTATCATTCCTTTTTCCCATAATTTTGGGGTAGGGCAATACACAATTGGCTTCACCCACCAGGAAAAATGCATTAAAATCACAGAGACATGACAGAAATCACTGTTTAAGACATAAAAGAGAAGAGTGCTAAGAAAATCATTTCAGTCATATGCACAGCTAAACAAAACTGTTTTTAGCTTAGATTTCAACATTGTCAGAGCCATGTTTAGTCCTGACTCTGTGCACCAGCAGGAGGCCGGTCCCTGAGGTCCTCAGAATCCAAGATGGTTCATATGGCACTAACATGTCCGAGATGTACTTTGGTGCTTGGACATGGAGAGACTTGCACACAAGCAGAGCTGCTTTACTGTCTATTCTCTGAGCCACAGGGAGCCAGTGCAGAGACCTCAGCACAGGACTAATGATCATACTTCCTGGTTCTAGTCAGGACCCGAGCAGCAGCGTTCTGGATGTACTGCAGCTGTTTTACAGCTCGTTTGGAGAAGCCAGTGAGCAGGCCGTTCAGTAGTCTAATCTACTAGAGACAAACGCATGGATAAGTCTCTCCAAGACTGGTTTAGACACTATACTTTTGATTTTAAAGTCTGAGTCCATTACTACTCCCAGAGGTGACTGCTAACACTTAACTAACCAACGTAACCAATGTAACTTAAGCTGTTGTTGTTGTTGTTGTTGTTGTTTTTTCTGAAAATCTATAGAACAAATTAATGAGAAATTTACTGAGTTAGTCTACTTGTGACAAAAGTTGTACGTTACCATTATGAAATGATTTGAACGTTTGTGTATCTTGCACCTTCTAATATTTTGTTCTAGCCTTTGAAAATAGCAGATTTTTGCATAATTTATGTTTTGTTTGCATTAAGTAATATATTGGACTTCTACTTTGTACTTCTACTTGCATAATATTATTTTTGAAGTAACAGTACTATTACTTGTATACAATTTTGGATATCCTACCCTCCTCGTTTAGAGATAATAAGTGTTTCTATTATTATTCAACAAACACAAGGCTATGCAGCTTTAAAAACAAAAAATTAACAAAGGATTAATTAATGACGTTGATCAAAAAGGCATTATGGCCAAGAGAGAGATCTTATAATTGTTTCTATACTAATGAATGAATGTGTTTTTATTTTGTGTAAGTTTGCGTTTCTCGTTTGCTTATTCTTTTGTATTGTTTTTTTTACAGATTGCTGAATCGTCCAACTCCTTCCTCAACCGGATGCTGAACAGAGACACCATCACGAGAATAACATATAAAAGTAAGTGTCAGAAAGAGTATTTGTTTGTGTAAAATGTCTTCCAATTCTATATGGATGATCCTTATCGTTGTTGTTAATTGTTTTCTGGCGTTTATTCCGCTAAACTGCCTTAATGAATGTGTTTATTTTCGCCGTTCGGTTGTAAATTAAGCTGTTGCTAAATATAGATCAGTCAAAGTTAATGAGGAGATTCCCATAGTAAGTGCATTTAAAAAGTGATCATTATAATAGGCTCTGTGAAAGTAACAGATGTTGTCACCAGCAGGGTATATTACTTTGTTGAGCTTTTAACCATGTTATAGCATTGTTTGCTCATCAAAACATACCTGGAGTTGTATTTTGCTTAGTTTACCATTGTTTCATTAATCCTGTTTATGAGCTTGTCTTCTCTGTGCCTCACAATTCACTCAGTTTGAATTGTCCACAGATTGTTGCATCACAGGAAAACATCCAGTTTTTAAATCCATTAAGCATCACTGGACTGAGGGGTGGGAAATATGACAAAAACACTGATATCATGATTTTGTAGAAGCCAAATCACGATTCATTCTTAGTATCTTAATATTGCCTCTTGTCAAGTATATGTCATCTGCTTCTTGTGAGAGTTCACACTTCATTGAAATTGTTTAAATCCACCTGTCTCTCACTCAGAGCCAAACAGAGGTTTACCAGAAGGGAGTTGGTGGGGAAAAGGGTCCCATGTTTGAGCATAAAGCTTAACCAAACATTTGTGAATCACAATATGCCAATTTCACCAAAAAAGCAGATTGTTACAGGGATCCACTCACGGTCTGATTTTTATCACCATATCAGCAAGGCCGAACCGGACCCATTCTGCACTCAAATTGTGTTCACAACAAATGCATCGCTCTATTATCCAAGCAGTCACGTTGCCCAAAGGCTTAGTTTATTAATTTTATCATTGTTTATTCCCGTTGGTGTTGAAGTTTAGTCTATGAGAGACAGTTCTCAAGGTCTTTATTTGATACATACAGGGAAAGAGGCAAAACAGTACACTTGTATTGTCTTGATTCTAAGTCCATCCTCCCACAGTTTAACTGCGGGTTAAAAGCTGTTATTTGGGTCTGATGTAATGGCTTGATGTCAGCTTTAAGATTATTTGTACCAGTTTACAGAGGATGAGGAAATATATAGTAACAGATTATTGTGTCTCATATGTATGAGAATATTTTGGGAAAGTTCACATTCCCCCACTTGATCACATACACATGTGATCACATAAAGAGGTGCCACCCGAACAAAACACATTAAACCTAAAAAATCTAAGTAAATTATATAATTTAGCAAAACCATAAAGGCGAACATTTAACGATAAAATATGTGACTCTCTTTTAATTTGTTTAAATGTGATTAGGAATATTTATTTTTTATTAAATGCGTCAGCGTAATCCCTTATTCGTCCAGGAGTGTTCCATTGTATAAAAAGATTCAATTGTAGTCATCTGGACTCAAGAGTCATTCTCAATCTGTGAAACAAGTCTGAGAACTCAGGTTCTATTTCATCCCTACTGACTGCCAGAGGCGGTGCTTCAAGCACTGAATGATCACTCTCGAATTAATAACAACAAACTCACGTAGGGACCTTCCGGTGACCGCCGTGAACCTATTTAGTCACGTGACACCGGAAGCTCAATCACTTTTGCTCTTCTCGCTTTCGGTCTGGTGTGTTGTTGGTACTGCTTGTTCCACAATTTATTCCTGTAATTTAGTAGTTTGCTGCCTTCAAACCTCGTGATCTGTGGATTACTGTGTCATGGTCGGGGTAGCGAGTATGGCTCGCACCCCAGGGACTGCTTAAACTACGCTTTCATCAAATCACCTGCTACCTGGAGTCGGCTTCGCTCCTTGACGACGGTGTAGTGCAAAGTTTGTCTACTCTAAATTGTTCTGTGACAGTGAGTATTGTTTATTCAATTGTTTGACGCAACACGTGTTCGGCGGTGCGGTATTGTTGTGCTGGCTACCGGGTTCGGTTGAGCCTAAATCTATTATTGCCACTGCCGTGTTCAGATGGACTATTATTGATTACAAGCGCATATAGCCACTTTAAACTTATTTTGTTTTTTTACTATCAGCAGTAGTTACTGTTTGCTTTGTTTTCCAACAACATGTGGCGTTTTCAGCTCGGAGTGGTAATTTTCTGTACTGGAAGGGTGATAGTGGCGTTCCTTGCTCGACCTGATCCTCTTACTTGTTTTTTTCTGGCGTTCCGATGGAGTCACTGTGCTGTAGAACTTGCATGGCTCCTCTCCAACCAGATGATGGGCATGATTTATGTCCCCTGTGTTTGGGAGTGGACCACGTTAAATGCGGTTTTAACTGAGACCGCGTGCATGAACTGCATCACCATGCCTAGGTCCCTGCATGTTGAATGCTTGGTCATGTTGGAAGGGCCTGAACTCTCATCTGATTCGCGATTAGATCAACTGCGAACAGTAAAGAGAGTGGTCCGAAAGCGCTCCTTTGAAGGTAATATTTTCTCTGCAGCTCGTAAACGTAACAGAGTGGAGCGCCCTGCTGGGCTTTCACTGAAAGTGGATAATCTTACCACAGAGCTTACTCAAATGAAAACACTCCTGGAGTCACTACGGGCTGGGGGTAGTGATCAGGAAGCTCAGCTGGATATTTGTGAAGACGATGCCTTGTCTGTGGCGGCATCAGACACACAATTTAGGGACACTGAACCACACTGGTGACAATTATGATGTTTATTCAGAACCATCAGAAATGAGCTCCCATACGACATCTGCTCTCAGGGAGGTGAGGAGGACTCTGCCGGCGTGTCGTTACGCGTCGCTCTGGCATGTTTGAACTTGGATACGGTTGCTGCACAGCCAATGGCTCAAAGTGAATTTTTTTGGCAACGGACTTCTGCAACGTTTATGGTTCCTCCCTCTAGTGAGTAAGTTAAGGAACTTCATGCCTGCCTGGCTGATACAAAAGCATTGTCTAAGCCAACGTCTGACGGATGGCTCCTTGCTGCTATGCAGGAAGTGCCCAAATTTGGTCTGGGTCACATGCCTGCGGTGGAACCGACTGTGGCTTCCCTTATTGTGACACCGGACGAGGCTCTGCGACCTAATGCTAGGTGCCCACGTCCTCAGTGTCGTGCTACGAATGAATTGCTGTGCAGGGCATATGATGCTGGGGCATGCAAGGGTCGTATTTGGAATTCTCTTTCTCATTTATTGTTGAGCCTGACATCTTAACTGGAAGCTATTGGTGTTGATACACCTACGCAGGATTTAGCTGATACTTCCCTTCAGGCTTTTGCTTTTATGGCGAGGGAACTTGGCCTCTTGTTATCCACCCTGACTCAGGTGCGTTGGCAGGTGTGGTTGGCGCAGGCGGACCTTGAGAGGATTGCCTGTTGTCCCGAGTGAGCTTTTTGGGGCTACTGCACAGGAGGCTCTCCAGCGCCCGGTCCAGGCTTCTCAAACGGGACAACAACTGGTGGGCCTCCATCGTCGGGGCCCTCCCCCGGTTGTGCCCTCTTCTACTGCAAGCCCTCAGACCTATTCGGGTGCACCGGGCCCATTTGTGGTTCCTGTGGCCGGTTACAAGGGCTGGCCATTCCCGAAGTGAGCGACCCAGGTCTACTGTGTCACACATGCCTCAGTTATCACAATCCTACCGACAACCGCCCAGGTTTCCTAGAGACCGGGGAGTTGTAGGTGAGGATTACTGGCTGGTGGTCGGTTTCTTTACCCCCAAATAACACCACAGATGCCTTGGTGCTAACCACTTTGTCACGGGGATACCGACAACAGTTCCGACGCCGACCTCCCATTTCCGGCCGAGTCTTAACAACCACAATCACGGACCTGGCAAGGGCCATGACACCAGGAAATAGCAACCATGATGGACAAGGGTGCCATTGTGCCTGTGAACCCGTGGCTGGATACGGGGGGGTATTTATTCAAGGTATTTTCTTGTTCCCAAAAAGACCACCAATCTACGTCCGGTGCTGGACCTACGAGGTCTAAATGTGTTTTTAAAAGTTATGCCATTCCACGTGCCGATCGATCGCAATCATTGGAAATCCCTTCCTTTTCTGTTCCAAGGGAGACATTTCCAGTTCAGAGTCCTCCCATTCGGACTACCCCTGTCTCCCAGAGTGTTCACTCGGGTCGTGGCGGTGGCCCTGTCTCCGCTGCTGGCACGGGGTTTGAAGATCCTGCCTTACCTCAACGATTGGTTGGTTTGTGCACCCACTCGCAATCAGGTTGTTCACAATACACGGGTGGTGCTCGATCACGTGAGTCGGTTAGGGATGAGGGTGAACATGGAAAAGAGCAATCTGGTTCCCACCCAGGACACTGTTTTTTGGGGGATTGCTCTGAACACGTTGCCATGGTTGCTTGTCTTTCACCCAAACTTATTAAAGACATTGTGAGCATGCTGACTGCGTTTCAGGATGGCGGGGCGCAACCTTTCCTACAATATCTTCAACTTCTAGGGAAGTTGATCGCAGCCTCCAGTGTTGTTCCCTTGGGACTGCTGTCATTACGTCCCTTGCAGATGTGGCTGAACAGCTTGCAGCTGGATCCAGCTGGTTACACACACAGGCGCCAGAGACTTTGTTTATCGCCCCAGTGTTTCCTGTCCCAGTGGAGGGACAGACAATGGATGACACAAGGGGTTCCACTGGGTTCTCTCCCGTCACGCAGAGAAGTTGAATGTACAGATGTATCCTCCTCGGGTGGGGGTGCCACCTGGCAGTGTCACGTGGTGCAAGGAATGTGGGCCCCATGTTTGGTCGGGGAACACACAAATGTGTTGGAACTAGTCGCTGTACGCTTGGGACTACGTCATTTCCTGCCAAAGCTACAAGGCAGACACATTCTCGTGCAATCGGACAACACATCTGTGGTTTACCATATAAACCACATGGGGGGACCAGGTCTGTGAAGTTCACGCAGAGAACCCGGCAGCTTCTCACATGGGCATCAGTCCACTTTACCAGCCTACGGGCAACTTATCTTCCGGGAACGCGGAATCAGGTGGCGGACAACCTTTCCCAACAGATCCTCTTGCCAGGGGAGTGGAGGCTTCACCCAGAGGTGGTCTCCAGCATCTGGTGGATCTTCGGCAGGGCCCAAGTGGACCTTTTTGCCTCAGAGGAGTCGGCCCATTGTCCAGCCCGTTAGGTCTTTGATGCACTGGCTCACGACTGGCCCTGTGTTCTCCTCTACGCATTTCCTCCATTTCCACTGATTTACCCAACCCTGCTGTGAGTTCTGCAGGACAGCCACAGACTCCTCCTGGTAGCCCCATTCTGGCCAGTGAGGATTTGGTTCCCACTGTTGCACAGGCTCTGTTGCAGCTCACTGATGCCCCTCCCCTTCAGGACAGACCTCTTGTCCCAGCTAGGGGGGCGGATTCTGCATCCCCATCCCAATCGCCTCCAGCTCTAGGTTTGGCCACTGTGCAGGGCCTGGGGCCACATACTCTGAGTATGGTGGGGAAATAAAAATTTCTAATGCACGATGTAAGCTAATTGCTGGAAATTATTTGGGGACTGGTGTCGCCAACATGGGCAGTGCCGTGTGTTATCCAGTCTTTACTGAGTTGGAGTTTTTGCCAGAACTCCTGAACCGGGGATTGTCGCCTTCAACTCTTAAGGTATACGTGGCTGCAATCTCTTGCTGGCATAATAGTGTGAACGGCACTACTGTGAGCAGTGACAAGCATGTTTCCCTTTTTCTGAGGGGTGCCAGGCGGCTCTGACCCGGATGACCACCAGAGGTCTCTGTCCCTCGGAATCCTCGTGCCTTCGCGAGAAGATTCAAGGGATTGAGCTTCCGGTGTCACGTGACTAAATAGGTTCACGGGGGGCACTGGAAGGTCACTACGTGAGTTTGTTGTTATTAATTCTCGACCCGCGCATGCAGAGTGATCATTCAGTGTTTGAAACACCGCGGTCAACAGGGATTCATAGAACCGTAGTTACGTTCGTAACTATCGTTTTATATCCCACTCTGTGTAAACCCTCCTGATAATGGGCCATCGAAACTCCCTGAGATAGGTCATTACATCCTATTGTACACTGACTTTCCCTCCCTCCTCACAGAGTACCTGATCAGCATCAGAATGCCTCGGGTGCCTCCAGGGTTTCAATAAACCATTATAAACAACGGGAAAGTTGAATCTGAAACCTCCATTACAATTTAATGGCCATTTTTGTGATGATTCTGAATTGTTATTAATTAATTCTTTAAAACGGTTAAAATTTCACAGCACAGGCACACCCAAGCTCTGTATCAAAAAGTTATAACCTAACCACAGAATCAGAATCAGAATCAGAAAAGATTTATCGCCATTGACAAGGAACAAAATTCACAAACATAGAAACTAGTTTCGGCGTTAAGGTGCAACATAAAACACAGAGCAATAATAAAAACAGTATTTATGAAATCAAAAAGGCATTCAATAGGAAACAATTTAAAATTACTATAGTATAAAATAAAAATAGGCTTACTATGTACACAAAAATGCACAGTTACATTTACCGGTGTAGTGCAGAAAGTTACAGTGCAGTGAGTGGTTGATTAAATTGTAGTTAAAGTGGCAGGTGTTTAGAAGTGTTCATTAGACCAACTGCAGAGGGAAAGAAACGGGAGGTTCTAGTGTGGCGGGAGGTTCTGGTCTGGATGGACCGTAGCCTCCTGTCGGAGGGGAGTGGATCAAATAGTCCATGTCCAGGGTAAGAAGGGTCAGCTGTGATCCGATCGGACCGTAGCCTCCTGTCGGAGGGGAGTGGATCAAATAGTCCATGTCCAGGGTAAGAAGGGTCAGCTGTGATCCGACCTGCTCGTCCCAGAGCCCTGGAGACGTATAGGTCCTGCAGAGATGGAAGTCTGCAGCCGACTTCTCAGCAGAACGCACAATGCGCTGTAGTCTCTGTTTGTCCCTGGCTGTGGCTCCAGCGTACCACACGATGATGGAGGAGGTGAGGATGGACTCAATGATGGCGTGTAAAACTGCACCATCATCTGCACTGGCAGCTTGGCTTTCCTCAGCTGCCGCAGGAAGTACATCCTCTGCTGGGCCTTCTTGATGAGGGAGCTGATGGAGGGCTCCCACTTGGGAGGTCCTGGGTGATGGTGGTGCCCAGGAAGCGGAAGGAGTCCACGGTGGTGATGGGGGAGTCTGTCATGATGAGGGGGGCTGGGGGGCTGTGACTTTCCTGAAGTCCACGATCATCTCCACTGTCTTCTGGGCGTTGAACTCCAGGTTGTTACCGCTGCACCAGGACACCAGCTGGTCCACCTCCCTCCTGTAGACAGACTCATCCCCGTCCGAGATGAGCCCGATGAGAGTGGTGTCGTCCGCAAACTTGATCAGTTTTACAGAGTCGTGGCTGGAGGTTCAGCAATTTGTGTGTAAGAGCATGCAGACACACAATTTACAAACAAAAACAGGCAAAACAAAGAGCTCCTAAAGGCCAGGGCATCCGTCTGCGGCCCAATCTTGGATATATCACTTGGATCTTGGATATATAATAAACTGTCTGTACTTTGTCGAAAAAGATTCAGTTTGTAGTAATCTGGACTCTGTTTTAGAATAACAAAACGTTTCAACTCTCATCCAAGAGTCATTCTCAATCAGTGGAACAAGTCTGAGAACTCCTGTTTTTATCCTACTCTGTGAGAGCCCTGCCCACAGGGCGGGACCTCCTGCTAATGGCCCATTGAAACTGGGATGGGCCTATTGTTATGTAGTTCCCTGCCTCACCTTGAGTGCCTATTTAGCATCCGAATGCCCCGGGCGTCTCCAGGATTTCAGCAGACCATTATAAACAACTGGAAGGTTGAATCTTAAACCTCCATTACGATTTAAGGAAGGATTCTCTTTTTCAACAAAGATGGCCTCCTTAACTCCTCTTTCAAACCATCTTTTCTCCCTGCTCAGAATCTCCACCTCACTGTCTTCAATAGAGTGGTTTGTGGCTTTGAGATGAAGATGTACAGCGCTTTGGGGTCCTGAACTTGCGTGTCTTCTGTGTTGATAAATCCTCTTTGTGAAGTGGCTGTTTAGTCTCCCCTATGTGCCGCTCTTTACAACTTTCTTCACTGCATTGGATAGAATACACTACATTGCTCTGTTTTTGTGTCGGCATCTTGTCCCCTTCTTCTTGTTTCTGTTTCCCTTTTGTCCCTTTTTTTTGTCCTGCTTTTTGGTTCTCTTCACTTTGTTCAGAGCCCAAGTCGGGTATCCACAGGCTGAGAGAGCATTCCGGACGATCCTGTAGTTTAAGCTCAGGGTACTTTCCTTGCCCTGAGACTGGTGGGCAATCTAGTCGGACTATAGTGGGAGAACTAGAGTAGTTCTGAGGTCATACGCGGCGAGCATAATGATTTAGTGGGATGCGGCATATAGAGCAAGAGAGAGTCAAGCTTGTGAAGGTACTCGTCTGATGATGGGTTTTCTCTACTATACTGCTCTAGTTGATATGATGGAGGCTTCGCTAGCCGTCTTTGCCTTATCTGATAGGGTGGGAGAACATATCAAGAACGACGACTCACTCTCCTTGCTCATCTAATCAGTGTAGTAACTCTGTTATATAGATCGAGTACCGCTCGAATGTACTGCACGAGTAACCAAACGCTGCTGCTCAATTTCGGTCTACTTACATACTCATAATAGCATCAAGGAATTCACCAATGTTCACGCTATCTCGAAGACTCCGCATTGAAGGTGAGAGCATTCTGAGTTCAGCGTGTACTGACAATGGTTTGGATCGGCTAAGTTGGATAGTAAGTGGCTGCAGAGATAGTGTCGATCTTAGTGTGCATCTCGGAAAAGAAGATAACTCTCACTCCTAGAACGCTGATAATGGAGAGTGTTGAGGAGGAGTGTGACGTACAGCACCGCGAGGCTGAGTTCAGTCTTTAGACTTAGCCACTACTTACTGGAGGCAAGCTGCGTTTGAGGTAATGCAAGAGAATGCATGGGGTACAGATCGGCATAAGGCGTATGTTCGAGCGGTGCTTCACACAGGCGTAAAGGGTTGTGAGGCGCAGTGCCCCGATGAGTGGTACATGAATATTTGAGGAGAGGCGCTTACTGTAACAGTTCTCAGCATGTCAATGGGCGCTCGCTATGTAGAGTGTAGAGTACGCCCTGCTGGGTCCTGGGTGTTACACAGGCTGCGTCAAGGTATAAAACGGGCATAGCTATCTCAGATCTGTCGTTCCTCACGTTATCATTGTAACGCATCACTCAGAGCCTTGCACTAGTAGAAGATGTAGAGAAACGTATTTATTCGGTCAATTATAGTGGTGCTAGAAGCACAGAGAAGATGCCGTGGAGATGGATAGACTTCATCTATACTGCAGCGATTGTTGGTTACGATACTAAGATGTACAGACTCAGTATATTATTTCCAAGATCCATTGTGCTATTTGTGTGCAGAGATGCTTTCGGGGTACAACAATGTGCTGTTACGGCAGGGCTATTCGTGAGATAGGTCACATGTACTACGTGCTTAGAGTAGGACTTCTCCTTGGTTAGTATTCGATATACCTGTTTTAGGTTTTGATGATTGTTATGTGAATTGCTCTTACGAGGCTAAGCTACGATTCATGAGTGAACTCTACAACCGATATGTAGATAGACTAGCAGACATTGGTGTGCATGCGTCTCTACGCTCTAGATCGACTCGTAAAGACTAGACATACAGATGTAGGTCGGGATTGTAGTACTGAAGATGCATCGCAGAGCTGAGTACAATCGGTCGGACGAGTGAGATGAGTCTAGATCTATGGAGGAGAAGGTGGTAGTGCGCAGCATGGCTAGCGTCACACTAGGTGTTGTCAGTGCTATGTTGGCGTAAATGAAAAGAGCTAAAGTAGTTCATAAGCTGTAATCGAGTAGCAACTGTGCTCGGAGATTGCAGATATGTTAGGATACTTTGAGGGAGACGTATCTGATGGCCGTTACAAGTCTTCGACTAAGTTGCAATATGCATGACTCCCATCAACGTGGGACTCCTTCCGCAGATTGCCACGCTGGAGGACAGGAGGCAGCTCACTCCATATTGACAGAAGGACTTCTACACAATAAGCATGGAGTTTTGATCGATGCTTAATTAATAGGCCTTTAACTTTCAATGTATAGACCATTCAGAGCAGGCGGAGGCTCACTAATACGACTGTGGTATTGCATGATGGATATGCGCTCAATAGCTGGAGCTAGTTACTATTGGGATGGATTTGAGCTGGTTTTACACGGCTCACTTAGATTTGGTTTCCTTCAAGTATCATTCATAAATCCTTTTCTTTCTATTATCTGTTGTGGGTAGCCCGGACGGAGAAGGAATGGGTCATAAAAATAACAAGAAGAGCTCACGCCGGCGTGGTTGGCGCTACGTGTGAGAAAGAGAGTGATTGGTCGCTGCAGCTCGCGCTTTGTACAGGGATCACTATGACCGCTCTTCAAGGGCTCTGTGTGTACGAGAGCAGGCTCTCGGAATAAGTGAGTGTAGACCTTCTTTTACGTGAAGTGCTTGTAGCGGACCAAGTAGTATAAAAGATGACAACAACATGGGGCGAATGTGTTGTAAGCACGAGTCATCACTCAAGGCGGAAAGGAGAGTGCTAGCAGGTAACATTCTCTCAGATGAACCGTTGCTCGGGAATCCACAGCGCGTGAAAAGACAAACCAGTCAAGTACAGTCCCGTTTCTTTCCTCATCGGCAGCTGTCTAGTGGGTAATAATGAGTTCTTGTATAATAAACACATGTCTGAATTAATTGACATCATAAAAATCGTAGTGTTTAGTTTGAAATAATTGCTATGACTTGGCCTACACTAGGACTTAGCTGATACAGCGTCTTGGACGATGGTGTGACAGCTCGTCGGTGAGCTAAGACAAGTCAGCATGACTTGGTAGTGCTCAAATATATAATATCTAGAGATTATTAAGCTATATATAAGAGCATTCCTTTTCACTCTTGTATTATTTGTTATGAATTTTATATCTTATCTCAGTTGTGCTTAAGTTTAAATGTTTGCTAGCTTAGAGATATGATGTGAATTGTGTTGGGGTTTTTTGACATCTTAGAAGTTTCGGTTCTGAATTCAGTGCTACTTTATGGTTCATATGATATAATGTGATAATGAGATATGTTCTTGTTGTCTTTAGTGCACCGGAAAACTAGGGGTATGGTGTGAGATTTTTGTTCAGGAGTGGCTGTCAATGGCGACTCACTAAACTCGCAGTGTTTGAATTGAAGTGGATGGTCTCGTAACCTGTCGGATAGCGTTAGGTAGCTCTCACAGGCCTGTACTTCTGTTATACAAGGAGCTCTCGGCGGCTCGTAGGAACTGGTAGCGATAGAAGATGCTACACTCGTGTTTAGTAGTAGATTAATTAATAACAATTCAGAAAATATAACAAAAATAGAAGAGGCAATTTTAAACTTCTGTTAGACTGGTGTTTCTAGATATCACTATAATAATTTCTCAAGGGTTTGGTTGTATCTGATCAGCGGTGAACGTGTTAGATGTCGAGTTGGAAAACCTGGAGCCATCGATTTTCGTGTATGAAATTGGTGGGGAGGGCTCGTTAAGTTGTGAGGAGGGAAAGCTCAGAGTGTTCACAATGGGATGTAGATGATTGCGGATAACTGCGGAGGTAGGATATTCTGCCTATTGAGACTGCAGCTCAATATGGAGGGCTATTAGAACGCAAGATTGGGGATATGAATAAATAGACGGGATAGTCACGTAATGTTTAAATTGATTCGTTGCTCTGGGTGCATTATGAATTCGCTCTGAGTTCTAAACTCAGCTGGTGATTGTGCTAGAGACGAGCAAACTCTCTGTAGTGCTAGAAGCACGTTTCAGGACAACATTTTTAAGAATTGGACAGTCACTTCTCACTTCAGCGGCACGTAGTGAATCTGTCGCATGCATTGTGAAGGTGCGTCAGATGAGAGTGTATTATATACACGGGCATCATACGTTCGCGGCCTAGTGACATTTCGTCTAAAGAGCAAGTGCATTACCGCGTCAGACAATAATATATAGAATAACAGTAAACAGGATGGAGTTAGCCGTGGAACGGATGAGCTTTGATAACTGCTGAGAGTCTATCATTGTAAGCAGATAGATTTAGCACTGAGGCACTACAGCAGGGATTGACAAGCTTTGTTTGGCCTCAGTTGAGAGTAACAATGAGCTCATGTCGTCTGCGGTGTTCAACTGGTACTCAAGCTCGCGGAGTTAAGAGCCGCAAGCTGGTAACGGAGTAAGACCAAAGTCAGAAAAAGGCTGAATTTATGGCTAATGCATCACTGCGATTGCTCAATATTAGTGACTTTTTAGGGGTATTCGTAATCGTTGCTATTTACAAGAAGACGTACTTAGGGTCAGTTAATCAACTGTTCATCTCTACAGAAGTATGATATTTGACGACAAGTTATCACTACGGGTTTACACTCGCATGGAGGATAGTTTATCTCGGATAACAGACCTCAGCAAAACACCATATCATGAACTAACGTAGAGAGCGTGGTTAAAGAGGGATTGATCGTAAGCGGTCAAATGGTCTCCGATGTTCTAGACACTCCGACGATACTCGGATAGTACAGCCATAGATGAATTATCTCGATGCTTCATGTAGGGCTACATTGGCTTGATTTCATATCGTTTCTCGACTTGGTAGAAGAGAAGAGATAAATTAATTCTACTCAGCCACCATTCACAGTCTTCTAGAGTTATGGTTAGAGCCTTAGACTCATCTAGATCAGATGCCGGTCAGATATCTCTATGAGTGGAGTGGTCGGAGATACATAGAGTAGAGGAGAGGGGATTCGCTGAACTCCGTCTGGAGGGCTTGAGCTAGAAGTTGTAAGCAGGTATGTCGCAGTTGAGAAGGTGTGTGAGTGGGCTGTACTGTATATTCAAGTGACGATGCTGCTCATTGTGGCTTAGCAAATCGGCGACAGCCTCGAGAGTTATAGCGTATAATATCTATCATGGTGAGCAGAGAAGCTGAGGGCGCTAGAGAGTGGGAAGGAGTGTAAGTCTCTGTCCTGTGTGTGGTCGCTGGGCAGGCTATGGGGTCATACGTTGAATATGTACGAGTGGACGAAAGTTGGAGCGAAATTGCTCGAGAGAGATATATAGTCAGGACGGGCAGTAATGCTGTATTCAGTATGAGTCTGTGTATGGCTCTCAAAGACCTGAATTGAACTCTGCGACAATGGGCGCTCTCATATCAATGGAGGTTCAATAGTGTTCATCTGGGAGAAGGTCGATATTGCCACTTAATTGACTAAATAACACTACTGTGAGTGCCTCTATCCTGCCATCTGGGCTTAGGACGGGTTTGGTAATGGAGTACAGGTGTAGTGTACTGTTGCTGTATTACTCGTTTAGTGGCCCGGCGCACATCAGGATAAGAGGTTGCGAGTATGTTGAAATCGTAATAGAGAAAGGTGATGTTTGACCCACGATGAAGATAAGTAATTGGCAGATATGGAAACTGAGACTCGCTTTACAAATTGGTGAGTGATATTTCACTCTTGAATTGTTCATGGTATTTGGAAGATACAGGATGTGTCTAATGGTTTTTGTATGTACTATGTTATCTTATTTATAATAGAAATTTGAGGGGTTGTGACTCGCAGAGTTGTGATGTTAGTGGCAGAATTAGACGTAGTCATCATCTCAGTCGTATAGCTTGTGTATAGATGTTCTGTAACACATTATGGGTGTTTTGGTCGAATGATTATTTGTAATTTATTCATTCATCTACAGAGTTAGATGGCTGTGAATACCCCGAAAAGACTTATTAACAATCCTCTCTGTTTCCTTCTCGCGCAACATAGTAGCTGCTCGCCTTGAACATCGGTGAGCACTACTACCAAAAGACACCAGCTTCATATCGACGATATGACGGCTCCAATGACATTCTCCATGTTTATGAGACAGCTCACTAAGGATCTGTTATGAAAAGCCCTCGGTCGTCTTCTGCAGCTTCGCTGCAGGGTATGTCCAAGGAGCCCCCTCTATCATAACTACTCTCATCTTCCCTGAGTTTCTCCTGTTCCACGTCCTGGTCGCCCGTGATCCGCAGTCAGCATGCTTCCCCTACTCCTAGACCATTGGTTGAGGCTTTTGTGCAGCTGTGAGTAATTTATCTGGATCCAAAACTATCTTCTAGAACCTCAAGTCTCTGTGTGGGTGATGGATGTAATATGTTATTCTAATATAATAAGACAGTTTTAATCCAGAGTTCTGTCAAATTGTTCATTTCCGTCTTTGTCGGCTCGTTTGTGTCTTCATTCTTGTGATGGCTTTTTTCTCGCCGGAGTATATTCCAAAGGTATGGATTTGATTGTGTTCATGGCAGGAGTTTTGAGGGCCCGTTACAATAGTCTGAAATCCGAGTGGGATTGGGGTTCTAGTCAATAATTCAGTCTTTCTTTGTTGGGCCTGCCTCGGCTCACAGTTTTCTCAAAAATTTCTTGAGGAATAATGTGCATAGTATTGACACTCGGACTGATTATTTGATGCAGAACTCGGATATCTCTATTATCAGCAACTATTCCTCTCCCAAAATGTGATTTTTTGTGGTGATTCCGAATTGAGATAACGAACCTCACGTTAAGATTATTTTTTACAACTTGGATGTCGCACATTTGCAAAACAAAATTACCCGCTCTCCTTCCGGATGTTATTTTCGTAATGTAAGCTGGTATGAGTTGCTGTCATCATTGTTAATAGCACGTATAGGTGTATGTCTACGATATTGGATCTCGCGGGCTTTGTTGCCGAATGGTTAGTACTTCTTTGAAGTGAATTGAATTGGAGATTTATATCTTTGTACAAGTCTCAGAGGGTTTGGTGTGTTCTTGTTGTTTATAGTCTGGATTGTCTTGGTTATATCCGGGATGGCATTAATAATTTCTTATTCTTCTGTATACCTTTCAAGTCTTTGTTGTTCTCGCCGCACAGGAAGGATTCTAGTTTTGATCACTTATAAATAAGATTAAGCTTTAGCAGATGTTGATATTTTCATTTTATAAATCCTGGCTAGGATCAAAGCTAGGGTCGGACTGAGTTATGTCTTGCCGAGTTGAATATTGTGTGTGTATGCGTGGATTCTTGTCTTGCAGTCCTTTGCTATTGTTAGTGACTCAAACTATTTTTCATTAATTGGTCGAAGTTGTGTTATTCTGAGGGTTTATAGAAAAGGGCTAACGTTAATGTGACAAAGATTCTTCTATACGCATTGTAAAGTTCTAGAAAATAATATCGTATGGGATAATTGGAGGAAGATATTTCATATCAGGCATCTCGGCATTGTTCATGGTATATTTTCCGATTGACAACAGCATTAAGTCTTGAGATTAGGTCTAATTAGAAATGTCTTATGAAGAAGATAGGTGGTTGATCGTATACCGCGTAGGAAGATAATCCTTGTGCTCGCATATTTTTGATGATTGTAATTTTTGCAATTAAATTAAAACCAACTTAATTCTTAAAAACCACTCCGCTGAGTTTCTTGGTAATGCTGGAGGCGCGGTGATGATGCAGTAGTATTGGTGATATACTGTGGAGTGCATGTGATTGCTGCTGTAGACTCTTGATAGTGGTTGGCGGCAATCAATCGAAAACATCTATTTTGAGGGGTATATTGAAAGTGATAGAAGATAATGATCTATATACAATAAAAAAAAAAATCCATCCATTTTCTACCGCTTGTTCCGTTAGGGGTCGCGGGTGACTGGAGCCTATCCCAGTGCCTTTTGGGCCTTAGGCCCAAAAGGTACACCCTGGACAGTGGCCAACTCGTTGCGGGCTAACACAGAGACATAGACACACAGACAACCATTCACTCTCACACTCATTCACTAGGGCCAATGACAGTTGCCAATTCACCTAACACATGCATGTCTTTGGACGGTGGGAGGAAGCCGGAGAGAACCCACGGTAACATATATATATATATATATATATATATATATATATATATATATATATATATATATATATATATATATATAATGATAATGATTATGATGATTATTATTAAAAAAATCTAATATAATACTACACAATAGACAAGAGGTATATTTTGAGCCACATCGCAAGAAAATTATTTGGTCGGAAAAAAACGTGGGATAGCTTCACTAGTTACAGTATTTTTATGTAATTTACGCTTAGCTTCTTTTCTCCGTAGGACACAATTTCATCTTTTATACTATCTTTTGTTACTACTACTTTTGTTCAATAGTTGCAAGTGACTGACAGTGAACATCTGTCAAGCCTAAAGCGTCTCATCAAATGTCTCACCATGTGTCTCTGCTCAGATGCACTCGCTGCGCCTGCTGAGCCAGAACCAGCCGTCTCAGATCTTCCTGAGCATGAGCGACAACGTTCGCCCCGTCCAGCCCCTCAACAACCGCTGCATCCGAACCAACATCAACTTCAACCTGCAGGGGAAGGACTGCCCCAACAACCGCGCCCAGAAGCTCCAGTACCGGGGTGAGAAGTGCTCGCAGAACTTTCTATTCCATTTGTTTCTGTAAAAAATTGAAATAAAAAATACATACAAAAAATAAGAAAAGGGTTTGGATAGAAATGTATACTTAATTGTCTGTCCCAGCAGGTGACAGAAATTCTTCTCTGAAATTGCTCAATGCATTCATCAACAAAGGCATGCATAAGAAGCATATTAAAAACACATCACAGTACAAAGACAACACTGCATCTGTTAATGTTTAGTGAAGCAATGGCGTTTGAATGAATTAGAAATTCTTATGGGCCAGTGGGACTTTGTAGCGCCTGCCTGATGGTAGCAGTGTGAAGGTTGTTAAAAATCAAACCATGACACAGACAAGTAAATAAACAAATGTCCAACAGCCAATGCAATGCAAAAGCAATGTCCCATTCTCTGCACTTAGGACTAGAAACTAGAAAAAAGTTGGAGAACCAAGGTCATTTACTCATTTTGTTGTGCACACAGCCTGGTACCAGCAAATTATTTAAATAGAACAGCAAAATAAAAAATAAACAAAGTTTGTCGGTTTGTTACATTCGCCCACGAGTATTAGATGTCAATAACAGACTTCCAGTTCAATTTTCTAAAGTTTACTAATTAACATTGGCTTTGTGGCACTTGGTGAAACAAAACAAATATTTCCTTGTCAAACTGTTGTCGCTTGCTATATTTGAGTTATTTGTCCGGCATATTGTTAGATATAAGAAAGGTTTATTACGTAGTTATTAGCATTTATGATCATTTCAGTGCTGAGCGTTGTGTTAAAAAAAACTACGCTAAGCACTTATACATATGGTAATGTAGGGTAAGAAGGCTCTGGTGTTACTCTCGTTTGTCAGTCGCCAAAACAGCTCTGGCTTTTCATGGTTTGCGATAACTAACTCTCCCATTGAAAATGTATTAGAGCTAACGTATGGAACAGTAAGGCAGGATGTCTGTTTACAAACGTCTAAAAGTCTATTAATGCCATTTTTCGGATCATGCCCCACAATGTCAACATGTGTCCACATGAACAAAGTGGGTCAGAGTGCTGATCCTTGTGGCAAACCGTAGCTTACTTTGAACCACACAACTGCACAATGCTGTAATAAATTCTTTATGACTTAACACTGTTTATTTTCACATGTTTAGTTTTGATCTAGTCAGGTTTAGTCTCAGGTTTAACCTTCTTGGACAAGTCCCATTTTGATGTGGTGAATATGTGTGAACACATCTCAAGTCTCAACCAGTCAGTATACTGATTTCCAAATGAGGACCACATTTACCAGCAGCACCACAGTTTAAGATTCACTGACAGTCAAGGGATATAATAAATGAAAAATAAAACAAAATTTGAGGCTTCACTATTCAATTGCAATATGTGCCAAATTCCATTTAAACTCTTTCATATCTCATCAAAACTCCTCATATTAACATACATTTTATTCCTTACCTCACCTCTGTTGGTTGTTATTTTGTGGTGAGAATATTGGCCCTGCTATAATTTGTTTTAGATATGACATCCAATAAATTCTGCGGGATTTATTGCTTGATCTGCGTGCGTTGTAATTAATAAACTTGAATTAGAATGCAGGGAGTCGTCAGAGGCTGATAAACAGGGAGACAAGCCAAGTGTGGAAGGGAGAAAACATATACGTGGGATCACTTCTGAATAGAAATAGGTTGCATTCATTCAATTTGTATGCATTTATTTTTCTCATTTTTGTGTTAAAAATTCGCTTCCTTTATTGAGCCTTGTCATTTACTTGCCACTATCCGTGGACTTCTTCTGTTTTAGCGCAGGTTTACATGAACACAGTGGATTAAGTGTCCACCATCCAGAGGGCAGACGGTTAAAAATATACTCACAAAACTGTGTTTGTCCACTTTTCCCAATCCTGTTATAGTACATGGTTGGTTCGGATAGGAAAAAATTATGAATCACGTTTTTGCATGTCAGGTCTTGCATATCAAAACTGGTTTTGAAAATGTTTTTTTTTTAATGCCGCAGATTGGCAGCTGAAGAACGCGTGTGGAGTGAATGATTAATTAGAGATCGACCAATATGAGTTTTTACATGCCCAATGCGGATACAAATATTTTACAACAGCCAGTGGCCGATGAATTTGGTCAGTACTTTGGGACCAATATGTAGAGCCAATTTTCATTATTTTCCCCAAAATATTTTATTTTAATTGACTACAAATTCAATTGCTGACTATACTGTACCCTGCTCTGCATAATAAAAGTATAATAAAGGAAAGGAAGCATTGTAATCACATTTTGTGCAATGCCCCCTTGGCACTTAGGTGTCAATAATTAATCAGCCAATGGCTAATACGCTAAAAAGTGTAAATATCAGACCAATATATCAGTCTATCACAATTGAAAATGCAACACGTATTTTAGGTGTTCAAAAAAGCGATAAACCAAACGCTTTATTGTTTTATGTCCTTTTAAATCATAGGTTGCTTTTAGAAAACACAAGATTGAATCTGTTTTTTCTAGCTTCCTACACAAATCTAGTTGATTGTACACAAGAGAGGTATTATTGTTGTCTCCTCCCCAGTTTAAGATGATATGTCCGGAGCTGACATGACACAAACTGCTAAAAGTCGGCCCGAAGCATAAAACAAGACAGTTCAGAGGGCGTGGAGTTCATTACTCCTGCAGCACTGTTCCCCACAAGTGTTCTCTGTGTTTTATTTTGGTGGTATTTCTATGTTGCTAGAGTCATTTATGAAGATCCTTGTTGTTGTTGTCGTGTTAGTTTAAATGGCAGTTGGCAGCCAACTGAAAAGGTGCATTTACCGCCACCTACTGGATTGAGTGTGGACAGGAGAGCAACTTTAGATCCTATTTAATGTTCTCGTATGGCTTTGCTTTGAGTTTCATCATCAAAGACCTGCAGTCTCACTCAATAGACTTAACAGAAGAAAAAAAAAGTAATATATACAGCCCCCTAACTATGGGTAGAACTGTGTGTGGAACCCAAGACCCATATAACGTAAACAGTACAGTTCCAGCAGTGATTTGTAATTTTGTTGTACTGGAACCATCCCTCTGACAAGATAGACACATGTCCTTTACAAAGATTCAAAACACATCTTGATCACTTAACACTCAAACACTTGCCATCTTCATAAAATGCAGATTTGACAACATTTTTAATAATCAATGCCACAAAATCATAATGTATACACAGGCAAAGTGGGTGAAGTGTCTGGTCTAATGACACAACAACAGTATGCACCAGACGAGAGCCACTACTACCTTACTACAGCTGGCACCTGGTATTCCCAGCAGTCTCCCATCCCAGTACAAACCAGGCCCAACCCTGCTTAGCTTCTGAGATGAAATTGTTGATTCTCAAAGCAGCATGGTAATCATAAAGATAATGTGTACGTAATAAGAAAATTACTTTTAACGACTGTGCTTTGTGGCGTCTCACTTAAAATTAAACACAAAATGTGACTAGCAGTAAATTCAAACATGTGACCAGCTGCAAACCCAAAAATGTGACCACAGTAAACGCAAATGTGTGACCAGCAGGGAGCGAAAACATGTTGCTGTTGTTGTTGCTGCTGTTGTGTTACTTTTAATGGCGGTTGGCAGCCAACTGAAAAGGTGATTTACTGCCACCTACTTTAGTTGTACGTCTTCAAAGTATATGTTTAACGCAATACCGTAAAAAAAGAGGAGAAAAAAAAGAAAAAAGGAAGGAAGGAAAGAGAGCAAAAGCGCAAACATGTGACCATCTACAAACCCAAACATGTGACCATGGGTAAACGCAAAAATGTTCTTTCCATTTACTAACTTTTGCAGACACAAAAGCTAGCATGTAGTGCCTAGAGCCTGATTGTGTTAACCATTGCACTGTGGTTGTGTGTTATCTTACGACTTTAAAATTGTCACGTCTTGTAGTGTGGCATCCAATTACTCTAATAAGATGGGAAGAAATGAATGCTCCCATTCCCATTTCTTTGTATTCTCAGATTTTCTCTTTCCCTGGTTCTTTGAATAAACCCCTGTCCATTCTCTTCTCTTGCAGTGAACGAATGGTTGTTGAAGTAGCATCTCGCGGAGCTGATCATCCACGGCGATCCAGCCAGGAGAAGAGCCGCGAGGGACTTGACCACTCAACCACCGCGCATCTCACCCACAAATGTTCATTGTATAGAAAAACAAGAACTTGAAACCAATGAACTTTGCACTGGAAGCAAAGAGAGACTTCTGTTTTCATACATTGAGAAGAATCCTTGATGCTATCACTTGCTAACGACCCCCTTCCCCCCTTAAATATCTATACGGACATTTTGATACATTTTTTGGGAGAGCTTGGCTAAAAAACAAGCATTTCTTTGATAGCCGCCACCTTAACGGACCATGCTGGGCCTTTGTAAATAGAGCTATCAGAACTTCAAGTCACTGCCCCACCTTTTCGACGGTCAAGACGGTAATTCATTCTCGACGAGGCATGCTAGCGAGACACAGCCTTACTTTCCCATTTTACAAAAGAAGAACACTCACGTACGTCAAGGGGCGTAATACTCATCGGCTTTTAAACAGCCTCTGAGCTACCAGTGTCTTGGCCTCATTTGTACATATTATAATTATGAATACTGCATAAAAATGTAAAGAAGAGTAACAAAGTAACAAAAAGATATTTAAAGAGGATTTAAAAAAGAGTTTTAAAAAGCTTGGCGCACTTTGAATTCTGGAGAGCTGATGCTTTTTTTTTTCTTCTGTTTTCTTGTTTACAATGGTCATACACTGTGTTTGAGTAATGTTATCAGCCCAATAAATGTGTCTGGAAAGTGAAGTGTCGATGTTTGACTACAAAACAAGCTTTCAAATTCACTGTACTGTACATATTTGTACCTTTATGTTGTCAAATGTCTTAAAGTAAATACGCAAAAATTGGTATTGTCAAATTAAAAATGGTACTTATTTGACTTGACTGTTTTCCCTTGTCTCCATGGAGACAATAGGTAACCATCGAGCGAAGTTACAGGTAAGGTCTATGGAGAGGCAACCTCACAGTATTTTTTTGATCTTTTTTGTTTTTTAACATTAAAGGTGAACAGGAATACTTTACGTGTATTACATGATTTTTCATCAGGCAAAGTTTTCATGTCAAATCAAGGCATTTTATTTTTAGAAATAAAACAAAATGACACATAAATCTGAATAATAGACTGGTTTAACGTTCTTTCTTTGTTCGATTGACATTTAAATTAAAAAAAATTAAATTACAGAGGGGATTTTGGATATCTTATTTATTATTTAAATTAACAAGATCTTAATGAAAATGTGTTTGAAAATACAAACGTTGCCTTATGTTTTAAAACTTGAATAAATCTGGCTTAGAATTAGATCTGAACAAATTCCTCAGAACAATCTGTCAACATCTTTTTAAGTACAAGATTGTAGTTTGGAGGTGTTATTTTTGGGGCTGAGCATTAAGTCTCTGTGGGAGGAAAATGCATTAGGAGAAAACTATGTTACAATATCCCATAGTAATCTATGAATACAAGTGGATAAAATGATTTGTAGTTTGCATTTCAGTATGTAAGAGTTCATGAGTTAAATAAATAGAAAATATAAGTATGTACATTCATCACCCACTGTGTACGGGTGTTGGGCATCATGCATGAATGTTTTCTTGGAAACATTCTGTAGAATACATTTCTGAGAAAATCCTGCAGCAGATTCACAAAGCTTTCTAATGGAGCCAATGTTTTTGCTATCACAGAGGGAACGGGGGCAGATGGCTCACTGAGACTTACGTAGTGTACAGCTATAGTCCTGTCACCTTTACTGTACCTTCTAATTTCATGTCTGAAATTATTGTCATAAATTATTTATTGTCATAAAAGACATAACTGTGGGTGATCTCGGGGTGATGTCCTTGACTTTTCTCCTGCTCTGTGCACTACATAAGCTAGATGTCAGTAAACTCTGCAGTACTTCTGTGTATTACATTTGTACACTGGAGGAGCACGTCCTTGTGCCACAGGGGAGGGGTGGTAAGGGGTGGTAATGAAGTATCAGTGCAGAGGTAAACAACTCAAAGCCGAATAAGAAATAATAACAGTACACACGCTGATATTTTCATTTTACTAGATCTTACAGGTAGCTTAAACTGTCCTAGCCTTTGAAAATTGTGAGATTATAAACTAGCAGTGATTAGGATTCTCCGAATGCATTAGGTAAATGAGGAATACAAGTGGACTACTGCAAAGAGTTTAAAATGTTTTCAGGTTTTTAGACATAAAGAAGGACAAAGGCCTTCCTCTGGTACCAGAGGCGGCTGTACAGAGCCTCTCCTCCCCTGGACAAACAGCCAACACTCACCCCCAAGACCGTGGGAGTGACCCCTCCAGGTTATTTGTACTGTGTACAAATAACTTCCATATTCAAGCAGGCTTCGGCCTGTCATGTTTCCAAAGGGCTAAAGTAATGGGTTTATTATAATTTATTGTTTGCAGACTTATCATAGCTATATATTTGCACTCATTAATACATCAAAATGTAATTAATGTTGCTTGAAAAACTCCTAAAATAAAGTAAATATTGAACAAATCTATTATGCATTTCTGCTGCCAAACTCATTTGACAAATTGTCGTTCTTGGTGTTCCTGTTTGGAAATAATTACCACTAATTTTTTATCTTGTATATGGGTGAATATGTGTAAAATTGAACACTTTATATAGCTTTGTTGGTATTTCTATTAAAACAAAAAATAACAAAGTCTTGAATGTAATACGTTTTTAAAAAGCTCTTTATGTCTACTTTACATCAGAGAAAGAATATCAGAAATATTACACTCTGAAGCTGTTATTCCTTCTCAAACAAATGTTGGTCTCAAGTCAGATTTTTGAAGGTGCCATTGGTTCATTTTTTGTTGTGAAAACACTAAAATAGATTAAAGCAGCAACTTTATGTGCTATTTGTTGAAAGATACTCCGTTCGACTAAGGAGACTGTGGGCAGCAGTAGCTCAGTGGCAGTTTGACATAAACACTTAGTTTAGCAGTCAGATCACTGGCCACGAGTTGGAAGTGTGAATCAGAAAAGGTTTATTGCCATTGTCAGAGAGCAACAGGAGAAGTGCTGAAGTTAACAGTGCAATGAGTGGTTGATTAAATTATAGTTAAAGGTGTTCATGAGTCCAACAGCAGAGGGAAAGAACCTGTACATGTGGCGGAAGGTTCTGGTTCGGATGGACCGTAGTCTCCTGCCTGAGGGGAGTGGCTCACATAGTCCTTGTCCAGGGTGAGAAGGGTCAGCAGTGATCCGACCTGCTCGTCCCAGAGCCCTGGAGATATACAGGTCCTGCAGAGATGGAAGTCTACAGCCAATGCGCTGTCGCATTGGCTGTAGACAGGGAGGAGGTGAAGGACTTGAGGTGGGGAAAGACCAGGCGTTCGAATGACTTAATTACTACAGCCCTGTGACGCTGACGTCTTTAGTCATGAAGTCCAGTGATCCGGGACTTCTTGGGGACAGAGGCGATGATGGACAACTTGAAGCAGGCTGGAACATGGCACGACTCCAGGGAGGTGTTAAAAATGTCTGTGAAAATGGCAGTCAGCTCTCCTGCACAGTGTCTTTGGGTGGCAGGGGAGACCATGTCTGAAAGAGTCTGTTTACATCCTGACTCCGAACTGAGAGGGTGGTGGCGGAGGTGGGGGGGTCTCGGGTTGGGTTGGCAGAGGTGGCCACAGTGGAGGAGGTCGGGGGTTGTCTTGAAGCTGGAGTAGAATGTGTTAAATTCATTGGCCAGTTTACCGTCATTGCCGCGTGGGGCGCTCTGGGCTTGTAGTTGGTGAGAAGTCGGAGCCCACTCCACACAGAGGCGGGGTTGTTGTCAGAGAACTGCTGTTTCAGACGCGTATTGTACTGTGATCTAGCTCTAGACACCTCCTTGCTAAATCCATACTTCGCGACTTTGTAGTGCTCTCTGTCACCAGCCCTGTGCGCTGCCTCCTTCTGCTGCCTTAACTGCCTCAGTTTAGATGTGAAACCAGGGCTTGTCCTTATTGAAAGTGAATTTGGTGTGTGATGATATAATTCTGTCCTCACAGAATCGAATGTATGACGTCACAGTGTCCGTGTACTCATCCAAACTATCTGTGGCAGCTCTGAAAACCTCCCAGTCTGTAATGTCCAAGCATTCACGTAGCTGCTCCACTGCATCATTGGTCCACTTCTTAGAGGTCCTCACTACAGGTTTTGGATGTGGGGGTCAGGTGAACCATGGCGTGATCTACAAAATTAAAATTAAAAATGGAATCCATGGCGCGGAATTCCAACTCCCTCGGGAAAATACTGTGTCCATGAGCAAGACACTCAACCCGCCTCTCCCCCAGTATCTGCATACACTGGTGTGTGTGTGTGTGTGTGTGTGTGTGTGAATGTTTGTGTAACTAGGTGAATAGGAGTGTTTCCTTGATGTTAAACCCTGTCACTGTAGAAAAGTGAATTTACTACAGATTCAATTTATAACTTGATCCTAAAAGTGTGGTGTGTAGCCATGATGGACCTTTGCACGTACTTGTCAACGTGATGTTATTGGGATTGGTTACTTTCATGTCATCACTTCGTAGAAAATAAGCTCATAACCACAAAACCTATTATTTTTAATGCTGCACACATCAAGGATTAGTATTAGGTGAATTTTAACTTAAAAGTGTGTGTATTTTAAAATACAAAAGATTAAATTGACTGCCTCTTAATCCATTGCCCAACTTTACCCATGTAAAGTTTACCCTGTTAAGAAAGTTCATAGTGATGAGGCATTTCCAAAAGCCTCAAAAATGTAAGAAGCATTATAATAAGAGTGTAACATCAAGGGTTATTTTGCATGAGAGTTAAGGCTAAAACTTTAGAGCAAAGTATATGTTTATTATTTTGTTTATTAATGTTTCTTTTACTTCTTATTTTACTATCTATCTAACAGAAAAATCTATGCAGAATAGCAAGTCTTTATATCTTGAAGTTTGAAAGCTACAGTAAGATGCCACGAGAGGCCGCCACCAAAAGTTGGAGGCAAAGATACAGTCACTAGGAAGCGCAGAGCAAGGTGGAGTAGGGTGAATTAGCGGTCAAAAACAATCGTATAGAAAAAAACAGGGTCAACGGGTTTATGTAGCTGAGATCTGGAGGGTGGATCTTAACGAAAGGGGAAAACCTGAATAATTATGACACAATGGGTTGGTACAATTTACGCCTGCCAAATGTAAAGAGGCTATAGGACAAAGTATGGTACGAGTGGGAGGTCTTGAGTCAATATTTATGAGTCAGGACAAGATATAATGGCGTGTTTTTCTCGGAACCTCGGCTTTTTCCTGCAGAAAATTGCCCCGGGTCGTTTGTCATCTTGCCAATAAAGACTCGTTTTGCATATAAACTTCTCAAATCTGGATTTTGGTTATTCTTCTCAAAGAGTTTTCTTCTTCAATAGCAATACTTGTTTGAAAACGGTCCAACAATAATCAATGGAACGCAAGAGTGTAACCCTTCAACTATTTTCTCTAGATCCATTGATAGCAATCAGCAGTCATGTTTGTGGACTTTCTGAACATTGGCAAGTGATAAAGTAAATAACTTCACAAAGTAGGAGACATGAAATGGGCTGTTTTACAAATGCTTTTACCAGGAAAACTCATTTCACTCCGAACAACTGGGACCTTGTGGAACTTGCAATAAAAATCTGCTTAGCGTGTCATAAGAGGACTCTAAATCTTTGCCAAAAACCTTCCCCTTTCTCGCGGCTCAGTGAAACGGAGTGAAGTAAATACATTCTGAAAGGCATATTATCTGCAGGTTACGATGCTAAATCAATTTCATTACAAACAAGTTATTTATTCCCAAATTCAATGCAAAAAATGAGCTGTAGAGTTTCATAGATTTTTGGCAGCGAGTGAATCATCCAGGTCTGCTCGCCGCGTTTCCGTAAGATGGTCTTCGCGCCATTGATCCGAGCTTCTCCCAGACCTCCCTTATTATCTCACAATCAATTCAGGATGCCGCTTTGAGTAGCTCCGACGCCCGAGAGAAATTCTGCCTACGAGAGACGGGGAGCGCTCCCTGCCTCGCTTCCCAACACACAAACATGAGCCGTTTTGGTCAATACAGGCTTTTTCAATGGACCTGTAATGAAAAGGTAGTGAGCGGAGGCGGTTTCAAGGAGCCAAGCTGCCAACAGACAAGGTTATGGAGGCCGTTTTTCTACATGAAGTAAGAGGCACCAGGCGGAGGAAGATGGGTAATCAATGGACCAAATGATTCAAAGTGTCTACAGGCCTTTGGGAATAATATCCAACCTGAAAATAATATTGCAGTCATTAAAGTACAGCAGAATGTAATGTATCATTGGGTAGGTAAACTGTTAAAACTGACACAAGAACAAAATAATGAAAGAATGAATGAATGAATAAAATAAAGACACTTTATGATAACTGCACATTACTTAGTCATAATAAAGCATGAACAAAGATATAATTCATGATGAGCAAACATTTGTCTTGGAATTATTCAGGCTTATAGTAACTTCATTAACGAATTGGGAGTTAGGGTACGAGTTGGGAGTTAGGGCCCAGAAAGAATTCGCCCATAGAGCGACAACGCTATTTTTCTGAGATCAGCCGAACTGCTCATGATTGGCTGATAGGGACTGACAGAGACCTACAGCATTCACGTCAGGGAAAATGGATTCTTCTCTTCTTTCACAACATTAACGTTTTACTTTGTTAAATGCTCAAAACGCCTAAGCTTTGCAGTATTTAGTCTAGTCTTGCTGTTAGCCCACCCTAGCACCACCGTAGCACCACCGCAGCACCGCCCTAGGCCCACCCTAGTGCCGCCATTACGTTGATTGGTCAACACATCACACAGTGCACGTTCCTGTTGTCACACTGTGGGAGGCATTAGCTCGTATTGAGACATAAATGCGGAAAACCTTTTTGCCATTATTTTCCAGATCTTATACTTCTATGGTCTGAGCTAAAAAGCAAAGATTGCTGGTTTAACAACAGAGCAATTGGGAAAAATAAGTGCAAACAGAGCATTTCTGAGCACTAAAGCCTCAAATGCAGCATAATGCAGGTGTAATAAAAGATGCAAGAATCAAACCAAATACACTTCTAAGTACATTTATAATAAGGGAAATTCTTACACAGCTGACAGCTCATAAAAGTCTCTTTTGCACAATATCTCTTTTAACACCTTTTTTTTTTAATATAATTTTCTCATATGGGTTCACATTTTAAAGTGGGATCAGACATGTTTTTTCTAGGTTAAAGCTTATAAGTTTAGAGAAGAAACTTGCCTGTAATGGAAGGGAAGAAAAGTTATAACAGAGTTCCACATTTATCAAAAAAAAAGTGTATTCATCTTCGCCCTTCTCTTGGCTCTTCAGACTCAGCAGGAGCAGATGAGCATTAGCTGTTTCTGAAGTGGTGGGCTCCTGCTAATGATATTACCTCCAGAAGAGCACCACATGACAGGAGGGGCCAGAGCGGAGCCGGACATCTGCTAGGACCAAGGGGAAATGGACGAGTCTCCTGTAGCTCCTGTAGCGCCTGCAGCTCCTGTAGCTTCTGTAGCTCCTGGACTTTGCGCATGCACCGGGCCAGATGTGTCCACGAAAAGGGCTTTTCAATTAGCCCTGTGCGCTCAAGCTGTTCCATGCTATTTGATCAAAACTCCACGAGCATTAGATGAAGCACAAATTATCTCTGTATTTAAGAGAAATTTGTAATTAAAATGTCACTGAGCATTGCATGATATTTTGGCGCCAAAGTAGTTTTAGTAGACCTAATTTTTTAATACATTCTCAAAGTCCATAAGGTTAATTGAAACGCTGTGTAATGGTTGGGTATTGCCAAGACCCTCGCATACATTACGTATCCCGATACAGGGGTCACGATACGATGTCTATCCCAATATGTGTATATTTCAATACAATTCCCTCATTACGATACGTATCCTGATACATTTTTGAAAAAAGGGTCTAAATTAGTAATTTAATAAATTTGTCTTTTTTTTTTTTTACTCTGAATAAGAAAATGGATGACTTTTCATGTTTATCCACAAAATACTTATTTATAAATCAATTATGCTCTAATGACTTCATACATCCAACACACTGATCAAAATAGAACTATCTAGAACACATTCTAGTTGCATGTTTCTTGCCAAACAATTAGCATGGTCTGAACATGCTGCAGGAGCATCTTCTGCACTGGCGAGATCAGCTTCTGATAAGGTCCACAGCTCCTTCTCACCTCGGCCGAGAGTAGCGCGGCACAAACAGCCGGCTGCTGCTCCGAGAAGCGCTCGAGCATATCAAAAGTACTATTCCATCTCGTTTGCACGTCAGTCATTAGCTTGTGTTTCGGCAGATTGAGCAGCTTCTGCTTTTCCTGTAGGACGGTAAACAGTGCGCCCCTCTATAGGAGTTCACTTCTAAACAGCCGCCTGGGCAATTTATAATAAATTAACGTTGTTTAAGAGTGTCGATACTGTGACGATATATTGCCATATCGATTTTTTGAACACAACCCTCGTCTGTGTCCCAGTATAGCTGTATTTATAGTGATGCAATCACAGACTTCAACATCAAACCTTCTCCTGTGCTGTAGTGTTGATGAACCTGTTGTGTTCATGGTTCATGTTTTAAAAGTGCCAGGAAAACACATGTAATGGTGTGCTAGGCTGCTGTTCCTCTGACTGCACTGATAAGCCCAGATAACAGGCTGGAGATGTGAAGAAGGCCATTGTTCTGCTCAGGGCCACAAATGTGCAGTGCTGTGTGCATGGGGCTATGGCTAACTTCTGCACACACACATGTGTATGTTACAAGGTAAGGTATACTTTATTAACAGTAAGGTATACTTTGATAATCTCTCGTGAGGGAAATTCCTTCTCGACATTTTAAAAATCCATTGCCCACCAGTCAGGAGCAGTGAGCTGCTGCTTGGGGACCAGATCCATTTATGCTAGTCTTGGTCAGGACCTTCGCTGGAGGCTCTTTCGTATTTTTTATGTGTTAGGTTGATGGAGTAAACACATCCAGACAAAGGGAGACACCTGCAAACTCAGCACAGCAAGGCGCAGGAGTCAAAACTACAACCTTCTTTCTGGTAGATGAAAACAAACATTTTCAACAAAGGATTAGTCAAACATTTGCAGAATCATATTCAGACATTTAACCACGTTAGCTGGCATTAAAATCATAACCAAAAACATAACACACCAACAAATGACATATTCACAAATCAAACAAATCAAAATCAAAAACAAATCGTCAGGTAGTTTGGTAGCTTTTCCTGGCTGAGACGCAGGGTCTAAAGACAGGGGAGTTTTGACATTTGTCTGAGGACACGGGATGCTGGGACCTTGCCAAGCCCCAGTGAACATTGTTTAATCTGTTTTTCACTGTCGCCCCTCGAGGCAACTGCTGTTGTAATTTTGGGCGTTAAATTGAATTGAAATTGAATAAAAAATAATACGTTAATGATGAGGGAACACCACTACAACATGGGTTTCATTATTTTAATTATATGTCCCCTTTAAATTCCTCCCTTTGCTGTTTGAGAAATGGAGAAACTGTGCACAGGGCAGTACTTATTTTAATATTAACCACTTACATGGTTGACTTCATTGGAGTAATTCTAAAATGTCCTTGACTTCAGGGTGGTAAAAATCTGAAGAAAAGATTTGGGCTAACAGATCACTCCTGGGACAGTATCTATGAAAGCGGGGGAAAAAACAAGTCAAAAAGAGAGCAGACGTAATCCTCCTGACCTCCTGCACAGCCTCCCTGTTCAGAACGAACAGCGGCCTCGGGGAAGAGCCACTCTTAGTCTGAAAACTAAATAAGCCATGCCCGCTGTGCTAGCATCTATTAGACCTGTGCAAGTATGGTCACAAATCAGGTTCCCCAATGATAGAAAAAAAAAACACTTTTGAATTTCAATGGACTCATACACGGTCTTTGGGGTTTTACAGCGGTGCAAACACTTTCTGATGCGGGTTGCAAGATTTTCAAACAAGAAACTTAAACTAACCTTATGCCACCATGGGAGTAAGTGAACTAGTGAAAGTTTAGTTGTGAAAACTTTACAATGATTTATTTATTAATTTACACCAACCGCAAATAGAACCATGCACTTGGAAATACTTGTAAACAAAGACCAGAAAGCGTAGAAAGTATTTGGGTAAACTATACTTCTCAAGAGTAACTGTCTGGGTGTACCATCTGATTTACAATGGCTTGAACAACATTCATAGGGGCTGCTGGTGGTATATATATTTTGGGGGTGCAACAACTGTGGTAGTTACAATTTTGTTCATTCATACAGAATATCCTAACAGTCATACGCACACAGTCATAGAGCAAAGAGCCCACAGGCTCTAACACCACTTTTATAACGAATGTCATTTTGTTTATGTTGAACAATGGTTTATACAACATACAACCTAGTCAACCACTCACAACAAGCAACAACACCAGCAACAACACCAGCAACCACACCGGTAGAACAACAACAACAACAACAACAGCAGCAGAACAACACCAGAACACTAGAACAACATTAGCAACAAGAGCAGAACAACAGCAGAATAACACCAGAACACCACCAGCAACAGCACCAGAACAGCAGAACAACACCAGAACAACAACATTAACAACACTAGAACAACACCAGCACAACACCAGCAACAACACCAGAACAACCCAAGAGCAGCAGCAGCACAACACCATCACAACACCAGCACAACACCAGCACAACACCAGCACAACACCAGCACAACACTGTCACTTTCATGAAGCTTCTATAACTACAATAAGAGCAGGCAATCACAACACAAACTCATCAATGCAGCTCCAAAGCTCTCTGCAGGTCCACACCCACACACACACACACACACACACACACACACAGAGTACACCATGACAGCCAGCTCATTTTACACACATTTCAAATGTGAGGCTCTTCAGATTTGCCTAAAGCTAACCAACCTCCCTTCTCCAAAGACTGAGGCAGAGTGCATCCTCTATCTGCGCGGTCTTGTCTGTTCTGTCTCCAGAATTGTATTATTTAGTCCAATACACAGTGCTGAAACAGTTTCAAATCCAAGTCCAATGGGATCAGTGAGCTCCGGAGGTTTACGAATGAAATAATAAATGAATGCCAGAGTTAATCAAAACACTAGCTCAGATGCGCTGTGAAAATCCTCATTAACACTTCCCACCCTTTGTTCAAACTCGTTTGGATCTTAAAGGTCCAACTTGTTCGTTGCTTGTAAATCGATTAAAATAAACTGTTTTTAGCAAAGAAATAGCGTTGCTCTGAACTTTTAAATGATCCATTAGGAAGTTGCCATGTTGCTGCTGGACTGTTATGAACGTGACTTGCGTGCTCCCGTAGATGACGCTCCCACTGCTCCATTAGACTGCATTGTAGAGCTAGAACTTTGAAAGAACTGCTCTTATAGGAGATTGAATGGGAGCGGCTGGTGCGATGTTAGACGAAGCTGAGATCGCATCAAAAGGGGCGAGACTTTGTGCCGGTAACTGTACACTTGCTATGCTGATAGGACAAGGATATTTCTGGGCTTTTTAATGCAATGCAAACCTCAACTAGACCACTTATTTTCTTTTCATTTTTGTTGGCAGTGTGTTGCACACATCGCCTTAATGACGGGTGCCGCCCCTGAGTTATCATACCCCTGTAACTTTCCAGTTTGTTACGTCACATACACAAACTTAAATAAATCATCATGGCATTTACCAGCATGCAAAAAAATATGCAAAGCAATTACTCAATGTGCAAAATACAATTTACAATTCACCTGCATTGCCTGCATTTGCATTTAAAATAATAAGCACCTTTAAATCAACTGTGTTGTCTTATTTCGATTAACTTATTGGCCAATAAACAACCTATTTATATCCAAAAATGTATGCAAGCTTACTTTTTCACAGGCTAACACGGCTAACATCTTATTAGCAAATTATAACAATCACAGTGTCCACAAAAATAGCATATCCTGACTGGTTTTATAGTTCAAAATGAAATGTACATTGGTTGACAGTATTTGTTCATGCATTGAAAAAGACGTCTGGTGACTGTAGTATTAAGCCACTCTCCTTGGCTTAATACATCAAAGGACTCACTTTTCAGTTTACAAAAGACAATTTATATGCTCAAACCTATGCTTTACTGGGCACTTTTTCTCATCTGACATGAAAAGTCAAAGTGAAAGAAAGTTCTCTTTCGCTCAAAACCAGGGGTGTTAAACTGATTTTGGGCAGCAGGCCGAAACTTGACGCTCAGGCTGTGTTGCGGGCCAAACATAATGTAAAAATCAAAACAATTTTAAAATTAAATATTGCTTTATATAGCCTAGTAATAGTTATTTGTGGACACTGTTGCACAAATCTGCAGCATCTGCAGCATGTGAAATACTCCAGAGTCCATAGTCATGCATTAGCAGAAGGTACAGGAATATGGATTTCTGATATGATTTCTGATATGACATGTAGATATCACAGACCTGTTGGCTGTTGCCTGCTCAAACTCAATATTGTGAGCTCACCATTTTTTATAGTTTAGTTTAGCTTGAGTGAGAATAAACTCTTCATGTACTGAATCAAATCAGTGCATTCTGATTGTATTTACACAGTGTGCAGCTCTTCAGGTCACATTAGTGTGGAAGGGTCCGTACCTTATATTCCCCGGTACCTATGTTCCCTCTTTTTCAATGAAACGGCGGGAACATATGTACCTCCTCAAATTATAGCATAGGTTACTGGTTCAGGTTCCACATCCCCAATAGGTGTGCATAAATGTATTGGTTTTACAGCATAAAATATAGCAGCATATAACCCTAACCCAAACCCTAAACCCTAACCCAGGTCTCGGGGAACATAGGTACCGGGGGAACATAGGGCTGACCCTAGTATGGACACAGTCAGAGCTCACAGCAGCTTCACTCTGTTCATGTTAATACTTTATTACACTCTGACCTGTGTTTTTACCTGTAGCTCCTGTTCAAGTTTTCCACACAGAGCTGTCATCAGAGTTAGGTAAAGTTACTTTTTAAAAGTAACTCATTACGTTACCTCGTTACTGCCCTGGAAAACTAATGTGTTAAGTTAGTATGCTACTGTGTTATATATAGTAACGTACTCTTGCGTTACCAATAATTCATATTATTGTTTAACCCATATCATATTGCATTGCTTGAACACAGCAACATAGTCATTAAAATATCAAATAAACAAGTGTAAATGCAAAGTAAATGCGTTTTCGACTGAGCTTTATTTATCTTTTATGTTGACAGATTACCACAATACAATGCCATACAATAAGCATGTGTAGGCCTGTCCTCAAGCAATGAAAAACACATAAAAAAACATAACAAACATAAACAAAATTAGTGGCTTGGCAAGGGCACAGACACACAACAACAGAGACACGCTTGTTTTAGCACTGTAGTTTATTTAAATCAAACTCACCACATTGCTGTTACCCTACATTTACTCCTCAGCTACAAAATAGTGGTTATAACGAAGGAAAAAGAGTTTTTTCAGAACGTGTATCTGAATGTTTATTTCTGTTTGGCGTGAGGACAAGTCTCCCAAGTCACTAGATGTGCAGTGCGCATGATCACAACATGCTGAGCTCTAGGATTGCGGTGAGGAGATTAGACCTAACTAAAACGAACACGTTATTGATTTGAAAAAGTAATTTGGGGAGTACTAGATTACATTGGTGCACAAAACGAACGCATTACGTCCCTCGTTACTCTCGTGTTACCAGTTAACGCATTACCCTCAACTCTGACTCACCAGGGTGTCACCAGCTTATAAGTGAACTAGGCAGCTGCTTAGAGCCCCGAGGCATTAAAAGCGCCCCCAATCTGGCAACCTGATTTATGCGAAGCACAAGTGCAGCGTGCGCAACTACCGTAGTTGCCGCTGCTGGCACGGCAGCGCACACAGCGGTAACATTTAACGCACAAAACAACATTTATTTGTAATTGACAAACTGGCAAACAAGGCACCTGACCTGCGCTGATTGGTCAACTTCATTGTGCGCAAGCGGAATGAAAACAAGACATAAACACAACAGAACGTGGTCGTCATGTCCAAAAGATTGTCCCCCGGTGCCGAAAAACAAAAGAAGAAAAGATTTGACGATGAAAAGGACCTGCAATCTCAACACACACTCTCCAGGTATTGAAGTCATGTTTACAAAGAGGCTGCTGTTTGGAGATACATGAGTCGGTCATAGTTAGTACTCCGATAGCACCCGGCGGCGCGATGAGAGCTCTAGGCCGGCACATACCTAACATTTACACCAGCCTGGTAGTGTGCAGCAGCAGTTGAGGGCGTGAGGGGGCGTCTATGCCACAGGTCACTGATAGTGGACTCCGGTCCGGGATCCGGACCGAAACGCCATCTCGTCCGGAACAGAACCTCTGACATGAGAACTTTTGGGGTAAACGGTGTATGCCCTTCATTCACTCAGAACGAGTAGTGCAGTGGGTTTTAAGCAATTGTTTCAAATTAACTGAAAGTTTGCTTCTTTCCTGTTTGCGTCCCCTCTCTGTCTCCCTTTCTCCCTCTCTCTCCCTCTTTCTCTCTCTCTCTTTCTTCCTCTCCCTCCCTCTCTCTCTCTCGCCGTGAGAAAGCCTTAACAGCAGATCCGTCGTGACCTCGTGATGTCAGCTTTACTTTGTTAATCAATCAATGCTTATGCCATTTGGTTAATTTAATGTAACTTGTTTTGTGACTTTGGCAAAAAGGAACAGTCGGGAGCAGTAAATGTAGTTGATGATGTAATCATTGACTGAGGTTCGGAAACGGGACCACGCCTCAACCTCCTACTCGTCCAGCAACCACGCATCTACTCTTTAACCACACCTCTAACTACCCAGAAGCCCTAATTATACAGGCCTATCCCTGCATCTCTTGTTGTCTCTGCTCTCTCAACAAAGAGACTATCAGTCAGCGAGCGCGTTTGTTTGAACAAGAAATCATGAGCCGTTTTCTATTAGATTCTGACCTGTTCCCAATCTCAACTTTCAGTCGGTTGTATCTCCAGTAGTCACGTCCCCAGACGACGCTCGCCAACGTAGGTCCCCTCTCCATAGCCACCGAACAATCACAATCTCAGTACGCGCCTCTTTCCCCTACCTCCGGGGCGTCTACACACACTCACACAACACCGATCTCTACTCCATAGGCAACGGGACCCACACGCCTCTCCTTCTCGCTCAAGCCGCGAGTTCCTGCCAAGGCACCGCTCCCCTGCACCACTCCCCTGTGCCACTCCCGTGCGCCGACATCCGTGCGCGTCTCCACGCAGGTAGACGCCAGAGACTGGACCGCGCCTTGCCTGCAGTGGGCCGAAGTTGGAAAGCATTTCTTTCAGACGCTATGATGATAAATATCCACTTGTCGCTCGGCCTCCGCACTTCCTGGTTCCCTGTACAGAGCGTACGCAGCTGATAACGTCATTATCGCTCCTCGGGCCCACAGCCCGACCTCCCCCGTGCCTGCTCCCTCTGTTCTCAATCTTTCTTATCTCATAATTTCTCTCATCCCCATCTTTGCAGTGCACTCAACCCCCACACACATGCATCCCTTCATCCCTCCTCTACACCTACAGCTACAGCTGAAATCCAAGTTACCTAACGTAACTGTGGTTGTAAGAGTACGCATGTAGCCTTTGCTATTAGCACATATGACATAGAACAGGCTCTAACCACAGGGTTAGACCCCCAGCTCCAGTCCACGGACGTCAGCCATGCTCGCGCCGACAGCCACTCATACCGGCCCCGGCATATCATTGGCGGCTTTCCCTTTAGCCATTAATTCCCCAGAGTCCCTCTCTCAGAGCCACCGGGCACAGGGATGCCTACTCCAGAGCCACCGGGCACCAGGATGCCCCTCTGGTTCTCCTCAGTCTCTCCTTTGACCCTCTTCTCGCACCCCATTCGATCTCTTTTCGACTCTTCATTCATCCCTCCCTCATTCATCGCTCATCCCACTCAACCCCCTCCCCATTCAGCCCCTTTCTCATTCATCCCTTATCCTACTCGAGCTTTTCCGCATCCTGGCACCGGGATGCCACCATGCCAAGCACCGGGATGCCAGGCACCGGGAGGCACCGGGATGCCACAGCCAGGCACCGGGATGCCACAGCCAGGCACCTGGCATAATAATTGTATTATTATGCAAGGGTACAATTACATAAATCATGTATTATTTATGCAATCTAACGTTGCATAAATAATCTGACCACAATAACAAACACCGTTTTTACTTTACATTCTCCTCTCGCTAACAATGCAACATAAATCCTGCCAACACTGACAGCAAGATAGTGGGGGTTAACGGAATGAGTAATTGCTTTCTTAATTACTGTAAACCAACAGCGGGTCTGTGATATCTACATCTTGGGTTTTTTTCTTCCCTTTTTATCATATAACCTGTACTCTATTTCTTTTTCTTACAAATCCAATTAACAGAAGGAAGGCTTTGGGTGCAGCACGCCACATCAATTATTCATGGTGCACTTTTTTTTTCCAGCAGGTTCCTGAGAGTTACTGTGCATATTAAAAAGGCGCAGAAGCAGATGTGTTTGTGACTGTATGTGACAGGGGCCGAGCAGGGGCTGATTTTCTGCCAGATACTCTCTCAAACCTCCACTGCGGCCTCGGAGGAGATCACATAACGGAACTGTAACATGATAAACGTAAAGTAGGGTAAGAGGACAGTCTGGCAAAAGGGTGGAGTAGGCAAGAATTTAACTCAAGTAAAAGTACTTTCCCATCAAATTAATTTAGATTAACTATTTCCCAGTCAGCCTTGTTTGCGCAAGACACCACATACCGGCCAGAGTTTTGCTAATGTTCAACAATATTTACAGCCCCACAAAAAACATTGTGTACCAAAAGAAACATATTAACTACTTTCATTGAAACAAATAACTGTTAATGTACATTTAAATGTTCTATTTTTTTTAGGCATTTGAAAACCTATAGTTTTCATCAGAATCAAGCATTTTGAGGCAAAAGGTTGAGCAAAACGCGCTTTTGTAAAACAGTTTGGTTTTGCTTTGTTCTAAATTTTGGGGAAAAATAAGAGTTACTGTAAGTAGTCTTTAGGATTATAATACCAGATCTTCATGGTAAAAAGAGCAGGGCAAGGATGACCAACATTTTACAAGTTCAAACCAACAAAAGCAGCATTCGGATGTTGAGGCGCTGCATGAATTTTCTCATTTATGGTGCACAGATTATATTCTGTGCTACAGGCATGAAGAAATAAACTAGTTTTACCTAGTACTACTACTTCTTTGGGGCGCGGGAGTATAACTGGGTCCACATGCGAATGTTTGTAAGTAAGTAAACTTTATTTGTATGGTGCTTTTCACCAACATAGAGTCACGAAGTGCTTCACACAGTAATAAAAGAAACTTTAATATACAGTAAGAAGTCAAAACATCTAAAGAGTCCCAAGAATGCAGGAAGTGAGGGAGTTCATTCCAAAGTTGGGTCTTGGGAGCTTTGAAAGACCGGTCTCCTCGAAGTTTAAAAGATGTTCAAGGGACCATCTGAAATATTCTGCCCAGAGGACATGAGGCTCCAGGTTGAGCAATAGGGTTTGATCAGGGCAGCTATGTACACGGGTGCCTGTCCATGCAGTGGCGGATCTAGGGGGAACCCTTCATAAACTTCTGTTTTCCTATCGGATTTGATGCTCATTTGACTGCACTTTCAATCCGGTACAAAAATGAACTCCATTCCAAGTGTTCAGTCTGACTACTCCAGTATTGATGGAGATCCAGTCCACATTTCTAGTTCACCTGGTGTTTCTGACGGCATGCTCTGAATGCCTGGGTTTTCCAGCTGTCTGAACAGCAAAACAGCCTACAGTGGATGATTTTAAGAACAGGTGCATACCTGTCTTCCCTGGTACCTATGTTCCCCGGTACCTATGTTCCCCCTTTTCTATGAATGGGGGAATTAATGTACCTCATATTTAAAAATGTCTCGGTATTCCCCGGTGCATCCATTCCATGCATGTTGTTGAGTGTAGGCCTGTTTTCTTGAATCTCCTCACATTATAAAATAGGCTACTGGTTCAACCACATCCCCAATAGTTGTGCATAAATGTATGGTTTTACAGCATAACATATAGCGGCATATCCGGCCACGGTGCAGGTCCAGGGGGATTGTAGGTACCGGGGAACATAGGGCTGGACTCTTTAAGAACTATGGACTTATATCACTGGCTCTAAGCAGCAAGTCCTGGCTTTAGCACAGTTAGGCCAAAATACCTCCACATTGAAGTGAAGCAGTTGCGGTGATCAGTCACAGACATGGCAGAGACAAGGTAGGAGGATTTGCGTCACAGAACACCGTACACTGTCTCTAGACAACTGCTGGTTCAAACTTTGTTCAGCGACTTTTGGGACAGGCTGTAGGATGAGGGTGTAGCCTACATCTTCTACATTCACACAGGTGTGCGCAGGTGAAGCAGCGGTAGACTGCAGACACACATTGCACACGCGTTAATTAGGAATAAGACGTGCCAAATGCAAAAGTGCACTATCGCTATATGAGATTACGTCACACTTTCATAACCCGCTCCAAAACGATTTATGGGTCAAACGCAACCCGTGCATCACCTTTGTCAGTGTTTTGCATAGCAATTTTAGGCAGTTCTCACTCTAGAAGAAATTATCGAATTGCTGTGGAACTACATTGCTTAATTAAATCAATATAGTATCATAGCATGAAAATTAATGATAAAAATACCAAAAATCCTAACCAGTGTCCAATCCCCCTAACTATGTTATGGTGGTATGGTGTTTAGTGCAGCATATGGACAGAATAATTAGCAGGTAAATAGAAGCTAAAGTGACTTAAGTGCATATTACAATAAGAGGCTATGGCTATGGTTAAGTACAGTACAGAATATGGTGCAGTGCAGACAAGTAATGACAGGTAAAGTGACTTCAGTGAGAATTGCTCGAGATGTTTGACATAATTTTACAGTATCGTACATGATTAGAAGAGTTGAATGACATGATGACATGATGAATGACAGGGCTGACAGTGTTCATTGTAGAGTCTGACAGCTGCAGAAAGGAAAGACCTGCAAAACCACTGTATCAGACAGTAAGGGTGGATCAGTCTGTCACTGAAGCTGCTCTCCAGAGCAAACAGAACATCCTGCGGGAGGTGAGGTCCAGCATTGTTTGCTCTAATATTACAAGAAAAAAAAATTCACCAGAATGCAGGAAATGTCATTTGTTTGCTTCCAATTTTCCTGGGCGGGGGGGGGGGATTCCGAGACCCCCGGAATCCGTGCCACCCCTGTAAAAGCTTTCTCTCCTGCATGGCCATCCCAGTAAAGAATTTCTAGATCCACCACTGTGGCCATGTAGCACTTTTAGCAGCATAAAAACCAAGATTTTAAATACAAAACATGAGGCCAAAGAAGATTTTTTACAAGAAGTGTGACGTGGGCCCTCCTGTTTGTATGGGTCTGGAGTTGTTTTGAATGATGTTCAAGGGACATCTCAGATCACCTAGGTGCTGATGGTGGGGAAGGCACTAGCTGGGGCAACAATGATTATCTCTATTTTCTGAGTTTAGCTGTCGCTCAACCACACCATCAGAGGTCTTAAACAAGACAAGACATTTAGACTGCGATCAATTCTGAAAGAAAGCTCCAATAGGCTGAAGCATGTGTGGAAAAGCACACAGTAAACAGCATGACATCACACAGGCATGGTTTCCCCAGAGTCCTAGTGTACGCAAAGTCAAGGCATCTACAGTTTGTTTTACTTGAGGATGGTCCCCACAAAAGTACAGCCGAATACAAAAATGTATGCAACTCTGCAAAAAGAAATATAAAAAATCCTGGACCACAAGGATGACCCCTATTTGGGTGATGTGTGTTTTTAACAACAGCGCTAATAAAATGTGTGTGTGAATAAAATGTGGTGGTAGAATGGTAGAAACAAAACAAAGACATTCAGAACAAGACAAAGAGCGCAACAAGACATCAATTCCCAGTGGGACACACACACATCCAGCAATGCAAACACATCTCCACCAATAGCTCCTTTAACCAGCACAAATTCTCATTCTTGGCGATATTTCTCAGAATTAGTTGTGGAGCTTAGCAAAAGAAACGACTACATGTGAGCCATTTTCCCGGAAGTCCAGTCCCTTTGTACAGCACAATTTGAATTTCAAAGTTGTATTATATCTGCTAATTTACCCCTAAAAGGGAGAAAAAAAAAGAATGAGTCATCACCATTTAAGTTAAGACAAAAGGGTGTATTGACACTTTGGGGGAAAATTTTGTTATGGAAGGTAATGAATCCCTTTCCACTGTCAAAATTGTACAAAAATAATAAATCTTTTCACAGAGACTACTCATTATCCCTGCCATTGATCTTTGGTTGACCACATTAAAAAAGGCTTTTTAATGTACCATATTATAGCCATTTTCAAGTTTCTCTTCAGCTCTTTTTAAACCCGTCCATGAAGGATTTAAAAGCACACAGAACAGAGACTGCTACAAAGTTCATGCCTAATGGTTTTTCACCATTTACAATTTGTTATACTTTTTTTGTCCAGTGGGGGAACAAAGACAACAAATGGACGTCAGAGCTCTTAGGAATTAAATTATAGCAGCATCTGATCGGCTTTGCATTAACACAAAAAGGCTTTTCGTATCCCAGTACACCCTTGCTTGTGTCGGTTAGCATTGTCAAGCTCAAAAGATATACACTGCTGTGGGAAAATAGTTTTGATACCGGCCATTGAAGGAGATCAAAATGAAGGTTGTGTTTTTGAAATTGCTGTCACAATACATTCAAGTTTGCAGGTTGTTTCAAGGAGCTAGACTAAAATGGGACTTGCATTCACTACATTTGCATTCACAAAGAACTCAAGAATCTCAACAATCAAATTAAATTTTTCTTCACCCCAAAACCTGTTAGACTCTTGTTCCAGCGTACAACAGGTCAAATAACCGATTAGATGTGAGCGAGGGCCGAGAGATGTTCAAGGAAGTCTAGTAATTTAGCAGTGACACACAAACTTTGTAGCTATAATTGCGAATAAAAAAGGCAATCATACATAAAACTAGCCTTTTGGCAAACATACATGAGCAACATCTCATTTACGTTGAGCATTTGATTTTTGGACATGAAGAATTGCATTGCTGTCAAGTTCTTTTCTTCCCGCAGCACATATGAACTGCCTCTCGGTGGGACATTCCTGTAACACCTCCACAAGGAGGCATCCAGAAGGTTCCGGAACCACCTCAGATGGCTCTAGGAGTAGCAGCTCTACTCCGAGCTCCTCCCGTTTGACTGAGCTCCTCACCCTCTCTCTAACGCAGTGGTTCCCAAAGTGGGTGTCGGAACCCTCCAAGTGGTTGTGAACCATGAGCTGGGGGTCACCAGAGGATTTTATTTTGTTATTTTAAAATGATGACGCTGTATTTCATCTATTTTTGTATTGAAAAAGTATGCTTTGGTGAAATAGGGTCAGATAACACAATAAACTTACAGAGATACAAAGGAACCTAATTTTAACTTTAAATGATTTCAAACAGTCTGGGAACACCTGCTCTAAGGGAGCGCCCAGCCGCCATCCAGAGGAAACTCATCCCCCACAACTATAAAATAATGCTTCACTCCACTAGTGCTCATTCAAAGCAATTAAACTAGTCAAATGAAATAAGAGCCAATGTATCAATAAAAAACCTGTTCTGAGACAAAGAGCAGGAGGTAAGGGGGAGATCCACTACGACAAGAAGAGGGTTTTTTCAGCCCAGACCTAGCAGTGGGAGTTCGTCAACAACAGGCCGAGTTTTGTCATGTTTGTGAGGAGCTCAAGAAAAGACGACTACGATATAGTTTTGCTTTCCCAGACCCCTTTGTTGGTGACATACAAAGGTAAAAAACACATGCTCAAAACATCAGCAGAAGTATAAACGCTCTAAAGAAAATACAAAGCACAAAGGAAGGAGGAAGAACAGTAGAGGGGGGTCAGTTTTGCAAGCATGGTAATGTGGCACTTGAGAAATGTTTTTGTTTTCTATAATAAAACTAAAGATAACTGCTAAGTAGCCTATTTATTTTAAGCATCTAACTTAGTATATTTCAATTGAATGTTTCAGCTGTTTTGATGATGCGAAAGATAACCGCTATGTAACATTCATGTTTTAAGCAATCTTTCATTTTTTCCTTTTACTTTTGAGTGCTATCGAAAAAGCATGTAGGTTTGGGGAGATTTGGGAGGGCCCTTCAGAAGGGATGGTTTTCCCTTCAGTTGTAGATACCTTATTTGATCGGATTTTGAGTTCATTGCATGTTTTTGACATGGATCTTTTTGTTTTTCATTTCCCCTTTTCTTGGGTTTTGTGCTTTTGTAGTTCCTGTGTTTGTGTGTTGTGTGTGAGCAGAGATCTTAATTTTAATGTCAGATTACTAAGGATGAATTTTATTAAATTATTACAAAGGCATTTGAAAAGCTGCAAGTAGCATCCTTTAATGTTAACGTTGCATTAAACCCTTTAGGATCAGTTTACAAACAAGGCCAGTTATGTCTCCCGGATTGGCGTTACCTGGGGAGGTCGCTTGACAATGAGCATCTGGGGCTGGAAAGGAGCAACATGCGGCCCGACTTGACCTAACACCTGTTGGACGATACATAAGCGGACGGTGCAGAAGATCTGGACAGCAGTCAAAAGTGGGGGTCTTGACGACCAGATCTCTGGACAGAGAAACTGGCTCTGAGGACGTGGAACGTCACCTCGCTGCAGGGAGCGGAGAGCTTGTGTGGGAGGTCAGGTATTACAGATGCACAGTTTGGGTTCTGGGCTTACTTATAGCCCCACAGTTTAACAGTCACATGTTGGAGTTCACCAAAATGAACGAGAGGGTCGCATGCCTACACCTTTGGGTTGGAGACAGGTCTCTCACAGTTGGGTTGGCCTAAGGGCCAAACTACATTCCATCTCGGAATCCCTGGGAGGGGTACTGTTGTTCTACTGGGGGGGTTCAACGCCAGCACTAACAGCACTAACACCTGGAGAGAACGGCATTCTCGATCTGAACCAGAGCATTGTTCATTTATTGAACTCCTGTACTTTGTGGATCTGGAGAAGGCTTTCGATCATGTCCCGCATGGTGTCCTTTGGGGGGTGCCCCAGGAGTATAGGGTCTGGGGCCCTTTGCTTAGGGCTGTCAGGTCCCTTCATGACCGGAGAAGGAGCCGTGTTCGCACTGCCTACAGTAAATCAGACCTGTTCCCAGTGCATATTAGTCTCTGCAAGGGCTGCCCTTTGTCACCGGTTGTCTTCATTGTTTTTATGGACAGAATTTGTAGGCGCAGTCAGGGGTCGAAGGGTGTCCGGTTTAGTGACAAAAGGATCTTATCTTCTGCTGTCTGCAGATGATGTTGTCCTGACGGCTCCTTCAAACCTGGACCTGCAATTTGAACTGGGACGGTTTTTAGCTGAGTATGAAGCAGCTGGGATGAAGATGAGCACCTCCATATCCGAAGCCATGGTTCTCAACCGGAAAAAGGTGGCTGCAAATGAATGAATTAGTCATTTTTCAGTGGTCCTCATGGTCGAGTGGATAGCAGCTGCAATGTCCTTCCCCAGTCTTATCCCCATTGCACGCTGCACTGTCCTGTCTAATAAAGGCTATGGCCAAAGAATCCTTTACAAACAAACAGAAATTGTCATTGGTCAAAAATAGAGAAGCAGATTAACCAACGTTCACAGGAATTAAGCAAATGGATAACTGTTACAGTAACCCCTTTCCTTAGATCCTCCTTGTTGGCAAGAAAAGACTACAAAAAACCCAGTGGGAAAAAGTAGAAACCTCGGAGAGAACCACAGTGAAGGAGAGATGGTCCAGGACTAAATAAGGACTGAACCAGGACTGAACCAGAACAGACAGGCTGTAGATGTGCAGGAAAGATTGCATAAATATCTCTTGACACATTCTACACCTGTGGTGTTGGCATTTTAATAAATGTATTTATATGTTGTTGTATTTATGTTGGAATTTAAGCACCATTCGAATTTATTGAAAACAAGCTTTACAGCTTACGCAACGATTTTTTTTAGTGTGACAAACTGTACATTTTGTAAAAAAGATGATATAGCAATAAACATAGGCAGTATCGTCCAATTGTGAGTGTGTTATGGGAAATACAGTGGACTACAAAGGGTAAATAGATGTATTTTACAGTGACATTATGAAATAGAGGTTGCAGCAGGTTGAGATTGTGTCTTTGGACCCGAGGAAAATGTATCTTCTCCATTTGACCCCCCTTTCAACCAGTGCCACTGGGGCAAATGTTTGGAGAAGTGAAGATTCCAGAGTTGCGTACAGGGCGCATTATTATATTTTAGAGTATTTAATATTAAACAAAGCCATGTGTAGATCATTATTTTCCATTTTGTTCATTGTAAATCTCAAGGTTGATCTAAATCTGCTTAATTATACAAGCAGGTCCTTTGACCTCCAGTTCAAAACTGCAGAGCTGATAAGTCCCGCCCCTTCATAGTGACATTTCACCATAACGAACAGCAGATTTGTCTTTTTACTGTTGAAAAATTGCTCCAAAAAATGTTTTAACCCCAAATGTATGACCTGGAGTAAATACAGAGCAGTGGGCGGAGATACGCAAGATACGCAAACATGCAGGACATACAAATACAACTCTGTGTAAACTAATGATGAGCTCAGTAAAGTCCATTTTGCATAATATGTGCTTTGACCGATTTTAAAATTCATTACAATCAAATCTTAATTGGGATGCCATTGGCTAACATATATTGACAACATATTAGTTGATTGTAGTTGTTAGACTCATTACAGGTGTGCTTCAGCTCACTAAAATATTTATCCTTTGATTGGTCCGATAGTATTGTTTGTTTTCTTACATTTGTGTAAGTACACTATAGAAGAAGTTTCAAACTGATATCTAAAATCAAGATTTTTCCTATTCATCTGCAGTAGCCTTAAAAATGAAAACAAGTGTATAAAGTTATAAAGTTGTTGTTATCGGGTCACTCAAAAATTATTTTTTTGTCAATATTTCCCAAACTACTCCTGGATAATACTGAGTGTCAAAATGGTTAACTGTGTGTCTAGGCCTAACAAACAACAAACAATCAAGATATTTACTGAGCTCTACATAAACACATTTGACAAATAATCACTGAATAAAAAACACTTTCATTTAATCAATGATTAAATGAAAAATTAAGTCGTTTGGAGCAGTTCCAGTTGAATAATGTGCACATTAGTCTGTCTGGCCTTAAACAACACTGATCGAGCAAAGCTTGTTTATTACATTAGTTTACTTTTATCAAATTATGCTGAAAAAATTGCTGACACTCAAAGAATAAACATCAGGATACAATTCAGAATAACTTGCGATATGTTACTGTGAGTTTTCCCGAGCTCTGGCTATAACTTCTCCTCGGGAACATATTTCAATCCTGGTAACTTATGCTATATGAGATATCTGCACTTTTTGATAACAAACTTCTGCAGCGCGGCGACAGTTTAATATGAGTCTTCCATCTTTCGCTGTAGAACTGTGAAAAGACATATCACAACGCCACTATAAAGTCGCTGGCTGCCGTCCCGGGACCATCAATCACGGTAATAGAATGAGTAAATGTAAATGTGCGGCTCCATTTCCTCTTACTGTAGCAGCAAGTTGTGGTTACCGGAGGGAGGGGAGTATATTCCGCTGAAAATAGAATCGCCCTGGTGGCCCTATCCGTGTATGCCAAGGTAAGAAGGTAGAAGGTGTCAAGAGAATCGATAACACACAAGCTGGGACTGGGGACATTTTCTGATCCTGCTCAGGTGCAGGTACTTTCTAATCAGACCAGGAACCTTTGGGATACAGGTACATTTCCAACTCAAACTATATGTTTCATTTATTTTCCGATTTAGGCAAAGTGTATTGAACCACAAGACAAATAATTCAGATACAGTAGCGACAAAAATAAATTCTTAGTTGGTAAATAGAAAGTACAATTCTGAATAACTGTGGTAATGATTGTGTTTTTTTTGTTCATTTCAATATTTGAGCTTTTTATGCGTCACATTTTAATGTACGTGTTTACAGTTCTCAAAAGAAATAGAATAAACTGAAACATAGTTGTTTTCCTAACCACACTACCTTAAATATTTAAAGGTTTTACACTGTACGGATGCTAGTTATCACTGTGTGAACATGAGCAAGGGTGGTTCCTCAGACTAAACAGGTATGGGGGGTTTAAAGGGATTTAGTTCTTGGTACTGTTATGTGTGAAAACACCTATTATAAGTATAAAACCACTACTGCAACAGCCAATAAAGCAGAGCATCAGGAACAAGAAAAATAACAAAGGAAAAAACTTTGCTTGGACTTGAATTTCAGTGACTCAGGACTTGACTTGGAGAACCATGACTGTGAACTTTTTCAAAGCTGAAGGCAATAGCACTAAAAATAAGAAATAGGGACTTGTAAAAGTCCAGCTGGTATTCCAATAAAATAATGTGGCTTTGGAGTACAAATTGATCCTGATTCTTCTCAGAATGGTGGATTTGACTGAAGATAAGTGAGTTATAGCTTTCTTTATTTCTTTTTTTTGTTTGTCCAGGAGTTTGATTGTTGACTTTTACCACATGAGATAAAAAAGGACAAAATGAAGATGAATTCCAATTGCAAGCCTTTGGCCGCTTAACAGGAATTTACCCAAAGAAACATACATATGCAAAAGTATTTAAATATAGACATGAGCCTAATGACTGCAAAAATATGTATTTAATTTAATTGGAAGAAAGGTCATGGAACTACTAGCCCCATGGATGGAACAGATGTTATCTGCACTACCTTTGGACAAGATAGCATACGCGCTGAAGGGCAAAGAGTGTTTAGAGGCCTCTTATGCTTATACGTTAAAGATTTTGTTTTTTGTTTTTCTTAAATTGGCCCTGTGTGTTGTGTGTGTTGTGAGTTATGTTTGTTCAGTTATTTCAAAGAAGAAAAAACCCACATAAACATTTTATTTATCATTAACTTAAACTAATAAATCATTAACATTAACTTACACTAATTCTAGTATAGAATTAATTCTATTATAAAACATGCCTTAGAGATTAGTTTAGTTTTGTCAATGATTAATAAACATGAATAGATGCTTTGAATATATGCCTTATTATAAAGTGTTACCAAAAGTTATATTAAAAAACGTTGGAGAAAAAGGATCCTTCCTGACATTGAGGTTGCAAATGTCATGTAGTGATGGTGTGCCCCTGAATCCCACTGCAGACGTATGCTCTCTGTATATATGAGCTGATGTTTACGCGTATTGGGGAAGGCAATTAAATTCTTGCCCGTGGCTAGGCTGCATGTGATAAAAGAGCATCGCATGACACCTTCTGAATACATTCATTTGAGCTTATCTTATTCACCTGTGGATGCCATGACGCTGATCGGGAGCTCAAGGCCTCGCGCGCAAACATAAAGGAATCACTTCAATGGCTTTAATAAAAGTCGACAACAGGAAGTCACTCCCCCATGGCACAAGATACTACAGGCAACGGATACTGAGACACGCACTGCCTAATTGAACACAATCATTTTAGCTCCCGGATATGTTGTTCTCATGCACAATAATTATTTTCTGTGAGTTTTGAGAAGCAGCTGTGTGACTTTTTTCCCATTCATATGGAGATCCACTTTAATAATGGAGTGCTCCAGGCTATGCCGGACATTTGTTATTCACACATTCATCACTCCAGCTCAGGAATGTTCACCTACTAAGTGTTGGATTGACAACAGTCGAATTTTGAGTTTTGGTTATAGAATTAGGCCAACTGGTGGTATATAGGCTGTTTTACTGTGGATTACAAGACTACAGTATGTACAAACATACATATACACACACACATACACATATACATTTACTGTACATACATCAGTTCAGTTCATACGTCAGGGCAGTCAAAGCAAGCAGGGATTGACCAATAAAATCTCAAATTAAATAGTGTCACCACTATAAATTGTTATGAAATATATCTGTGCAGTCTGTGACCGTGTTCAGAGGCCCGTTCATGCTCCGCTCTCTATCACAAGCTCTTAGAACCAGAACAAACAGCAGCTTCTTTTAGGCAAGGCAAGGCAAGTTTATTTGTAGAGCACAATTCGTACACAAGGCAATTCAAAGTGCTTCACATAACAGGAAAAAAAAAAAACATTAAAATCACAAAGACATGACAGAAATCACAAAATCTTAATTTAAAAGTGCCATTTTCAGGCTATCCGTCAAATAGTTCAATAGTTCCTCTTTTAGAGGCCTGCGTATGCGCACTGAGGACAACACGCTTAAACGCCTCAAACCACGCTGAATAAACCTGTTTGGGAATCTTGATGTTTGCAGGTTGTGCCCTAACTGAGCAAGTGCAGACTTTGTTTGTGACTAAGACTGTTCAAGTTTTGAATGCTTAGACGTTAGTTTAAAATACAGGCAGTTATTTAATAATATAGAACGCTAACCATTACATTGAACGTGTAATGAATTAATCTGTGAAGTGAGACTATTTAATTTAGTGGTATGGGAGTTTAGCTCAGTAGGATAGGTGTCCCCCTTTACATGGGAGACCGGGGTTCAAAACTCACTTTTACATGTTGATTTTTATCCACAAAATATTGATGACCACCCCGAGTCTGCTTGCCCATCCATAAAAGACATACATACATACATACATACATACATGCAAACACGCGCACACACTCGCACATGCACACACACACACACACACACACACAGGTCTGATTTGAGCCAAGGTACTTCACTGCTTTAGGCCACACTGACGTGACACTGTGCATAAGACCCCAAAGGAATTTAAATAGATTGTGAGATGGTCCGATTAGCACCAGTCTGCTGCCGCACTGTTAACTTGGATGTGACATTTTTGGAGATATTCTTTTTATTATCTTGTCATAGATTTCTGATTGTTGCGCATCATGCTTTGCAGCCAGCAATCATTCATAGAGCTGTGGAGTCATGTTATTTCAGTGGTGCATCATGCATGGTGGAGCTCATCATCAACAAAATGAGTAGAGTTTTGAAGTGAATAGTCTTGTTTAGTTTAGTTTACCGTATTTTGCGGGCTATAAGCCGCTACTTTTGTCAGATGTTTTGAGCCATGCGGCTTATTTAGAGGCTGCGGCTTTTCTGTGGTTTTTTTCTTTCACCGCTAGGGGCGAACTAACTAACCGGAATTAGAATCAAAACTACAGAAAAGTTAAGCAAAGAAGCAGATGTTGCTTTTTTATTCAGCTAGCAAATAGAACACGGACGACAAATTACCAACTATAAATTATTTTCAAATTCTTGCCCCATCATTATGGAACCCAAACGAAGAAGTTCGTATGAAGCAAGTTTTAAGCTGAAGGCCATCGATCTTGCTAGGAAACCGCGCGGCTGCACGCAAGCTTAACATCAATGAATGTACGGTGACGCTGGAGGGGAGAGCACGCTGGAGGGGGGACAGCGGGACGAGCTCATGCGATGCCAAAAGTCAAGGAAAGAGTTCTGCGGCCTATACAAAAGGTGCGGCCTATGTATTGTTTTATTATCGTTTTTTTAAAAATAGAGCAAATGCGGCTTATATAGGGGAGCGGCTAAAAGTCCGGAAAATACGGTAGTTATTTCCCCATTAGCTCCTGATATACCAGTTGCTATTTTGCCTGCGGTTGTGTGGGGAGAAGAGCACTTTCGCTTTCTTGGAAGGAAAAGTCTATAACCGAATAACCGAATTCGAGACTTGAGAAGTTTCAATGCAAAATAGAGTTTTTATTGATGAGCAACACAAGAAGACAAAACACCAAAAAGACCCGGACACACCATTATATCTCCCCTTGATTCATGAATATTGGCCTCAACACTCCCCTCGTAAGATAACCTCATACTATAGACTCCTTAGATATGGGCAGGCGTTGGTCACCCCACTCTGTAGCTTCATTGTTAGTCTGGTTTTCCCCTTGTTAAGATCCACCTCTATGACGGCCCTCACCACCACAGCTGCAGCCCTACAATATGAACTCAATGAATCTGCTTCTCAACTACGGTTTGTACTGGGACCCTGAGTTCACCCTGCTGCACCTGCTCTGCGCCTACGCTGTTCATGTCCGAGAAACTTCATCACTGTCTATAAGAGGCATGTCCAAACGACGGCCCAAGGGCCAAATGTGGCCCGCTGACCATTTTTTTTGATCCTCCGCCTTCCTTCCTGCCAAACAACAAAAAGTAGTACTTTTTACTGTAAATGTCAAATGCTACATTTCGAATGATTCACTTCATTGCCCCTCGAGGCAACTACTGTTGTGATTTTGGGCGTTAAAAAAATAAATTGAATTGAATTGAATTATCAGATTGTCAATGGCCCTCTGCTCCATATAAGTTTCAAAATGCGGCCCTCTGTGAAAAAAGTTTGGACACCCCTGGTCTATAACTTTTGTGGCGGCCCGAAGTAGTAATATCAAGACTTGTCTACTCTGCATTGAATTTTCTCTGAGATAGTACAATTAAAAGTAAAAGAAACATTAATAAGTAAAAGAAACATTAATAAACAAAGTAATAAACATATAATAATAAACAAAATAATAAACATATAGACCTTTGCTCTAAAGTTTTAGCATGAACTATAATGCAAAATAACCATTGATATTACACTCTTATTATAATACTTCATATATTTGTAAAGCTTTTGGAAATGCTTCATCAACAGTTCATTGATAAATCGGTATTGTTTGTTTTTATAATACAAAACACATAAATGATACATTTTTTCCATTTTTACACTTTGCATTGTCAATTTCCAGATTATTGTTTGGATAATAAATAGACTAAAGCCTGGAATAGGATTTTCCAACATGAGACAAAGAGCACAAACCACAGGCATTACAAGTCTATAAAACTTCTATAAAACTTGCCTGAACGTTAAAAACACACTTGCCTGAAAGTTAAAAAAAAAAAAAGAATAAAGATATATTAAAACGACATTATACCACCAAGTGAAAGGCCTGGTAAAATATTACATCTAAAATTCACCAGAATACAGATGTCACCTCTACGTATAGGTAATTACCATAAGAGGATTCAAATGATTAGATGTCAATGATTTTAAACGCAAAAGATAAAAATAATAAGAATATTAATATTGAATACAAAAAAGTAGGCCCATTGATTTTATATATAGTAGGTGCATTCTATGTATGCATATGTTTGGCTTATGTTGCTCATAATGATACTAGTTGAGACTTGTACATTAGGCTATAATTAATCTCACATCAACTCTCAAACTATACTACAGCACCTTTCACCGGTAGCACTAGGACAATACAATTTCTGTCATTAGTTAGAATAAATAAAAAAAAAATCAGGCCTTTGTGTTCCTCATTTGTTTATTAAAAATACTCACACACTTGAGAGCTGCCCAAGAGCTCTTAGAAGTCACCAGAAGGCAGGAAATTGTGTCTGCTCTATTCAAATTTTCCTGGCAAGGGACCCCCAGACCCCCTTTGTATGTGTGTTATAAATCAGAAGCACAATAATACGCTTATTTGCTTGGGCTTTGACCCGGATCTCACCAGTCCCTAGCAACGCCCCTGCCTTGAAGTAGCAGTTTCCTACCGGGCTACTGATGGCAAACATACAGTATAAGAATCCAACCTTCAGTACACAGTGTATCCAAATTACAAAGGCGGAAGTGGGTGTCAGCGTTTCCCCTGAGAGGTTTACGTGTTTGGCAGGGGGGTTTGGCCGTTAAGTGCTCGCGGTCGACCATAGAACTCACGTGTGCTGTAGGCCTGCCCTTTAGGTTTATAATTGTTATTATTTGCATTGTTATTTTTAAATGTCCATGTTATTTAATGCTTTTTAAAGTTATGTATGTCAGAGCCACGGAGAAACAAAACACGGACTGAATGAAGCATGCAGGCTGGATTTCTGTGAAAACAGTTGTTCTCTATTACTTTGAGACTATTTCTCCACCCAGTCACATATTCCATATGACCCACTGAGGGTCAGGTGACGTGGATAATGCAAATGCCCTTAGTGTCAAAAAGCCCAACCAGGGACGGGAGTTGAAAATTAGCACTGGCTATAAACTTTGTATGAATCGTGTCGACTATAAGCTTTGTTTTGCAACTATGCATGATTGCATTGTCCCTGTCAAATAAATAAATACAATTTAGAAATAAAGTATAGGTGTGTTTTGTGTCTTCAAGGGGAGCAGAGTCAGACAAAACAACGTAAAGGAGGGGCTATCTCTTGGGCCCCCACTGTATATTCCCCCACTCATACTCCTTCTGTTTGAAATCCCTGGATCTCATGAGGAGGAGGAGGAGATGAGTGAGTTTGATGTGTTGGGATCCTCAGACAGTGATCTGCCTCCCGGCCAGGAGAGGTGAGCATCTGTATGTGAGGAAGGGGAGCAAGTTAGTGCTATGCTTCAGTTTATGCCCTTGGTGTGGAGTCTGAGGCTTCACCAGACCCTTCATGCTTTGATAGTGACTGCACAAAGTTGTTTGCCTCTTTCGGTCCCCCTTCTTTCAGATATAGAGGGGCTGATGCCGGCTGGGTTTGACAAACCCACAGATCCATTTTAAGCCTTCTGTTAGCGGCAGACATCTGTCTACCATAAAGAATTGGGAAAAGGTGAGCTGTGCAATATCTGCCCCAGGTAGATCAGGCTATTGCTGTTCTAGTTTTCCCCTCTAGTTCTGTGTTGGGAAAGTATAGTGCATAGTGGATGCATTGTTGGTCAAGGAATCATCTCAGTTCAGGCTCAGTTCGCTAATACTGCATCTATTTTGGCTTGGTATCACCGTCAGCTCACACATGAGCTTGATGGAGGTCTCAGCTCAAAGCTTGTTAAGGAGCTGAAGCTTGTCTCCTCAGTTATGATTCAGATTATGATGGAACAAGCAGCAGTGGCCTGGAAGAACCACTGCTGCAGCAATGGCTCTCCCAGCCTTCACTACAGCTAGAGGAGTGGGTTATTAAAACAGCCTGTGGATCCTAAAGCTGTTGGGAAGTACGGTGCTGTGCTCGCGAACTGTCCGGAGCGCTTGTGAAGTGCTTTGAAGTGCATGGTTGTGAGGGGCAGATTCTGCATCAACATCTACTGCACCGCCAAGGCAACCACAGAACTTGGGCTCAAGAGATTTATGTGCAACCATTGAGGTAGCAGGGTCTGAGGTTCAGAGTAAGGGCCAACCTAAACCCCTGTCTGAGTCCGGACGCCAGGACAGTTCCAGCTTGGTTGCATCACCATGACTTATGGGTATTGAATCCAGTTTTCCCCACCTCAGTGACGCCGACAGTGATCACTCAGGTGCATCCTGAACACAGGGCTTGTGACCCAGTCAGAGATCACAACTCTGTTAGAGAAGTATGTCATCAGGGAGGAGCCGTCGTGAAACTGACAAGCTGGGTTCAACTTCTGTTATTTCCTTATCTCCAAAAAGGATGACAAACTGTGACCACTCTTTGACCTAAGGGCACTGAACAAGTACATTTGCTGTCTGCGTTGCAAATTGTGGTAAGGTCCCCAGGGTGAGACAATCTATCTGTAGGTTTGTCACAATAGACCAGAAATACTCACTAATAGCTGTGTTCAGAGAAAATGGGGTCAGCGGACGCTGGCTCTGCATTTACACTACACAGCATATGAATCTTCTGGAGCTGAGGGCAGTCTACTTAGCCCTTCACCACTTTCTTCCTCACATACAGGGCCAACACCTGTGTGTTCACAGCCTCCTACATAGCCTTTATAGCCTCATCTGCCATCTCACAGGTGGAGTGTCATAAATAATCATTCACGTCACCTGATCCTCCATGGGTCAGCTCCTACATATGGAATATCAAACTCTTAACTCAGAGAACCATGGTTACATACTCTAATGGAGTGGTAGGTTGGATTTAGTAAAGACACTTGTTTTGGCGATTGGTGATTAGTGCGGCATAATTTGATTAATAGGGCGGCGGGCGCTGGTCAACAGTAGAGGAAACACTGGGTGGTGATGTCTTTTCAGAGTCAGATTTGAGAAAAGCCCTTGACCTCAATAGTCTAAACATTCGTAAACATTATGAGAAATGGACAGTGGAATTTTCCACTATAGACTTTCATGTGCTCAACAAGTGGTTGACTCTGCTTTTGGAATGCTAGCAAATAAATAGTGTTTCAAATTAAAATTCTTTAACCCTCGCCTGTGTATACCTTCAATACCTTTGTGACACACAATCTTCACACAATCTTCTCACCGTCATTGAATGAATGAGAGGATGACAGCCAGCCATGTCTACATGTCTACAGTCAACATAACGTAAAAAATTTAAAAAGTGACAAATACGTTAGTACCTGGCCATTGGGTTATATATATATATATATATATATATATATATATATATATATATATATATATATATATATATATATATATATATATATATATATATATAAAAAACACAGGAATTACAAAAACAGGGAACAGATAAATGGATAGCATAGAAAACAAAAGGGGTTTTTGCTAAAAAATAAATAATGCACCAAAACCAAATCCTGATTATGAATATGATCAAAAAGTGGGGAGCAAGACCATTCCTAATGGATGGCCCCTGGAAACTCCCCGGCCACTCCTGGCTCCAATCCCCACAAAGAACTGGACACGCCACCTCCCTTGTCCATTCCAGATCTGGATTCCAAATCCAGGATTTTACTTTTCATATGGGGATCTGGCTGCTACGTCAACCCTGCTAGCCATGTTAGCCTCTTGAGCTTGGGAGGCGGTCTGTTATCTGCCAGAGCCGCGGACCGTCAGCTTTGTTTGTTTTGATCCCGTAGAGCAGGGGTGTCAAACTCATTTGGGCCAGGGGCCACTTTTCGACGCTCAGGTTGGGTCGCGGGCCAAACATAATGTAAAAAATAAAACGATAAAAATATAAACAAATGTTATATAGCCTAGTAATAGTTCTATGTGGACACTGTTGCACAAATCTGCAGCAGGTGAAAGACTGAGTCCATATTCCTGCAGCAGCAGCAGGAACAGGAACATGGACGTGTGATATGATTCTGATATTAAATGTTTGTATCACAGACATGTTAATATTGCTGCAACAAACTCAATATGAGCTCACTATTTTTACAGTTTAAGCTTATTTTAGTGACAAATGATTCATGTGGTGAATCAAATGAGAGCTCAAAGCAGCTTCACTCTGTCATGTTCAGACTTTATTACACTCTGACCTGTGTTTTTACCTGTGGCTCATGATCTGTCCAGGTTTTGCACTGGTTTTGGATGTTTTCCTCACAGAGTTGTCAGCAAAGAAGTTTGTTTTCTTGTTGTTGTTAGCTTCACATTAGCGCCGCTTTTAGCACAGCTCTAACATCCACAAAACCGCCTCTTTTCTTTATTCCTCGTGTTTCCCACGATCTGCCCTGGGGCAGAGCGCTACAGGTCATCGCTGCCCGGTTGTGTTCGATTTTAAACCTGCTGCGATGAATGTCGCTGGTCGCTGTCCCTTGGCACTTGAGGCATACAGCGCAGAGCAGCGCGGGGGAGGGGCCGCGGGGGAGCAGCGCGGGGGGGGCCGCGGCTGCAAAGGATTGTGGGAATTGTAGTTCTAGCGATAAAAACGCGATATATCTATTGGAAATGAATAATTATAAACTAGAAATGTTCGGCGGGCCAGATGAAAACATCTGGCGGGCCACATCTGGCCCGCGGGCCTTAAGTTTGACACATGTGCCGTAGAGTTACCAGTCTTGAGTTTTCCGTGTTTGCTCTTCTTTTGCTCCTCGTTTCTTGGGATTTTGTGGGTAAAACTGTATTTTTCAAGAAGAGTCTTCTTCAGCAACGGAGTGAGCGTGAGTCCCTACAACCTGGACGTCCTTCGTAAGCACAGATTCTCCACAGAGAATCTATACTTCCTCCAAATGGCTCAACCGTTTGTCATCTGCCAGTAAGGCCTATAAAAAGGAACCCCCGGCATAACATTAATCTCAATATTTTTCATCCTTTCTCTGGATCACACCAGTACGGCTCTGATTCGAGCTGAGATGAAGTAATTTTTCAGACAAGGCAAACCCCAATCTCCTTTTTCTTTTATAATTGTTGAGTTTTATTCAAGGTTATTTTTCTTGCCATACAAATCTTGAGATTGTTTTGTTTCACTCATCAAACAGCCAGTTGGGGATGGAAATCAGATGAGTCTGGAGCAGATAGAGAATTATATGCAAAAAACAGAGTCCAGATGACTACAACTGAATCTTTTCTACAATATACCAAAATGACTGTATTTCTTTCAAATAACATATTTTTGGTGGTTTTGATAAGTCTGCTCAAATAGCTTTATCCAATCTCAGCTGGCTCCTCTCAACCTGGGGGAGCAGTGCCTCTACTTTAAGCTCCTACTGCGTGACTAAGTTCCTCACCCGATCTCTAAGCTCAGCCACTTTGTGGATCCACCATCTTGTCATTACAGTCATTACCCAAACCTCATACCCATAGGTCAAGAATCGAGAGCTTTGCATTCTGACTTAGCTGCTTCTTCACCACAACAGTCCAATACAGCAACCGCATCACTGGAGGACCTGCACCGATTTGTCTGTCAAACTCAAATGAAACACTTTTTAACCTGGAAAGGACAAGCCACCTTTTTCCAGACAAGAACTATGGCCATTGATTTGGAAATCGCTTCAAATTGCTTTAATGGATAGTTACGGAGACTATGATATGATGGACAAAGCTGTATGCAAAATCACAAAATCAATGCAAGAATACAATTGTATCTTAATTAATGTAAGGCTTGATTAACTTGTAGCCTGTTTAGATGGAGAAATCCACTTTTCCTTTCAATAAAAAGATAGTCTGTGAAAACAAATTTCCCCTTGGAGATAATAAAGGTCTAGCTGTCTATCTGGACTCCAGATAGACAGTCTGTGAAAACAAATTTCCAGATTCTGGAGTTTGTAAATCTGGTAAAAGGCTCTGTCTTTCTTTTTCCCTCGATCATTTGTGAATCATTTGTTCAACAATAATCCACAATTTCTGAAACTCTGATCAAGTTTATTGAATATGGCTGACACCATAAGTGAATCAGTCACTTCAACAGTAAGAAGTTGGTGCATGCCGGAATTATATGACCTCATCTCACAGAGCTCTATTCCAAATATATACCGTATTTTCCGGACTTTTAGCCGCTCCCCTATATAAGCCGCATTTGCTCTATTTTTAAAAAAAACGATAATAAAACAATACATAGGCCGCACCTTTTGTATAGGCCGCAGAAACTCTTTCCTTGACTTTTGGCATCGCATGAGCTCGTCCCGCTGTCCCCCTCCAGCGTCTCACCGTACATTCATTGATGTTAAGCTTGCGTGCAGCCGCGCGGCTTCCTAGCAAGATCGATGGCCTTCAGCTTAAAACTTGCTTCGTACGAACTTCTTCGTTTGGGTTCCATAATGATGCGGCAAGAATTTGAAAATAATTTATAGTTGGTAATTTGTCGTCCGTGTTCTATTTGCTAGCTGAATAAAAAAGCAACATCTGCTTCTTTGCTTAACTTTTCTGTAGTTTTGATTCTAATTCCGGTTAGTTCGCCCCTAGTGGTGAAAGAAAAAAACCACAGAAAAGCCGCAGCCTCTAAATAAGCCGCATGGCTCAAAACATCTGTCAAAAGTAGCGGCTTATAGCCCGCAAAATACGGTAGTTTATTATGACAAAGAATATATAGAGTACCTTGCTGGTGGTGCAGTGGTTAAGAGTGTTGCACATGTGTGTGTTTGCTGTCACTGTTATGTCGTGGATTCAAGTCCTGCCTTTGACATTTGCTGAATGTCATAACCCCTCTCTCCCCCATCCCGCAACTACTATCCTTTGGGCTACTACTTTTTTTTTTATTTATGTATTTTTATGAGCTGGTGAGCCGAGGATGAATTTCAACCTGGACATAAAACCTATTCTATTCTATTCAAAAATAAAGTTGTAGATAGAGAATATAGATTTGATGAGTACTAATGAATACATACTTTGTAAACATGGAGTATTGTCTGTCTTTTCCAATTATAATGATTAATTAAATACTAATTGGAATTCACTGGCCTGGAGCCTATTTTGCCCTTTGTTTGGAAAAGTTTGTTGTTTGGTAAAGTGTAGTGGGGTATCTTGCTGCCTTCTTGGCAGTGTCAGGGCTATTATTCACTATGGTGTTGTTTTGAAAGCGTTACCCACTGATCCCTCTGAAAGGTTATCTTCTTAAGCCGTAATCATTATTCTTTTATGAGCACTACCTGGGGTCATGGCGGAAAGCTCTCACAGATGAGAAGAAGCCGGAAAAGTAAAAAGCTGTTAATCATACACAAAATGGACTATCGGTGGTGGTGTAAAATGAATATTTGCAGGCCGGGTCAAAGTAAGAGTAAAATGGATAAAGATGGAAAAGAGCTACTAAATGTAATGGACATACAATGAAAGTAAAATGTATGAAATATACATAGAAAAACAATACAAAATTCTTGTTACTGTTGGTTGAGTTACTGTTGGTATAACATAGGGTGGCTGCAACTAACAATTATTTTAGTTGACTAGTCAAAGTTTGATTGCGTGCGTGGGACATAAACGTTGGACAATTTTTGTCGTGAACTTTTTGGAATATCTGGTGCCGCTATCGGTTTATGAGTAAAATTCCAGCAGATTGGAGAGATATTGTTTCTACGGGAAGCAACGAGTGTTGACTTTTTATATTTTGCCTTTTTATAAACACAAAAATGTTTTGTTGGTGTTTTTTGCCAATTAAAGACTCTCAGTGTGTGTATGTGTGCATGTGTGTGTGTGTGTGTGTGTGTGTGTGTATTTATATTTATTTATTTATTTATTTATTTATTCATTCATTTTTTCATTTTCTTACATTTTTAAAACCCTTAAAAAAAATGCACGAAACAGAACAAGACCAGAGAGAACATTGTGCATAAAAGAAAGAGAGAGAGAAAGAGAAAGAGATTTCAGATCAAGTCCAAATGTAATTTATTTTTTCCATTTTCAGTATGCCAATTATGATGTCGGTCCAGTCCCTGATTGTCTGCTCAGTTTTTGTGTTTTTTGTGATGGCCTTTTCCCCTTCTCCCAGGAGTATATTTCTAAGCTATCCATTGACTGTGTCCATGACCGGATTTTCTGAATTTGAGTGAGATGACGATGTCAAAAACAGTGTTGAGCACTTTATTGATCTCAGTCCAATATTTTTGAGCAACAACATATGATAATGATGGGCTCCTGGCCACCACAGTTTCTCCAACAGTTAGAATGTGCTTGTGAATAATGTACTTTGACATAGTGTTATGAAGAGGGCTATGGTGATTGTTGCTTAGTTTAATTTCTTGGTTATAATAACTCCTTATTTGTAAATACCTATAAAAGTCCTGTTTTCTCCAAGTCAACTTCAACTGAATTCAGATTCTTTCAACATATCAAAGCTTTTCATGTGATTTTCTTTTACAATCTCAAAATCTCAAATTGGTGCTGTTAGGTGCAAAACCTTGATCATATGCCAACCAGTTAAAGACTTTAACATCTTTGTTTAGCTTATTTGTTTTGATTAGTTCTTCCCAGGTTGTAAGCACAGATTTCACCCAGGGATTCTCAACTTCCTCCAAATGACTCAACCGTCTATCATCTGCCAGTAACGCCTGTACAGGAATCTCCGGAACAACACCACTCTCAATATTTTTCCATTGAGCTTCATACTCTGGGTCACAACATTCATGTTTATAGTTTCAATCTTTTGAGCAAGTATGGAATAAGAGTCAATTTTTCAAGATCTTTTTTTATCGTAGTAAAGAGGGGTATAATTTTCTCAAATTGTTGATGGATCCCTATTGAGTACCACACTAAAAATCTAAGAGATTCCGGTTTTGAATGGATAGGTCTTTCTAAAGGACAGAGGGGGTCACCAGAATGAGATAAATTTAGTTTTTTTGTACATTTAATTTATATCTAGACCTTGGACAATTTTTTTTTAAGACATCACATTCTGATTTGGTCAAACATAATCGAACATCATCTGTGTAGCATGTAATTTTATGTTCTGTCCTATCAAAAGCCATATTTCCATTGATTTCAATTCCATTGATCCAAGATTTCCTAGAGTATATTATGTTTGAACTGTATGCTAATCACCAATGCTAATCATTTGTTATCATTTTCTACTCACCAAATCAAGGCCAAATTTGTGTTTTAAAATGCTTTTGTACAATGTAATTTGTTATTGTATAAATGTCAGAACCACAGCTGAAGGTAAAGATTTGGACTGTTCAGATTTATGAGCCGTTTATGCAGATTCCCTTTGAAGTGTACATTTATTTACATTAGCGACAAGAACCAAGATGGCTCCAGATGGCTGTCAGTTTTGTTCTCCCTCAGTAACATGTGCTGTATTTTCTGTTTTATTTTAAATATTGAAAAAAATAAAGAAACAAATATGGCGATATTCATTTTTTAGAAATAAAATGATTAAAAAGAAATTGTATTATTGATGATAATTTTTTTTCTTTTTTTTTAAAATCTTTTTGGGACATTTTCATTTAATGAGGCCACTGTCTTTGTTATAAAATGTCTTTTCATGTGTTTTGGAGTCCGTACAATCCAGATAACAATTACAACATACAAAATACTTATTTTTTATTGTCAATTAGTCAAGTAATTGCTGCAGCTCGAGTATAATAATAACAAATGATAATGCGTTGGATTTCTTCTCAAAGCACTTTTCATTACAGTATATGAATCATTCATTCCATTCTCTGTGGTGTGTGGTGGTCTGTAGCCATTGACTGATGCATCGCTCAAAAAAGCTATTCAAACTTGGCTTTATTTTTCGGAAATAACGTTAGGTCCAAGAAGTATATGCAATTTGAGGCGGCTCACTCAGTTTTTCCACAAGTTCGTGGAGGCATAACCTGAGTCGCACTTCTTGTAAGCAATTATTTGTGGTGGCACTTCTCATGCCTGTGGCTGCATGTAACAGTGCAGTCCAATCACACTAGGAGCAGACTAGGAGAGGCGTTAACTGCATCAGATAAGAAACAGACAGGAGAATAGTAGACATGTGTTTGGATGTGGACCAGGCCTGGACTGGCCATCGGTAGCACCGGCGAAAAACGCGTCAGCCCTCTCATATTCGAGTAATAGTGCTGATAATGTTAGCGAATTGAAGGTGTTTACCGATAATCCCCGGTACCTATGTTCCACGGCCCCGATGTTTCCCATTTTCTATGGACGGGGGAACTACGGTACCGGGAAACAACGGTTCCTAAAATGTTATAACGGTCCCGGTGTTCCCCGGGGCCACTGTTTCCCACACGGAAGAATTGGGAAACATTGTGTAGCGTTCTAACTTGGCCGCAATGGTTGTCGGGAAGTTTTGGGGTGGGTGGTCACAGTTGGACCACAAGGAAGTTGGGGTGGTTGGTAAAAAACTATGTACTGACTGTTCTTAAAAGTTGAGGTTGTTCAAAAATTAAAGCCTAAAACGAGCAAACCTGTTTCTCGCGACTTCATAACGCACCGCATGTCACATTGTGGTCAGAAGTGGGATTTACGAAGACAATTTTTCAAGAAATCAACTCTTTAATCTCTCGCTTCGAGGCCGTAATGGAGAAAGAGGACACCGGGCCGCTTCAGAGGAGCGAGCCCGAGAATGCTGTTTTTGATTGTCCAGATGGAGCCAGTGCACCCCGGCGAGTTACGCAGCGGCGGGGAGAGCAGCGTGTTAGTACACCCAGACCGGCTTAGCTCGATCGGGAAGATGAGCACCACTATGCCCTGGAGTCGGAGGCGCGCAGACAACACAACCAGAACACACGGCAGGCGGAGCCGTTGTGTCGGTGAGACCTAGAGGAATGGACCGCAGACCCGAGGAGCCGCTTCAACATCGTCCCCAATCTGTGATTAAGCTTCCCCGCTACAACAGGGAGGAGCCTGCCGACAAGTACCTGTTACAGGTCCAGCTTGCTGCACAAATTAACGGGTGGCGGCTGAGGACATAGCTGGACATGTCGCGCTCTCCCTGGAAGGACAAGCTCTACAGATTTTGACGGATCTGCGGCCAGAGGAGCTCCGTGATTGGTCAAAACTGAAAGCAGCAATTCAGTGCAGATTTGACTGCTGCCTTTTTGTAGATGATGCCAGGGATTGGTTAGCAAAGCGCTGTAGAGAGACGGGAGAAAGCCTGGGTACCTATGCCACTGACTTGCGCAGCTACACCCGTCGTGGTCATCCTGATTTCAGCGAGAGGGTGCAGGAGGAGCTCACAGTCCAGGCCTTTCTCAGGGGTTTACAGCCTGAACGGCTTCGTGAACACATGCGTTTGTTTGCCCCCACCTCACTTGAACCGACACTGACAGAGGCAGAGAGGGTGGAGCACGTCTTGTGATCTAGAAGGCTATCGCCGCCACAACAGCATTCGTGTTAATCAGGCTAGGGGTGAGAAACACGATGTGGATGAGGCAGCGAAGCATACTACAACAACCCCACAACGTCCCAGATCCAGAAGACTTGATGGTGAGTGCTATAGGTGTGGAGCTCCTGGTCATATCGCACGCTACTGCCCAGCACCAGCGCCACTGAGCCAGCAGCCAGATTTAAACTAATTCGGGAGGGCAACAAGGGGGAGCTACCATCCAGTAAAGACACAACCACCCCCAACACATCTATGATGCGTCTCTGGCACTTGGGGCAAGCTCATGGGCTGTACCTGGACTGTGCGATTGAAGGAACTCCATGTCGTGCCCTATTAGGCACTGGGTCTACAATCTCCCTAATCAAGCCTGGTACCCTGCCAACCTGCAGTGGCAAAATCCCTCAAGGCTGGGCCTTTACTGCGCAAAACGTCACTACAGTCACAGGGGACCGGGCCAAGATGCTGGGAACTAGGACACTGCAGGTTTCCGTGGCCCACCTACAGGTATGACATCAGTTCTGGCTAGCGACTCAGCTACCTTGAGCGCCTGATGGAGAGGGTGCTTGCAGACATTCCCCCGAGCCGCTGTGTGGTTTATCTGGATGACCTACTGGCCCATGCTGCAGACTTCCAAGGCACCCTAGACAACTTAAAGGACGTCCTCCTTGCCATCCGTCAAGCGGGCCTGCGCCTGAACCCAAAGAAGTGCCACCTGTTCAGGAAGCAAACATCCTTTTTGGGCCACATTGTCAGCGGAGAAGGCGTCTCCACCGACCCAGTAAAGGTTACAGCGGTGCGAGAGTCGCCGACCCCCAATGACATTGCTGAGTTGCGCAGTTTCCTGCGCTTGGCTTCCAATTACCGCAGGTTCATCAAGGACTTTGCTACCATTGCAAGCCCACTCCACAAGTTGACCCGAAAAGGCCATGTCTTTCAATGGACGGAGAACTGTGCTGCAGCATTCAACCTCCTTCGCTGCGCCCTCGTTGAGGCACCAGTGTTGGACTATCCAGATCCAAAGAAGATGTTTATTGTGGACACAGATGCCAGCAATGTGGGTCTTGGTGCTGCGCTTTCCCAGGAAGGCGAGCATGGGGAACGTTTTATTTCCTATTACCGTCGTTCCCTAACCAAACCAGAGAAGAACTATTGTGTTACCCGCAGGGAGCTGCTGGCGGTGGTCTTGGGTATTCGTCATTTCCGACCGTACTTGTATGGTCAGCGGTTTGTTCTGCGGACTGACCATGCTTCTCTTACCTGGCTGTTGAACTTTAAAGAACCTGAAGGGCAGCTGGCCAGGTGGATAGAGATCCTGCAGGACTACAATTTTGACATTCAGCCACGGGCAAGTCGACTCCACGGTAATGTTGATGCCTTGTCACTGAGGCCATGTGAAGAGAGGTGTCGGTTCTGCCATCGAGTGGAAGAGCGGCACCCAAGCACCAAAGTGGTGGCACTGCAGTGCTTGGGGGTGCCGGACATCCAAGAGACTGTTGAACCACAGCAACTCCAGCAAGAGCAGCAACAAGACCCAGTCCTAGCTCGGGTTCATTCCTGGGTGGAGGCTGGCCAACGTGCAGAATGGTCAACTGTGACAGCGCTGGACCCAGAGACCAAAGCTCTGCATGGCCCAACATCAGTCTGCAGAATGGGGTTCTATATCGCCCTTGGAGTTCCCCTAATGGACGGAGAGAGACCATGCAGCTTCTGGTCCCCCACAGTTTGAGACCCAAATTTCTGCAATGGGTCCCTGGGTCAGTGGGAGCCGGACATTTTGGTGTTACTAAAACCTTGCAGCGGCTGAGGGAGAGGTTCTACTAGCCAGGGTGCAGACGTGACGTGGAGATGTTTGTTCATCGATGTGATGCCTGCACTGCACAAAAAGGGCCTACTCGTCTGTCCCATGCCCCGTTGCAGCAGTATCAAGTTCCCCATCACAGATCAAGGCAATCGATACGTCCTCGTGGCCATGGATTAATTCATGAAGTGGCCAGAGGAGTATGCGGTTCCTGATCAGAGTGCTGTCACCACTGCCCAGAAGCTGGTGGACTAGTTCTTCTGCCGATTTGGAGTTCCAGAGAAACTCCATAGTGATCAAGGGCGGAACTTTGAAGCTAAGGTGTTCCAGGAGGTGTGTCGATGGCTAGGAGTGAAGAAAACCAGGACCACCCCCTTGCACCCACAAAGTGACGGGTTGGTTGAACGCTTCAATCGAACACTTGCCACACAGCTTGCTATCCTCGCCAGCAATCGACAGTGGGACTGGAATTGTCACCTTCCCTTGGTCCTGTGGGCTTACAGGACGGCTGTACAAGAGTCAACGCGGCGTACCCAGTGGACCTTGTTTTTGGTCCTCCCCCAGAGCCAGAAGTACGAGGGCAGCCAGGGCTGGACAACTTTTTCAACCTGGTAGAACGGCTGCGGGCCATCCATGACCTCTCCCGGGGACACCTCACCCACGCCGGAATCCAACAGAAGAGGGCCTATGACCTCCGCAGCAAGGGGCAAGATTTTAGTCCGGGCAACAAAGTGTGGGTTTATAGCCCAGTCAGGAAGAAGGGGCATTCACCTAAGATCTGTAGCCACAGGTTGGGGCCTTGCACTGTCCTTGAGAGGCTGTCAGACGTTATGTATCGGGTGAAACTATTTCAAAGGGGTAGGGTAGTAGTTCTTCACAGTGACCGACTTGCTCCCTACCAAGCCTTGGTCACGGTGGTAGTGCCCTCAGAGGACCAAAATCAGCCTGTACTGGGTAGCCCCCCTGAGCATACCAGTGGTGATCTACCCCGTGAGCATCGGAGACAGCGGAGACTCCCCTCGCATTTGAGGGGGGTGGTCACGTTTAGACCACGAGGAAGTTGGAGTGGTTGGTAAAAAACCCTGTACTGACTGTTCTTAAAAGTTGTGGTCGTTCAAAAATTAAAGCCTAACACAAGCAAACTTGTTTCTCGCGACTTCTTAACGCACCACTCGTCACAATAGGTACCTGTACCACAGTCCCGCTGTTCCCCGCGACTGACACATAACATTAAAACGCATGTGGCCTATGGGCTGAATTCGTTCAGTTGTTTAATACAAATGAGAGGCATTAATAGTTTAAAAAACTCACCCGGAGCCGTTTCTGTTTTGTGTCTTAATCCATGCATGCTTTTGCTTGAATCCCACATATATGGTTCCACATCCCCAATAGTTGTGCATGAATGTATGGTTTGACAGCATAACATAACAGCAGCATGTCAACAGCAGAAAGTTTGTTCGTGCGTGCAGGATTTTCAAATGATCCACGAATTGCAGCGCATTCAGAGAACGTTACGTTGAGGTTTTGTGCTAGAGTCCGGTCTTGAGTTTATTGGATTGAAGCGATTGAGTGATTAATGGGCCATTTCTTTCTTATGCCAAACTAATTCCACTCCTCACGCACACAGACTATCCCTTGTCCATTTAGCTTCTTATAGATCAAGTTGTTTTAAGAAGCCTATCCACTCCTAACGTTAATAATAAAAAGTGTGTTTGCACACGCTCCATCTGAGCTAACCTAAAGTGTGGTTAATGTGAATCCTTCTCTTCTCTTCATCTCTGAAGTTTCTATTTAATCAGGGCAGAGCTGCAAGAGATTAAAATAAGTCTGTTTCTGACCCTCGTACATACGTGCCGGACCAACACACTGGGTCTATCTTTGCCCTCCTTTTCAAGGACATCACAAGACATGCCAGGATGACTTCTCTCCGTGTCCTGTGGGGGCCAATGCAACTATAATTACTCTCTAAAACAAATGCATGCATTCAAGAAAGAGTAATGTCTCACATTTGTTCCTCCCTCCCCTAAGTTTTGACATAGCCATCTCAGTCAGTGGGCGTGTTTGAGCCAAACATGTGCTTAAAAGGCCAATCCCTGCATGTGCACAAAGCAGGAGATCGCACACATTTACCACAATTAGGCCTGCTCTGACTCAGATGGCTATTGGTCAGCCAGAGACCAGAGAGAGGAGCGAGTATAAGACACACAGTTAATTGAATTTGTGCATCTGTTTTATAGTCATTGGCACTGGCCCCCACAGGACACAGGGAGAAGCGAGCGCACATGTCTTGTGCGCTGAAGAGACAGAATGTCAGAAACAGACAGATTTGGATCGTTTGCAGCCCTTTTCTGACTAAAGAACGAGTTAAAACAATTGGATAAAAACAGGCTGTGGTGACAATTTGAGATTTTGTTTATTTTTAAGAAAATAGAAAACGATTCACATTAACCAGCAGGTGCACTTTCTCAGGATTCAAACTCAGGAGCGCTTGGGGAGCATGAGAAAGACCCCTTATTATTATCATTTTTCTGACTGCACCCAGTCAAACCCACACTGTCATCAATTGCTTTGTGTTCCAGATGTTGGTTCGTGCGTATACGTTTCTCAAATGATCCACAAACGACAGTGCACATATAGAGTGCACACTTTGGCCGCGTGAGATAGAGGACAGAAGGAGACAGGGGAATCATCACCTCATCATTTGATATATCTTGCGTTTATTATTGTTCATAGTTATATGTTGCACCTTAACACCAAAGCAAGATCCTATGTTTGTGAATTTTGTTCACTGACAATGGTAATAAACCTTTTTCTGACATCATTTTCAATCATATTTTTTGCGCACATGCCTTCAGGTTAATAGGACACAAATCTTGTTACGGGCCACGGTACTGGCCCATGTTTCTTTTTTTTTTAACCTGTCTGACTTTGCGCTCGTTCGTTAACTATGCAAATATTGAGTGTGAGTGCCTGCCCATGATTGGACCCTCTGTCTTAATTCCCTGAGACGTGATCGGCCCTCTGTCCCTGTGGATTAGGTTGGAGTGGCGTCGGTCCGGCTACGCCTATCATGTACTCGACATCTGGGAGGCGTGCCCAATAAGAACGTCTGGCGTCTGGATTCCCTCCAGATCGTCTTGTTAATGGTTGGCTCTTTTGTTCGATGACAGCTAGCGTAATCTTTTAGGACATTCGTTAAATATTATAAATCTTTTGTTACTTCCTTACTCCCTAAGTACGTATTTATTTTAATGAATAACAATAATGCATAGGGCAGGGCAGATATACACTTTTTCTTTTCTAATAATTTAGAAATGGAAAATACAAAATAGGAAAGCTGCATCAAATAAATCTAAAAGAGTTTGGTGAAGTCAGGACTGTACATCAAAATTCTATGTAAAAGGGCAATTGAGGCCAAAGCCGAACACAGCTGATTAAATCTGGGCATGAGATCGTGCATGCGCCCCTGTCTCTTCACTTCCATGTCCGCTGCTGCTTTGTTAGTACAGCGGGACTGAACAACACGTGCGGACAATCGCTGGGTGGGATTCTTGTGGATATTCAGGCAGGGGGAACATCGGTATCTTTCACGATTGGAGGTACCGCAGTCCCCGGGGTACAGCGGTACCGGGGATTATAGGGCTGACCACTTTTCATGCAGAGAAATCAAAGCGACGTCTGTAGCCGCGCACACCGCGCTGACATAATATCAGCAAGGGACCAAAAACCTATCCTCAAAAGTGACACAAAACATGAGTTTAGACATCCTGATGCAAGTCTGCGACGCCTGGAGTGTTTAGGGGCCACTTTAGACCACCGCTATTTACTGCGGCACACTACATCCAGGGGCATTTCTAACAAGCAAATTCTTGGGGCATGAAAAGTGGGACCTGATGGAAACTTTTAATATATTTTCAATGTAAATAATTACATTTGGATTAGTATACCAATTAAAAATCAACAGTCAAAGTTACAGCCTTGTTTTATTTTAAAGTTGTAATAGTATTGGTTTATACTGTAATAAAAAATACAGCCTCAAAGCATACACAACAGGCGATGCCAAGTATTGGCATCTAAAACCAAAAAGCACTCATGTTTTGGACCAAATCCCAGCAGCAGCTGAATTAATATATTGAAGTTAGTAAGTAAGATTAGTTGTAAAAAAATACCATTATTATTACTATTTTCATTGCTAAATTGCCAGATAGTAGTCACGTCGGGACCAAAAAGTCCAGGGCCGTTTTTTCACCCATTCCCGCTCTAACGTAGGCTTACTCACTACGTTTGCACGCATAGAAAACTCCAAGTGCAGTAAACAAGTGAACTCAATTCTTTAATTATTTGCCCCAAAACCTGTCAGACCACTCTTGGCTATAATTGCTGATAATAACAACACTTTTGGCAAGCAATGGATAAGCAATAACTCATTTACGTCGAGCGCTTCATTTTCAGACAAAAGCTTTCTCTCTGCAGCGCAAAAATAAATACATTGACGCTCCGGTAGTTCTTACTTTCACTTTAATGCATCAGACCAAAACAAAACCACATGTGCTGGTCCGCGGTGGAGGGACTGTAGTGTGTCATCTCTGCTGATCTAAAACAAGAGAGTCGATTTCCAAACACATGTCTAACATTTTCCTGCCTGTTTTTTACATGGTGCAGTTGAATGCCTTTCCTTGTCTGCTCTTAGTGTGATGGGACTGCACTGTTACATGCACCAGGACACCATGCAGGAGGAATGTTTATGTGAAATGATCTAATCAAATACCATGTCTCAGAGCAAACCCTGTGCCTCAGCTGTGACACCTAACCAGCATGTGGCACCTTTACTGTCTTTTCGGACATTCAAGGCGCCACCACAGCCAGAAGAGAACATGCAATAGAGCAAAGAACAAAAGGAATTCTGATGAAGATAAAACAGATCCATGCAGACGGTGTGAAATAAACAATTGTGAATGTCACCCACAGTTCAGAAGTTTCATCTCTTCTCTAAACTGGACATCGTCTCTGAAAGCATAGTGTGGAATACCATGTGCCTACTGTTATCTCTGTACTTGTATTAACACAGTATTTTCTTCACAAGTGATCGGTTGCCTTGTATTCACAAGTTAACATTTTCTGTTATATGTGGTTTCTAACATTGTTGTGCTGCAAACATGTTCCTTTCTTAAATGAAGCCTTGATGTGCCGTACTGATGATTTTAACTGGGGTTTCTAACTAAAGCAAACATTAAGTCTAAGGAAGAAGAGGCGCTGGTGAGCCTTCTTGACAAGGCTGGAGGTGTTGGTGGTCCAGGACAGGTCTTCCGAGATGTGGGTCCCCAGAAACTTGAAGCTGGAGACACGCTCAACGTCCATCCCATTGATGTGGATGGGTGCATGCATGCCTCGATTCTGGTCCGGATGGACCGTAGCCTCCTGCGTGAGGGGAGTGGTTCAAATAGACCATGTCCAGGGTGAGAAGGGTCAACTCTGATCCGACCTGCTCGTCCCAGAGCCCTGGAGACGTACAGGTCCTGCAGAGATGGAAGTCTGCAGCCGATCACCTTCTCAGCAGAACGCACAATGTGCTGTAGTCTCTGTTTGTCCCTGGCTGTGGCTCCAGTGTACCACACGGTGATGGAGGAGGTGAGGATGGACTCAATGATGGCCGTGTAAAACTGCACCATCATCTGCGCTGGCAGCTTGGCTTTCCTCAGCTGCCATAGGAAGTACATCCTCTGCTGGGCCGTCGTGATGAGGGAGCTGATGGTGGGCTCCCAATTGATGTCCTGGGTGATGGTGGTGCCGAGGAAGCGGAAGGAGTCCACGGCGGTGATGGGGGAGTCTGTCATGATGAGGGGGGGCTGGGACTTTCCTGAAGTCCAAGATCATCTCCACTGTCTTCTGGGCGTTGAACTCCAGGTTGGTACCGCTGCACCAGGACACCAGCCGGTCCACCTCCCTCCTGTAGACAGACTCATCCCTGTCCGAGATGAGGCTGATGAGGGTGGTGTCGTCCGTTTTACGGAGATGTGGCTGGAGGTGCAGCATTTAGTGTCCAGGGAGAAGAGCAGTGGAGAAAGTACACAGCCCTGTGGAGATCCCATGTTGAAAGTCTGAGTGTCGGAGGCATTCTTCCACAGCCGCACGCACTGCATCTGATCTGTCAGGAAGTCAGTGATCCACCTGCAGGTGGAGACAGGCACGTTGAGCTGGGAGAGCTGGGAGAGGATGGTGTTGAACGTAGAGCTGAAGTCCACAAACAGGATCCTGGCGTAGGTTCCCGGGGAGTCCTGAAGCTGCAAGATGAAGTGGAGTGCCAGGTTGATGGCGTCGTCTACAGACCTGTTGGCTCTGTTGGCGAACTGCAAGGGGTCCAGCAGGGAGGAGGTGAAGGACTTGAGGTGGGGCAAGACCAGGCGCTCAAATGACTTCATGACTACAGACGTTTGTGCCACTGGCCTGCAGTCATTAAGTCCAGTGATCCGGGGCTTCTTGGGGACAAGGACAATGATGGCAGACTTGAAGCATGTCTGTGAAGACGGGGGACAGCTCTCCTACGCAGTGTCTTAAGGTGGCGGTCGTCTGGTCCATCAGCTTTTCGGGGGTTGGATTTCTGAAATAGTCTGTTTACATCCTGATCCTGAACTGGAGAGAGTGGGGAGGTGGGGGGGACCAGGGTTGGGTTGGCAGAGGTGGCCACCGTGGGGGAGGGGGTGGTCACATCAAACCTGGAGTAGAAGGTGTTAAGTTGTTCAGCCAGTTTTTGTCTGCAGCAGAGGGGGCTTATGATTGGTGAGAAGCCGGAGCCCACGCCACACGGAGGCGGGGTTGTCAAAGAACTGCTGGTTCAGCTCTCAACACTTCTTTGCTAAATCCATACTTCGCATCTTTGTAGCACTCTCTGACACCAGCCCTGTGCGCTGCCTCCTTCTGCTGCTTTAACTGCCTCCGTTTTGGTGTGAACCAGGGTTTGTCACTGTTGAAAGTGACTTTGGTTTGTGTTGGTATGATGCTGTCCTCACAAAATCGAATGTATGACGTCACAGTGTCCGTGTACTTGGCCCATTGCTGGTTTTGAGAGCTTCAAAAGCTAAAAAAGCTGGAACTAGGTCCGTAGGAGTTGTGGTTCGGAAGGACAAGACCTCTTCAAGGGTGTAAGAGCACGCAGACACACAAGATTTAGGGACTTTAGGGTAATAAAGTAAAAAAGAAAAAAGGCAGAATCCATATAAAAGGCATATGTATTGTAGGCACTATGTAATGTAGTATTACAACGATATTTTTTATATTTAAAATGTCCAGCATCTTGATAATTTTCTTGGTGAACAAAAAGGAATAAATAAAGAAAAAGATAGCCCCTCCACTGCCGACCAGCATGTGTGGGTTTGTTTTGGTCCACTGTGTCAAAGTGAAAGTAAAACTTACCGGAACTGTAAAGTGTTTATTTGTTCCGTGGAGAGAAAATAACTTGTGAGCAACGCCGTTCCTCAAAATCAAATCCTCAGCGTATATGAGAGCACCAGCAAAGAAAATATTACTTTTATAATTTAGTGCACCCAGAGTTCTCTGTGCATGTAAACATGGTGATGGTGCAGGTTGAATTTAGTTTGATATTAGATTCTTTGCCCGAACCCACCTAAATTCGGACTACAGGTGCTTTCACTGAATATTACTCATTAGTGATTCCCCCACTCACCTCCTGCTATTCTCCGAAACTCACTGCTGTAAATCCTTAATTTAACCAAATATAAAAACAACCTATAGCCTCTTTAAAATTCTACTCACAAAGTTGAAGGAGTTTCACTTCCTTCAAGGTTGAAAGAGCTTGGGAGATTAAAGATCTAAATGACAGAGTTCATGAAAGGCCTGGCTCGCTGTAAAATGCTGAATAAATGTTGAATGTTTGAGTAATTTATACCGAGTGGAAAAGTCTGACTTTTGCAAAGCGTTGACCTTCACCTTTTGCAAAAATAATGGCCCTTATGTGAGAAATGCCAGTGTGCATATGGAGCCGGGAGGAGTAGGACCAATAAAGACATTTTCAAATGGTCTCATTCTTAGAGACGTCCACTGCGGTGGCGGTGGTCTTTCAAATGGGGGAAGCCTATAATATTTTTCTATATATCCATTATGTATGATTGCTTTTATAGTCTGTTGCCTTGAACTAATCATAGTCCTTTTTTTTCCATTAATGATAAAACATATAAAAGATTAACTGTGTGATTGCTGAACAACTAAAGAAGCAACAGGGACTGTTGGCCTCAGGATGGAAAGTCAAAAACTGCTACCATGGAAATCTGCCATGTTTGCTGTTGGTGTGCGAAATTATCAAAGAAATACATAAGCCAAAACATTGTTGAAAAAATTTCAACGGAACCCCTTGATCAACTGCTGGGTCACTACTAGTAATTACATCACTCTATAGAGTCAGAATATCTATGAATGAATGCTGAGTTTAGCATTTGGCCACTTAAAATCTCCATTTGGTTTAACAAAAAATTCTACTGATGAATGATGTCACAATCCCGATCTCTATTCACCTTAATCCACCTCACACGCTTTTTTTTTCCAGCGGGAACTCCTACCTTAAGTGGAGAACAAAGTCTTGCACTAAGATATGCTATAAAGTAGATTGATTTATGTAAAATGTCCAATGTTCATGTGACCAGCAAGTCAACAATGCATTCCCTTGGTGGCCTGAAAATGACTTTTTAGTCTGTGTAGAACTTATTTTCTCTCGAGATCGTCAGACTTGTGTTAACTAATACAACTGAGAAGAGGACTACATCAGATGGCGGTTCCCAGTCGGACTTCCGGAATAAGGTGAATAGCTGTTAAAAAACAGGACCTGACTGGCCCAATTCCAAATTACGCAAAACCAGTACTTCTAACTTTTGAAACAATTTGTCTGTTTCTGCTGTTGTGTTCAAATAGACGAAACAATCACAATGGTACAATAGTATGGTCTGTGATTCTTATTTACATGTGTGGAACCTGAGCCCCAGCTGACTTCTGCTGCTTTTGTCTAACTTTTGTTTTGTTTTTGTCCTGGCTGCGCCTCGTCCAGACTTTGACTGCCCCGTGAATGTGATAGCGCTAAACTGAATGGATGGAACTAAACTGTGACTGGAACTGAACAAGTAATTTTAAACTGAAAAGTTATCTGCTGTAAATAAATATTACTAATTCATAGGAATCTCTGCCTGTGTGTCAAATCAATGTACTTACTTACTTTTAAATGTAAACTGTTGTTTAAAGAATGTAAACATATTTTTAATTTGTTCTTAAATGTCTCTTAATTGTGTAATGTTTTTTGTGATTTGTGATTTGTGTGCTGTCTTATTTTTCTCTTGCCCTAGGTCACCCTTGAAAAAGAGGTCTCAATGGTTTCTTACCTGGATAAATAATGGTTAATAAATAAAAGAAAATACTTTGTGCAAAGTATCTGCTCTGTTATTAATCATTAAATGGGACATTATCTGCAAAATCAACTTTAACGAGCTTTTAACCTCGTTACAACAGTGTTCCTAATCATTAGTTTTCTCAAAGTTGTATTTTGATTGATAACTGTTTGTAATGTTTCAGTAATCCTGCACTGAGGCTCGTGCTCAGAAAATTGCTGTTTTTACCTATCCATACCCTAAAAGTGTGATTATTTGGCAGTAATGCGTATAGGTTCTAAAATGTCACATAGCATTTAAAAAATAAAAGCACGTACATGAAAATCTACAGCTGGTTATAGTGACATGTCACTATTGAAGCACTGAAACAGAGCCTGCCCCATTCTCTCGTGCCATCACGGAGATGCTGATGCATGCTTTTGTCACTAGTCATACAGTCTACTGTAATGCAATGCTCTCTGGTCTTCCTAAAGAGTGTCTCAGATCTACAATTACTACCAAGTTCAGTAGCAATTTTACCTGACTAGGACCAGGGGGTGGGACCACATCACATCGGTTTTAAAATCTCTGCATTGGCTTCTGTTTGTTTTAGGATTAATTATCAGTTTTTAAAATTACAAAATATTCTTCTATTCTTCTTATCTCAGGTTTTACCATATGTACCCTGCCCTGTGCTCCTCCGACAGGCTCCTCGGGAAAGTTTCAAAAGTTAGGACACCCACTCTAGTTCTACGGCCCTTGTCAATGGAAAAGTCTCCTTTATGTCCATATGTTCTCTCGTAGCTCCAGCAAAACAAGTGGTTCCATCAGAAAACCAATCAGAGCTGCAGCTGTCAATCAAAAGTATAGAGTATCACCAACATTCTTAATATGGATTGCTTTTAAAAATCACACAGCACACTACAACCTGGTTTCGTCTTGGATTCCAGCATTCATACATGCGCAATGAATCTCTCTCTTCAGTATCTTGTGAGAATATCTTACCACAGGCTCTGCTTTTTATTACTATTCATACTGCGCCTGATATTGACTGAGAATGGAGTTTATAGAGCTGCTCCTCTGAGACAGCCCAGCACATTTCCAGCAGCGTCAGCACTTCAGCTGAACTGACTCAAAAGGTGATAAATGAAGGCGCTGAGGCAAATGAATGCGTCAAGAAGATGATAACAATGCTTTGGCACTTGGACCCTGGCAGGGAATGACCCACGATGCATGAGATAGGACTCGTCCCCCAAGGCCTAAGTGGTGGATCAAATAAAAACAACAGAAAAAGGGAAACCTGTTCGGTCCATTCGAGCTGGTGTGAAAGTGGAGTTTTAGTCTGGACTAAAGAGCATAAAGTAGGTGGTCACTGCATCCTTGTCTTTGTCCCACAGAAACAAAGAGAAAGTGTCAGCAGTCACCCCCAGTCTTTAAACGTAAAACTGACAAATCAGGTTAGAAATCTGAAGGTAATAATTGGCCACATCAAGTCAATAACATCAGCAGCTTTTTACCATCTAAAAAGCAATGGTATAGTGCCTAAACCAGACTTGGATTTATCATTTAAAGTAGCCAATTTGACGGTGCATTATTTTTTATCAGATTTTTTTATTTTTCAAATTCATACACATATAAAAACAAACACAAAAAAAAACAAGAAGAAGACCAGAGAGAATAGACTTAAACCAAAACAAGCAGACATCCACGAAAAACAGAACGAACAAAAAAGAGAAATCATGACGCGCAGAACCAAAATACAACGTCCAAATTAGTCCATAGTCTGTCGAATTTGTCTATTTTCAAATTAATTCCGAATGTGATCCTTTCCAATTTACGAATATCCAAAGTAATGTTAGTCCAGTCCCTGATTGTCGGTGTAATTTGTGCCATCCACTTTTTTGTGATGTCCCAGAATATGTGATAGTGGTTTGCCTCCTTGCTGCCACAATTTCTCCAACAGTCTGTATGCCCTTGTGAATAATGAGCACTTTGACATTGTGTTATGAAAAACTTGACATATTCATAACAAAACTCTCTCCAAAAATGTGATTTTGTAGTCCTCCACAAGGATGTACAAACATCTTCCCACTCTTTGTCTGTCAAAACTAGACCACTTTCTCTTTCCCATTTGTTTTTAGTATATTTGGTATAGTAGCTGTCCAGATTAGAAATGCATTGATATAATTTAGATATAATTCCCCTTGAATTTTCTGAAAGCTCTACCTCCTGAGGAGACTCCGGTCCTTTGGAGTGGCGTGCTGGAGCAGCAGCATCACAGAGAGGGAGAGGAAGAAGCTGGACAAAGTCATCCAGCTCCGTCCTGGGCTGTGCTCTGGACTTGGACTTGAATCTCGGGTTAGTTCTATTTGGTACAAAACCTTGTTCATAAACCAACCAGTTTAACATTTCAATACCTTTGTTTGTATGTTTTGATTAGCTACTTCCATGTTGTAAGCACAGATTTTACACAGGGATTCTCAATTTCCTCCGAATGAATCAACCATCTGTCATTTGCCAGTAAGGCCTGTACAGGAACCTCTGGTAGAACATTAATCTCATATTCTGGATCAAACCAGTACAGCAATGCTCTGATTTGATCTGAAATAAATTAATTTCTCAGACAAGGTAAACCCCAGCCACCTTTTCTTTTGATAATTGCAGCGTTTCGAATCGGATTCGGGGTTTCCTGCCTGGCCACACATCTTGAGATTGCTTTATTCTACTCATCAAACAACCAGCCAGGGATGGAAATCTGAAGTACCTAGGCAAAATTTTTGTAGTTTCAACCCTATGACTCAAGTATGGACAATCAAAAACAATTGATGGTGTTACAATTTATGGAACGGGACATAAAATTGCATCCATGCAGATGACTATTGTTTTTGACCCAGCCAAAAATTTCCATACCCATCTTCAAGAAGTTGGTCCAATGTGTTGATACAAATTAAATGTAAAAAAAAAAGGAAATTCTCATTTAAATGGCAAACAGAATCCCTTAGATATTTAGCTGTAGTACTCCTTAGAGATCTAACAACAATCATGGAGAAAAATGATATCCCTCTTTTTAAGACCATAAAAAAAGATCTTGAATAATGGACTCTTATCCCATTGATTGTTTAATGAATTGGACCAAATAGGAGGGGGAGACCAGGCACAGCCCTGCCCCAGCCCAGAGTCAATGGATATGTCAGATGACCATTGATTTTAATTCATGATGTTGGTCCATCATAAAGAGCCGCAATATTTTTTATAATTAAAACTTCAATTTGAAATTTGTTTAGCACTTTAAATAAATATGGCCAGCTAACAGAACCAAAAGCCTTCTCAGCATCCCAAAACAAATATTATGGCTTGTTTTGTTGTTGCTCCTCAACTGCCTGGAGAAATGGTCTGCCTGGAGAAACGGTCTCTACTCCATATGAACGGTTCTTCATCGGCCTCGAAGAATTGGTTCTTCTCCTGAGTGGGTCTTGCTCCACCGTGTATCTGCAAATTGAGGCGTGTCCGCCTGTCCGTCCGAGGGAGTCGGATCTCTCCTTCACTGTGGAACTCCTACAGGTTTCTACTTTTTTCCCAAAGAGGTTTTTGGTGTTTAATATTTGAAAAAAATATTCGGTTGTTTTCCATAAATTATGTTATAGTGATGTCGTGTTATTTAATTCTTAGTTTTTTTCCCTGGCCAGAAGGAGGGTTCTGAGGGTCTAAGGACAGGGGAGCTTGGGACATCTGTCTAAGGACACAGGATGCTGGGACATTTCCAAGTCCCTATGAACATTGTTTATTTTGTTTTCCACTGTAGCCCCTCGAGGCAACTATTGTTGTGATTTTGGGCGTTACAAAAATAAGTTGAATTGAATTGTTGTTTTTGGCTAATTATGTGTAAGGATTGTCTTATGATGTCTTGTGTTTGTCGTTTGGTAATAAATCCTGTTTGATCATCGTGGATTAAATTTGGTAGTATTTGTTCCTTTCTTTTGGACATAATTGAGGTGTATATATGATAGTCCACATTCAGAATAGAAATGGGTCTGTATGAGGCACATTCCAGTCGGTCCTTCCCCTCTTTAGGTATTAAGGATATTTCATCTTTTGATTGCGCCTTTGTATTTCCAGAATGGTTATTTCAGCTCCTAATTTTTTATGTTGTTCATCTGACATAGCGGGCAAATTAGACACATCCAGTGTAGGCTGAATGCGAAGATTCCAATCGCCGCCACAAATTAGGGTTCCCTCTGAGTGGTTCACAATCAGGTCCATGACATCAGCATTGAAAGTGATATCACTCCCTGGTGGAGCATATACATTTAAACGGGTGAAAACCTTTCCGTTAATATTTCCTTTACCAATACATATCTGCCTTCTTTATCCTTATGCTCAAAACTCTGTTCAGATGAATAACAGAATTTCATTCGTTTTTGATAGTCAGTTCAGATAGTCAATAATCATTCAAATGTGTCTCTTGTGAATATACAATGTCTGTTCTTTCTTTTTTTCATTTTTGTTAACATTTTTGTTTGTTTGATTGGGTCAGTATGCCATTCACATTTAATTATGCTACTTGTAATGCTTCTGATGCCATTGAGTTAGTTGTATTGATCGTACCGTTGATAACTTTCTAATATTTTTAATCTCTCTAGGAAAAAACAACAAACATTCACAAGAACCAAAGGATCACAGAACAAATTAAAAGGTAAAAAAGAAAACAAAAGGGTTCATGCTGGAAATGGGCATTGAACCCATAACCTGATCAAAAAGTTTGCAAAAGGGAGGGGAGTCCAATCCTAAATAAGGGCCCCCCCCCCAAAAAAACTCCCCAGACACTCCTGACACCAATCCTCGGAAAGAACTGGATATATAAGATCCCTGGCTCACCACGTCCCCCTTCTGCACTCTGAATGTATTTTCAATTTCCCACAAATCCAATCTCCCACATTTGGCACATCAATGAGTATATGTATTTTGTCACAGAGTTTATGCACAAAAGCAGACAGCAAACATGGGGCATAAAGTTTGATGTTAAAAACATCAAAATCAGTCCCTTCAAATAAACAGAAATGTATCACCATGTGACCACAACCCAAACTCACATACCCCACGTTGATGGCGCCATCTCTTGTGGTGTTCAGTTCTTTGTGCTTTGCATCTTCCTTAGGAGTACCTTTGCTTCTCCTGGTGTTCTGAGCATGTGTTTTTTTACCCTCAAAAGTCACCAGAAGGGTCGCAGGGAAAGCGAATCCATGTCTCAGTTTTCTCTTCCTGAGCTCCTCACAGATGTGGTGGAACTTTTGTCGTTGTTAGCGAACCTCGTATGGAATATCTGGAGCAAGAAGACAAGCTTGCCTTTGTACTGGAGGTCTCCTTTAACCCTTGTAGCCTTCAAGACGCATTCCTTCACAAAATCATTAAGAAACCTCATCATCAGGCCTCGTGGTTTATCAGTTGCTGGTCTTGGTTTGCCCAGGCGATGTGCTCTTTTAATTGTGATGGGAGTGACCTCAACTCCTGAGGTAACAAGGAGCTCAGGAATGATCTTCCCCAAGAATGCTTTCTGTGTCTTTTCCTTGCTCTCGTTCTTCTATGCCCACAAGCCTCACGTTAGGATGATGGGATCTGGACTCCAAATCCAAGTGCTTATTTTTCATGTTATTGTTCTCCGACTCCAGCGTCGTCGCCCTGGCCCGCAGCGCCTCCAACTTGGCCCTTACTGTCTGCAGATCATCCATATTGTCCGAAACACGCTGCTCGACTTCCTAAATGCGTGCTCCGGTTATTCTCTCTGCTTTGAATTTAGCGGCCACTGCTTTAGACACTGCCGGTGCTATGGTAGCTAACAACTCGGCTCTCAAAGACTCCATGGCATGCTGCACTTCGGACATCTTGAGCCACAACCGATGACCAATTCCGTTCTCTGCCCCTTACGATGCAAAGAAGTCACAAGAGTCTCCATCTGGGCCGGCGGGACCCTGCGTCTCCAGCGGGGAGGGAGCGTGGCTCTCAGGTTTGCTTGCAGTGTTAGCCTTGTTAGCCTCACTAGCCTCGTTAGCTTTTGATGCGGCTGTTTTCCAATGGAGCTGTGGGCCATAAGCTTTGTTTTGGTCCCTTGGCGCTACCAGACCTGTGTCTTCCTTGTTTACTAATTTCTCATCCTTGTTCTTTGGGATTAGGTGGGTCAAAGGGATGATATTAAACCAAGTTTCGGCGACAGTGAAAATAGGAATTTAGCAACGTCCCAGCATCCCTTTTCCTTAAACAAATGTCCCAAAGTCCTTTGACCCTCCTTCTCAACAAGGAAAAACTACCAAACCTCTTTGGGAAAAAGTAGAAACTTCGGGGAGTTCCACAGTGAAGGAGAGATCCAACTTCCTCGGACAGGCAGGCAGACACACTTCAATTTTCAGATAGACAGTGGTGCTGGAACCACTAAGGAAGTAGACAGTTCTTCCTGGCAGCTGAAGAACTGGTCGGCAGATGAAGAGCCGTTCAGCTGGAGTAGAGACCATTTCTCCAGGCTGTTGAAGAGCATCCGAAGCCATAGGTTGGCATGTGTCTGAAACAGAACCACCAACCAACAGAGATTACCTGCAGTACCTGGACTCCAGGATCTTGCTTTTCATATTCTTGTTATCCATTCAGAGTTTAGCCACCTCGGCTTTCGGCTCTCATAACTCGTACACAATGTCTGGGATATGCTGCACTGCCTCATTGGCGCATTTACCACTCCCTCCTCCTGCTTTCAGCTCCAGTATCTTGGCTTCAATTCTGGCGAATCAGGGTTCATTATTCTCAGCTCTGATGTCAGCTCTCAATGACGCCATGTCACACTGCATTTCATACAACATAAGGGCCACCTGTTGTAAAGTTATGTCCGCTCTTTTGTCTGTCCCGTATAGGCCTGGATGGTCCCCACCGGAGATGGCCCTCAGCTGTGTGGTGTGGAGTGACCCCTTAGGAGCTGTGCTAGCATTAGCATCATTAGCTTGTGGGGAAGTCGGTTTTCCTGCCGAAGTTATATTCCAGTTTTCAGTTTCAATTGTTTATCTCCCGAAGCGTCACCTCCTTGGCCTTTCCTTTTTAATCTCTTACAGCATCTTGCTCTTCGGTTTATGTGTGAAAAGGAGATTTTAAAGGCAAATATTGGCAGCAGGGCATAGAAGTGCGACTAGTCAGTCTGCGCCATACCCGTAAGTCTGTCGGTGCATTCTTATTATTTAACAAAATCTTCTTGCATTGGCTGAGCTCCAGTTTCAGATATAATAAGAAGTCAAAATAGAAGTGCAGCAAGTAACTTCAGTCCAAAATGCGCTTTTGCACACGGCATAGGCCCCAAGCCAAAGGTCATGAATAATTAAAATGTGCTCACTAATGTGCAGTTTAATTAATATGATTAATGATGATTATTTTTTTAAGAATTCCCCTGTGGTCTTCGGGCTCTCATCTGTAGTTTCTCACCACAAGCACTTGCTATGCTAATATTAACTACTTTGAGGCACAAAAAGTCTCCCTGCTAAATTATGGAGATATGATTTCTCCAGTTGCCTTCATTTGAACTAATATGTTTATGATGCTGAAGAAGCTATTCACAGTTTTGATATCAGAACATTGACTTTAATTGCCAGTGCTACAAGGCTAAGGAGAAGAGGCTAATTGCTCATCAACAAAGTCCCCGCTGCCATTTTTGCCAATAGAATTTTATGACGACCTATACTTTGGAGTAAAGCCTGGATCTCATTAGTTTAATGTGCGATAAATCATGAAACACATATAAAATGACCACACACAAACAACAGATTGTACCAAATTTGTTGAAAATACAGTTAAAGTTCCACCATGTAACATTTCATTTGGTGCAAATTCGTGCAAATAGAAAGTTAAAGCCATACTTTAATTCTAAAATTCTCAATGTTATACTATACTTGATATGTTTTGTGCCATATTATGGAACATTCAAGACAATAAGTAAAGTAATGAGATGAAATGCAGACAATAGAACCACGAATATTAAAATGAATGCCTTTATTTTATTAATATGAAGGTAAAGTTAAGTAAAGTGATCGTAGTTGCCCGGTTAGCTTAGGCTAACATTGTTAGTAAGTTAGTAAAAGGAAGCGAGATGGGTAGATATCATTCATCATTGAGCTCTTCTGCTGTTACTTGGAGGAGCACTTGTTGGCATAGTGGCAGACTGGCTAACTACTGCTGGAGCCACAGCTGTCTTGGGACAGACTGACAGCAGCAAGAGTGCCAATATTTACCATCAGCCCCTCCCACCACCTCATCAGATTCATACAGGCAACATGGGTGAAATGTCTTGCCTAAGCATGCAAAAACACTTTGCACTAGGGCAACTGCTGCTCCACTGTGGGACCTGGTCTTCAGGTGTCTTCCATCCAAGTACTAACCAGGCCCAGAACTGCTTAGCTTCAGAGGTCTGACAAGATCAGGCATTGGCAAGCAGGAACCCTGAAACTTAACCACTTGAGATTGTTTGTAGATGCCATCACAAAACCAAAATATCAGACACTGCTTGATGTCAATTGCAGGTCATATTTTGTTGTATGACAGTTCTAAGTTTCATTTTCCCACTACAACAAAAGATTTTCCCCACAATCAGTGGTCTTTCATCACAGACACCTGGCTTTAATATTTCTGTTTTGCTCTGTGCTATATTTACAGATGGCAAAGCCTCCCTACACAGCCTCTCCGCTGCAGCCCCCGCACACACCTGCGGAGCTGCACTGGAGACAGGGCTCACTGCAGACACATGCCAACCTGTTTCCAATGTGCCACGCTGACTATCCACAACCACTGTTCTACTGTGATACAAGTTTGACATTATTCTTTCTCAATATGTTTGGTAGCATTATAGACATACAAATACAAAACAGGGATTTATTGATTATTTTGTGCAATTTAAAGCAATAGTAACTCAGAGATGACACGTTACCTGCATGAGTCAGGTTTGTGGAGATGCTGAAATAAAAAATGTAATTGCTGACACTGACAATTTGTCTGATGTTTCCCTCTGATATACATATACATTACATTCCCCTATCGGTGTCCGCATACCATTGGTCAGGAAACACTGAGTGATCAGAGCTTATGTACTTTTTTTCTCCAAAAGAACTGCAAGCACAGACGTAGTTTAGTTCTTATCTTTAAAACATCTTTTCTCAAATTGTAACCCCTTTGTATCGTCTTTAACACGCATTTGTCTTTCAGCCAAATAACTCAAACTCCTTGATATTTTGGTTCGGCTTAGCTTTTTGGTTCTGTTTTAACCCAGCAGGGGTCTGGACGTCACTCGCCTCCTGCTATTTTGGAGTAATTTGAAGTCCTTTGGCTATGCTGCTATCAGACAGAAGACAGTTGTTACTATAGCTCATGAAACCGCGGGATAATGATAGAGAGCAGCCAGCGGGGCCAAGTGACAAGCGCCTTCAAATGATTAATTAAGAAACACATCCAAACCAAGACAGGCGTTTAGTAGCAGTATTTCTGTGTTTGGGGAGTAGTGAAAGGTAAGTGAGGTGCACTGATCTAAGGCTGGATGTTATGGTGGATTGGAGAGAGGATTTTCTTTTCATGTTTTCAGAATAATACCAGTAAGAAGAGGGTGGTGCAGTGGATTGAGCGTCCGTCGCACTCATAGATATGTAACCGGTTCCCACACCCCGGAGATCCCATTAAAGGACACACATTCCGCATTGTTTGCATTGTCCTTGACATGCTCTTTTCATGTTTTACAATTCGAAATAATGCCTATAGCGAAAATACACAGTGAGTTGCATCAGTCTGTGATCCCTCACATGGATTTGGTGGACGGCATCTTCTGGGGAACAGCGGGAATTACCATGCAAAAAGCAAAGACAAGTTACCTATTTTAGCAATGTAGCCAGCCAACACAAACCACAAGCAATTTGATAGCAAAAATGCTTAGAACCCGTCTGGATTTATGGACACCTCATTAACAGGATGAATGAAAGTAGTGTGAATTAAGCTAAATACAACTACAGCTATGTTGGAACAATAAAAACCCAACTTGCATTTTGTTGACAGAACAGAAAGAAATTATTAGTTGATTTAAGTTTTTAACTAGCTAAAAGTTGAATAATGCATAAAGACCATTCATTGCAATATATATCATTATTTTTTTCAGTGGATGACAAATGATGTGTTAAGAGAACTTGTTATCTTAAATCCCTTGTTGAAAAAGCACAAACTTAATTTGTTCGCACATGCTCAGTAAGAAAATGTAAACGGTTTTCCAGTCTGTGGTATTTTCTGCTGCTTTATGTCTAAATTAGCTTGATATATCAGTGGGTATGTCATTCTATCACTATATTATACTCCTGTTGTAAGATCTTGTCCAAATAATGACATTAAAAACAGTGCACAATGTTTTTGTGCAGGTTAAAAATAAGATATAGGCCTGAGTAAGTGACTGTATGTGACACCATTAAAATGAGTCCATTACAAACAGCCTAACCCTAACCCATTTTTTTCTTACCGTGTGTTAGAACATGGTTAAAAGCTAAAAAATCGTCATTTAAAGCTGGTTTGCTTTGGCATCCCGAAATATGAAGCAATTAGCTGGTATTAAAATGTATGCATGTGAAGGGGAGCACAGCGGCTAGCTCTCCTACCGCAGAATAGAGATAATAATTAAATAATTGATGGGCTTTGCCTGGTTTTCTGTCCTCTGGTAGCATCAATCTTTTTAATGCACACTACTTAGGGCTTAATTAATTAAAAACAGTACCTATATTTTAAGTTGTACTCAATAAATAAAATGAAATGCAGACCTTAAATAAATATATTCGCCTTTTCCCATGTAATTATCTGTTGTTCTAAATCAAACTACAGCCCGAGGGCCAAATGCGGCTCTCAGACCAATTTTGGTTGGCCCTCCGGCTTCCTGCTAAATTGGCCCAAACACAAAAAGTAGTACTTTTTACTGTAAAATTTAAACAATTAAAACATTTTGATGTTATACCAACCTAATATTAACGTTCCAAGTTTTATGAAAGGTGTGGAGACCCATCAAAACTATGTCAAATACATAATTTTGAATGAGTGACCGAATACATCTTTGTTTGGACATCCCTGTTCTAAATAGTTTGAATAGTCCACATGTATCGCTCACTTACCTAATGCAGTCCCAGCATCCGAAATATTAACCACAATTACTTTAAAAGCTCTTTTCATCCCTGAGGGTGCTGATTCAACATGAAAGGAGGATACAAAGCATGAAGCTATAGTGTCCAATGTATTTTGTCTAACCAAGAAACATGCCGGGTTCTCCCTCCCCCCAGGACGCTTCCGTTTTGTGATCGTATGAAGAGCCTCTCACAAGGTCTCCTCATTATGATCATCTGACTCCAGCAGATAACACCAGTCCACAAGATTCAAGGGGAATTGATGAAGGTTTGTGCATCAGCGGGACATGTTACAATTCACACATCCCTCCGGAGGTGGAAAAAAAAAGTGATTTAAGTATTTTACGATTCCAGATTGTGCTGCCGGCAAGGTCACTTTCCCGTTATGCTGTATCGTTCCATCCAAATCACAAAAGCTCAAGATAAAAACCTCTAAATACAGTCTTACTCCAGTCTTATCTTATCTCAAACCCAGAATCTTGCTGGACTATGTCTAAAGTGGGACTACACACTATTTGCTGTAGTATATGAACAATGGGAAAGCAAGGCACGACTGAAACATGGATTAAATTTACTCAAAACCGGGCAAATATTTGAACTAGAGGAATTTGATGGCGTTTACGTACCAAAAATGTATTCCACAGTTTGAGAACCATTGCTGTGAGGCTGCCGTTAATGATTATTTGGCATTTTGACTTATCTAGCAACTATTCTTTTAATCAATTAATTAGTGTTTGGATTGAACCAGGCCAGTGAATATCATATTTTTACTAGATTTGAACAAAATTGAGCTTGTGAATAATTATAGGGTCATACAAAATGTGTTTCTTGCTAATTTCCTATGTCATTTTTATGAGATTCTAGCGTTGTCCTCAGCACGTTATGATTATTTTGTGATTGATTGGTTGCAATTTATTGACTTGTTTCAGCCCTACATGTATCAGAATGCATAATAATGTGTGTTCTGCCTGACAAACAATTCTCCTTCTTTATTTCGCCCAATATCCGCGCTCTGGTGCCGCCATGTCGCTGATTGGTCAGGACTGATCATGCAGTGCACCTTTCTGTTGTCACACTGTGGGCGGGGCTAGTGACAAACTACAGCGACCAGCGTCCCTCATCGCAGTAAGTTTAAAATCAAAAGGCAGAGCGCAAGTCTCCTGCACATTTGATTGGCTGTGAAATTTGAGGGTATTATGGAAAAGTATTTTCACTATTTCAATGCCTTCAGGAGTGAAAAGTCGCATGTACCGTATTTTCCGGACTATAAGTCGCTCCGGAGTATGAGTTGCACCAGCCAAAAAATGCATAATTAAGAAGGAAAAAACATATATAAGTCGCACTGGAGTATAAGTCGCATTTTTGGGGGAAGTTTATTTGATAAAATCCAACACGAAAAACATACATGTCATCTTGAAAGATGAATACTGGTAATGTCAGTAACAACGTAACATATTAAGAGGTATTCAGATACTCTAGCATAAAGAACATGCTAACAAGTTTACCAAACTATCAGTTTCACTCCAAATCACTAAATCCAATGAAATCTTCATCCTCGGTGTCACTTTTAAACAACTCCCCCAACTCGGGAGGTAGACGATGCGCCGCTTCCTCTTCTACGTCGCTTACGTCAGACTCATCAACACAGGCCTAGGGCGCCCTCTTGCGGTTTAGTGTGAAAATAACATGTGAAATGATATAATATTTGTTAATAATTTCACACATAAATCGCACCAGAGTAGAAATCGCACCCCCGGGCAAACTATGAAAAAAACTGCAATTTATAATCCGAAAAATACGGTATGTGTCAAAAGGGGATTGACTGAAATTGAGGTTAGGTTTATTGACTGCTTCACATCAACAGAAAAAGCTGACAGTGGACCGGAAAGGCAGCCTCTTTTTTTCATAGGCAGCAGATCCCAATAGTAGTTTTGTAAAATATAAAATATGAACACATGCAAGTATTTTTTGTTCATGTTGATTCTGAATTTGTGCAGTTTTCAAGGCGTGGATGTCAACATGCACGAGCGTGAGGTTTTCATGTGTACGTCGACCTGAGGGAGACTGGCGTTAAACTAAACATGTGAACTTTTATATTCATAGAACATTGATTATTATGTACAGTATAATGTATAATTACATGAATATTCACTCCTCTTAAAGTATGGTATTACTTTTTAAAACACATATGATTAAAATCCTATTTATACAAAGGTTTTCAGTGAGAATACTTTAAAATGACCATTTACAAGACTTGAAAACTTTGACTGTGCTCCTCACATTTTCCTCTGTTCCTTCTGTGAAGGAAACTGTAGATATGAAGAGTTGACTCCACCCGACCCTGAAAATATTCATGAGCAGGTTGTTGATCACAAACAAGCGCACCACCAGTAGCCAATCGGCCGAGAAATTGGTCACCCAACAAAGTCCAACATACAACCGTCTGCCCGTGGACACACAAACATGTATTTTCTTGTTTTCTGTTGATATAACCAGGGCCATTTCAAGCATTATGCAAAAGTGCGGATGGGGCCATGTTTGCCAAATCACAATAGTATGATTTCTGATACCTTGACCTGGGTGCAACACACTAAAGGTGTGTTCATTTTTTTCCTCAACATGAACGTTCACCTGCAAACAAGCCACTTTCATTCATTGCAAGGATGACACACATCACATTTTAGTGTTATTATAGTGAAAAACATTATCTTTCACATGTCAAATTGTATGATCAATCGTTTTGAATTAATAAAGTAATGAATTTATTTTTTTTGTATAGTAATTTTAAATTGTTTCCTAATGATGCCCTTTTTTGATTGAATATATGTTGTTTTATTATTATCAGTGTTTTATGTTTGCACCTTAAGGCCGAGACAAGTTCTACGTTTTTGAATTTTGTTCATAAATGGCAATAAACTCTTTCTGATTTCTGATTCTCTGATGATATGGTAACATTAACAGCTAGATTAAAAAATACCTGTGACCTGAATAATTACGATTATTGATTAACCTAATAATCTTCACATCCCTTATCCATATATTTTTTAATGGGACAAGGTAACTCAGGATGTTTTCTCCAAATGTTTTTTCTCCCACAGCCTTTAAAGTAGCACCTACACACAAATTTTACAATCTTGGACTGAACAAGATTTTGATGGATTGTACAGAGGGATTTGTTCAGATAAATTCTAAGCCTGACTTATTTAGTTAACATGAGGTAAAGTTTGAATTTTTAGGCACCTTTTCAGTAAGAAGAAATCTTAGCGTCTAATATAAAACAATAAAGCTAGGCATTTAAACCTGGCTAATTCATTATTCAGGTTTATATGTCCCAAATATCTGACATTTTGGTCATATAAAATGCCTTATGATGAAAAACTTACATTTTGTCTTACATTTATATAAGTAAACTACAGAAGAAGTTAATCTCTAAATGTAAGATTTATTCCTACTCAATTGCAGTGCGGTGTCAAATACAGAAGACAAGCATCTAGTTTTTTAGATTTCGACAATGTATGACAATGCAATGCTCTTAAATGTACATTTCAACACAAAATAATTGTAATATGGTTAATATTTCCATCAAGACCATTCAAAGGCCGGCTGAACATTAGAGGATTTCAAAATTGTCTCTCCACGAGTTCAGGAGACGTGGCCCGAATGGTTCTTCTCATAAGAGATTATTTGTGGTGTCAAGCCTCATGTCTGTGAGTCAGTGTGATTCAATTGCCACTACTTGTTGGGTCGAAGCTCCAAAACCTAAAACTGTAAAGGTCCAACATGGTGGAATTTTTACAACTGTCACTTGTAATGAACTTTATCTCAGTCAATCAGAGCAACCAGACTGTGTCAAGCTCTGTTGCCTAGTGACTGCTCTGAAACTATAGAAATAGAGTTTCACAGAGTTTTGTGAAACCTTTTCATGTACAGTAGAATTAGTGCTACACTGACCGAGGCTCCTAAACCCCAGCCTCCTGTCAGCTCCTGTGGTCTTTACAAGCAGCAATCCACAAGTTTACTCTTTTTGTTTCATTTCCATGCTCTTGAGTACCTAAACGTTCGCCTCTCATTTTTTTGTAAAAAAAAAAAGTTTACAAAAAAACAAATGAATTCATGTCGCTGGAACTGCCTTTGGCTTCATCTGCTGGCTTCAAATTCAGAATGGAATGTTTTTGACACTTGAAGGGTGGAGGAGTTGTTTCTAAACAGGATTATTGAAAAAAGCATGAACGGAGCTCATTACAACTAACAAATGACAATTTTGCATAAACGTGTCCTTTAAAAGGTCTAACTTTATCCTATTTATGCAATTAATTTCGGAATCAGGATATTTGTTCAAATGAGTATCTAGTTTGTATACAAGTTTTAATGTTGACAGTATCAGGGTATTGATACTTTTGACAACCCTACAAGTTACTATTAGAAACACCAATTGCTATTCTTTAAAAAAGTAATTGTTGCCAAGAAGCAGGCTATTTGAACAACTCTTGTATCTTACAATGGTTAAAACACAGGAGACTTTCTGGATTACCATCTCAGGAGACACACTTCTGACAGAGCACTTCAGGTCAGACTCACTGGTGGATATTTACTCTTCTCTCAATGAGGACAACTTTTACAGACAGAGAAGTATGCTCAGAAGATTCTAGTCCTCTTTAAACTTTATTTTGTGTGTGAACAGACATTCTCTGTGATGAAGTTAAACAAATGCAGATACAGATCCTTCATCACGTTCACATATCCATGTCAGATCCTTTTTTTCATGAGCTGACCTCAAAGATATAAAATGTTTTTTTATATATGCAAAATATCAATTTCTCCTAAATATTGTTCACAAATATGTCAAAATCTGTGTTAGTGAGAACTTCTCCTTTGCCGAGATAATCCATCCCACCTATCAAGTCTGTTTCTGATTATATATATGATTATATAATATTGCACAGGTGTGCCTTAGGCTGACCACAATAAAAAAGGACACTTTTTAAGTGAATTTTGCTTTATTGGAGGGGGGTTCAAAAACTGTCAGTATTTGGTGTGACCACTATTTTCCTCACACAGTGCAACACATCTCCTTCCCATAGAGTTGCTCAAGTTGTTGATTTTGGCCTGTGGAATGTGGCTGTGCCTTCAATGGCTGTGCAAATTTGGTGGACATTGGCAGCAACACAATGTCATATTTGCCTAGCCAGAGCATCCCAAAAATGCTCAATGGGTGCCATGTCCGGTGCTTGCTATGCAAAAACTGGGGTTTTCAGCTTCCAGGACTTGTCTACAGATCCTTGCAACATGGGGCTATGCATTATCATGCTACATAAGGTGATGGTTGTGGATGAATGGCACAACAATGGGCCTCAGGATCTCGTCACGGTATCTCTGTGCGCTGTGCATTAAAAATGCAAAGTGCCAATAAATTCATTTCACACTGTCAACATAAAGCTTAGTCACTTGTGGATTTACTGACAGTAGGAAAATAAATCAACATTTTTACTCAAGTGCACTGTTACTTCAATAAAAATGTTAGGAGTAAAAGTATAGTGTCAAAAGGTTACTCCAAAAAATGACTCAAGTAAATGTACTACCCCCTAGGTAGGTTGTGCTGAGGCCGCACATGTGGGACAGGTTGTGGATCTATAAAGCCAAAGAATGAATCCAAATAGCACCAATGTTTGTTTATGTAGTGTTTGTACTAGTCCAAGAACTGTAGTGTTATTCATGTCCTCCCTTTTATGAAAGAGGGTGACATACAAAGTTGATATTGATGAAAGAGATGCAAGATTTCAAACATGCCACACAGCATTAGTTATATGGGGCACCAGCCATTTTAAAAAGAGGCTTGGAGCTGATTCAGATGCAGATCTAATTGTATAAGGTTCTGGGGGTTTGTGTGGAGAGTCAAGAGCAAGGTGTCACAACCTTCTGTTGATAACGCACACTCCTTCAATCTGCAAGACAGCACATTTTTCATCCAGTAAAATAATATGTTGCAAAATGTCAACAATCAATGACAATATACATACAGTACATTTAACAAGAAAAAACAAAGACAACAAATCAGAATAGCTGAGGAGCAGAGCAGACCTGAGTGTGTGGAGACAGTGGGGCCCTTTTAGAGCGGCCATCAGGGGACCCACAGCCTGGTCTCCGAGCTTATTCAGACTCAGGTCCAGTTCTTTCAGTTGAGTTTTCTTTAGAACTGGTGCCAAAGAATGTAGTGCATCAGCAGAGAGCAGACAGCAACGAAACCTGGATGTAAAAGACAAAGGGAGAACAAGGTTCTTAAGCTTTGTTCTAGACAAAACTGTTTTAGCCTAGATTTTAACATTGGCAGAGTAGAGGCCTGTCTCATCCTCAGGAAGACTGTTTCAGATTTTTGATGCATAAAACTGAAACGCAGATTCCCCATCTTTAGTCCTGATTCTGGGCACCAGCAGGAGGCCGGTCCCTGAGGTCCTCAGAGTCCAAGATGGTTCATTTATAGCATTAACATGTCTGGTGCTAGGCCATGGAGAGACTTGTATATAAGCAAAACTGCTTTAAAGTCTATTCTCTGAGCTATAGGGAGCCAGTGCAGAGACCTGAGAACAGGACTAAAGTGACTGTACTTCCTGGTTCTGGATGTACTGCAGCTCGTTTGGAGAGGCCAGAGTGAGCATGTTGTTACAGTATTCTAACCTAATGGAGACAAATGCACGGATAAATCTCCCCAAGTCTGGTTTAGACACTATACTTTGGATTTTGGCAACGTTTTAAGATTGTAAAAATCATGGTTGATAACCTTGATCTTGCTATCAGTAGGGTTACCACAGAACTGTGTAGTCAGTGGAAGTGGAAGTGTTTGCAATGCTAACGTCTTGAGGAGTTTTTTTGTCTTGCACCTTCTCAGTGAAACATTTTTTCTGGACCACTGTACCATTAGCGCTACTGTAGGAGACAGCTTGTGTGTGAATGTGTGTGTGTGGCTGCTCCTGCGGAGGAGGGGACGGGTGTCACGTGGGCATGGGTGTGCGTCTGTGGGAAGTATTACATTGAATTCACCTGGGACGCAGGGCAGTGAGAGGTTGGTTCTGGGTAACCGTAATTTTTGTTGACCGCTTTTTGGTTTTGGATTCCTTTTTTATCAATTCATTACATCAATGCAATATTCTGTCCTCTGTGTCCACGTTCGTTTATGGTCCTGCTGTCCCGTTGCACCATTAAAACTTCAACTTTACCCAATACGGATCCAGCATCTGTTTGTTAGTTTAAGCGTGTCACACGATGTTACCGGACCCGACCAGCTTCGCACCACAGCGGCTCTACAGGAGCAGGTAGCCGCTGCATTACAGGAGCAGGTAGCTACAGCAGGGCTTTTCAACTTAAGTTTCTCGAGGGCCAGATTTTTCAAGGCCTCTGGGCCAGAGGTGCACAACACGCCACAATAACACATTTTTGGGTCACACAAAATATCCCCAAAACTGTTTTAATAAATTGAGTTGATGCATTACAATAAATACGGATAAGATTGGCTTGTGAAAATGTGAAAATTACATACAAAAGGCATATACCAATATTGCTTTGCAAAATTGTCCATCCAGGACTGAACCAGAATTAAACTAGGACTAGACGAGTACTAACCATGTCTGAACCAGGACTGACCCCGAATCAAAACAGGTCTAAAGTAGAATTTAACAAGAACTAAACCAAGACCAACCACCAGGTCTCAACTAGTGCCAACCCAGAATTAAACCAGTAAACAAGATTTTTTGTTGCTGTTGTAATATTTGGAAAATGGGTGGTGGGCCAGATTAAATCGCTTGGAGGGCCTGATTTGGCCTTATTGTTCAATAGCTCTGCTACGCTACAGCTACAGCACAACAACACGTTTTTGAGGGTACTGTAGTGGGTAGTGGGTAATGCAGAATACACAATGTTGATGAATTGAGTTACCTTAAGGATTGCAGTCTGGACCTTTGTAGTGCGATGGAGAGCAGTTTCAGTCCAGAGTCCTTAATCGGGTTGCAGCTCAGGTCCAGGTGTGTGAGAGCGCTGGAGCTCAGAGCTGAGGCAATAAGGGACAAGCAGCTCTGTTCAGTCAGCTCACAGTGAGTCAGGCTGGGGACACATGAAGATTAGAAGTCAGCAATGGCTGTGATGGCAAAAGTGTTTATCTTTTCTTAAAGGTGCACAATGTCACTTTTTTGAGGTGTGGAGGGTCCACCAGTTGCTTGTTCTTTTCTTTGCCTAATGTCCAACAAATATGCATTCTTACTGTAGGCAGGATCGCCTCTCCCACCAATCTGGGGTCTCATTTATAAAACTTTATTAAGCATCCAGCAGGTGGGAAAGGTGTAGTAAGTCTGAAGAGGCATGGTCAGTCAGAGCGAGCTGCCACATCAGCATGACTCAGAAAGTAAACAATAGCTGACAAATCACATTAATTCACACGTCACCGAGAGAGTAGGGGACGATCAAGACCGGTAACAGTTCTGAAGATGGCTTATAAATAGCAGCCTAAACATATCAAGGTAAATACATCACACTACGAAGTGGTCTGAAGAAATAATATTTAGTCGCACAAGATGTCGGTGTAATCCTTCATTCGTCCCAGGAGTGTTCCATTGTAGAAAAAAAAAAAGATTCAGTTGTAGTCATCTGGACTTTGTTCTAAACAGAGTCCAGATGAAACGTAAATTTCTCATCTCTCTGAGCACAGAAAATGTCTTCTCTCTCATCGCTGAAAGTCCTGATGTGCAAAGTTCTTGAAACACCCATAAATAAGACCATTGACCTGTAACTTGGCCAGGTGGTGTCACCAGCTTTTTTCAATCGCGATAGATACATTAAATGCGATACTGTGGAAAATCCTGGCAAAGCATAACATCATGGAGATGAACAAGACCGTCCATCAGAAAATCCCGATTCGTGTATAGCTGAGAGTTGCTAGAGTGGAGCAGAATAAACCAAAACTAAAGAATAAAAAGCTGTTTTTAAGAAAACTCGAAGATTTGAGAAAAAACAAAAAAATCCAACCTTTGTGAAATCAGTAGGCATCCGTCACTCCCCGTTAGCCAAACACAAGCAGTTTGTTTTCATTGCTCATGGGAAAAATGCTCTATGGGAAAAATGCTTTCTGGAATGTGTAGGATTTTTTCACTGCAGTACCAACGGACTGGCCACTAGCCCAACACATGACAAGTTGAAGCTAGCAACACCCTGTCCAGATATTTTAATTGATCCATGGTACACAGCAGCAAATTCACCCAGTGAATCGGTGCATTGTTGACTTGTTGGTGCACATGAACATTATACATTTTACACAAATCAATATACTTTGTAGCATATTTTAGCAGCAAGACCTTTCCCTTGTTCTCCACTTAAGTGAACGGAGTTCTCGCTCGACCAGAAGTGCTATTACAATGGACGTACCGATCCGTGACAAAAAGAGGCAAACGTGGGTGGGGCGGAATAAGGTGAATAGTATTTATTATTGACTTAAAATAAAAGGTAGAATTAGAGAAAGTACTGACACTAACGCTGAGCTAGCCTGGTGTTGTTTTGCACAGAGCCTATCATTCAACTGCAATGAGTTTATAAGCACTTTTCACGACTTTCAGAGGGAGCGAGAATTTTGCCAGAATGGCAAAGCTAATAACAGAGAGCATGCTAACAGTGCACAAAAACCTGCAAAACTTTAGAAACTGGAGCTGGAAATTAGATACAGTATTGACTCGTATTATTTGGCTTCAAACAGAGACAGAACATTTCTATCAGTATCAGGTGAACACAACTATTCGAAACATGTCACTCCTGAAGGGTCTATAGAACATTTCATTTGTGACGTTGAAATTTCAAAATCCCTGCTTAGTGTGAATCTGGTTACCTGAGAGTGTGCAGCTCCATCTGTGGAAGCTTTAGAGAAGAGCACAGCATCTGCAGTCCTTCATCCCCAATTTTGTTTCGACTCAAATCCAGCTCTTTCAATCTGGACCTTTCCAAAACTTGGGCCAGTATCTTACAACTGTACTCTGTAAGCCTACAGTTGTCCAGTCTGTGGAAGAGCAAAGAAATCATAGCCACAACGAAAAGTAACAGGTCTCGGAAGGCACTTAAACACAACCTGAACCTACAGTAGGCTCTCAAGTTTGCAGTTTGTGCTGTTGAGTCCCACGCAGAGAGTATCCAGTCCTGAGTCTTGCAGCCAGTTCCCCCTCAAGTCCAGCTTTCTGAGGGGAGACTGATCTGACGCCAGGGCTGCTGCTATGATCTCATAGTGAGCCTTTCAGCAGGTCAGCAGGCATTCTGAGATCCTGGAGGGAAAGTATACCCTTGAGTTTAGTGTTGTTGAAGTCATTTCTGAGTTATCAACATTTATACTGTTTTCACACTGTAATAGACAGAGCTTTTCCTGAATGTACTAATTACTCTTAAGGATTTATTAGCACATTGTGATTCATTAAGCATGTTCTAAATTGATTCTCTTGGTTGGTTAAAGGTTAAGGGTCCATGAACAAAGTATAATTCATTTTGATTATTCAAGTTGAGAATGGAAATTAAAGAAAAGTAAAGACATATCTAAATTTTAACAATCTCTCAATACTGCTGCGTGATAGTGATGGGACTCTTTAAAATAATTTGAACCGTCTGGATTCATTTCTTTAAAGGAGCTATTCAAAAGACAGATCCTCTTTTTTTCTCATCAATTTAAGAGTCAATTACTGTAATTACAAAAGAAACACTGGGCTGTGTGGTATACAGTATGTATTTTGTCATCATAAAACATTTTATTGGTGGGACATTAAACAGAATAAAAATAAATATTTTGTACAACATTCTTGAGAAAGGACACACACATCCCCTCAGCAATGTGTTTCATGTAATATACATCACTCTTTTATAAATTGCTTCATTTATTTGAGGTTGTAGTACAGCCTTCAAAGCGCTATGTATCTTTCAACAATTCAAAAGGGTGTTGGGGGCTTAGGGCACTACCACTCATTTCAGCTTAGGGCACCCAAATGACTCGTACCAAGCTTGAGTAAAAGCACAAGTAGAACTGCACATGCAGAGTATGAAAGTGTCACACAGAAAGCCCTGTCAGAGATTTGTTTTAGAGGAGCTGACTTTGAAGGAAACACCCAAAAAAGATGAGCATTCTTCCTGAGTCTTACCGTACTGTGGAGCAGTTCTTGACAGCTGGAATGAGTCGAAAACGTGCATCTGGTGAAGCTTTGTACTGACTGAGGTCAAGTTCATCCAGAACCTCCTCTGACATCTGTATTAGGTGGGCCAGAGCAGAGCACTGGATCCCGGACAGCTCCTGTGACTTATCCCCAGACTTCAAGAGGTGTTGAATTTGCTGGAGAACAGATTGGTCGTTCATCTCCAACAGACAGTGGATGAGGTTGATTCCTCTATTTGGACAGAGAAACCGTACCTTAAGAGTCTTCAATTGATTCTGGGCTTTCTGTATAGTACCTGGTCTGACCCACTCACTGCCCAGCAAAAAATGCAAGGGCTTCCTGTTGGTCTCCAGACAGAGGCCGTGAAGAAAGAGAACAAATAGGTCTAAGTGTCCTGATTCACTTTTAAAAGATTTTAACAAAGCGCCATATAAAAAGTCCTCAAGGCATTCATCCCAATCTATATCTTGATTTACATTCTCTTCATCTGACCACTCATTAACATCATCCTCATCCAAAAGAGCTTCCGCATTTCTGTCAATGAAGCAATGGTGCATGTAGACCGCGGCCAGAAACTCCTGTACGCTCAGATGTATGAAACAGTACACAGACTTGTCAAAGATGACGCTCTCCTCTTGAAAGATCTTAGTACAAACTCCTGAGTGAGAAGCATCGGTCACATCTAGACCAGCCTGCTGCAGGTCTTCTTGGTAGAACATGAGGTTTCCATCCTGTAACTGTTCAAAGGCCAATTTTCCCAGCTTCAGAAGGGCTTCACAGTCTTCGTCAGGAGCCTTCGTCAGGTCCTGTCCTCTCCTCTCTTGTCCGTACTTTCTCCTCTTGCAGGTTTGAACTAGCAGGAAGTGTGCATACATGTGGGTGAGGGTTTGTGGCAGGGGGCCTGTCTCTGGAGAATAGCAAAAGAATGTTAGTTAAATACTTACTGGACCACTGAAATCAGATATCCAAAATGTATTGTGCATACAAAATAAGTTAGAGAAAATACTACATCCAACATTAGACAGATATGGACATGACTACTATCTGCTGACCGGCATTAAAGCGTAACTGCCTTTCATTTTGGACCTGACTTTGCCCACAGTTTGAATAGTCGTGTCGTGTGGGGAGCACACATGTTGAGAATTCAAGAGGAAGCTGAAAAGATGCTAAATTACTCAAGGAATTATAGCATATGGCATGCCCACAACCAGAACTCTTATGTGGTGCTGCTTTAATTTATGTTTTAGAACTTAATATAATGTTGGTCCTTCATTTATCCAGGAGTGGTCCATGGTATCAAAGGTGAACAATGCCAAAATAATTTTCTTTGAAACCAATTTAAAATAATCCTTATTTTTGGAAAACACACTTTCCATCAGCAGTTCTTCTGTCTAGAGTAAGTAACCATCTGAGCAACGTGCCCGACATGTAGTAGTAGTCAAGACGGCACTAACTGAGACCAAGACCTACCCAAGACCAAGGGGTCCCGAGACCGAAACAAGACCAAGACGGCTGAGGGTCGAGGCCAAGACAAAACCGAGACCAAGACCAGTCGTCTGACTCTGCCCAGGACTAGACATTGCCCAGAATAACAGAGTGTACAGAACCCAAAAAATACGTATTAGCGTGTAGTGTAAATACACAAATGGTTACCAATGTACAATACTATAAATATTTCATTTTCAATAACCTATACAAAATGTCTAAATTAATCTGAATCTGTCGAAAAGTTTTGTCCAGATGACTACAACTGAATCTTTTTCTGCAATGGAACATTCCTGGACGAATGAGGGATTACACCAACATTTCTGAGTGCTCTTTCAAGTTCCATGTAAATGTATCTTTTTGAGAAACTTTTACCTGTATTGGCTGTCTCCAGCATGTGGTCCAAGACAATGGCTGTGATATAGCTGAAGACTGGGATCTGGCACATGGTGTAGAGGCTGCGGGAAGCTCGGATGTGGGACAAGACTGTCTTACACTGCTTTTCGTCAGTGAACCTTCTGCTGAAGAACTCCTCCTTTTGAGAATCGGTGAAGAAGCCCCTTACCTCTGTGACCCTGTCCACGCATTGTGAAGGGATCTGATTGGTTGCTGCAGGTCTAGAGGTTATCCATATAAGGACAGAAGGTAGCAGCGTGCCCCTCAGGAGGTTGACTAGAAGTGTGTTGACTTCTGCCTTTGTGGTGATGTCGGAGATCGGCTCACAGGTGAAGTCCATGGGATGTCTGCTTTCATCTAGACCGTCCAGAATGAGGAGGATGTGTCTTTGTGGCAGGATTTCTGAGATGGACTGGGGACAAAAAATCCAAGCATTTGAGCTAAGGTTAACACTTGAAATCCCACGGCCGACAGGTTTTCAGAATTGTACGTCTTATTACTCTAGTTACGTTGCTCTTTCAGATTCTTGGGCTCTTGACTTTGCTTTACCTGTGTGTATATCATCCCCATATTGCAATTTAATTGAAATAAAAATGTTAGAACGAGTTCTGAGTAATTCTTCCCATACCTACCAATTTGACGGCTCTATTAATTACATTGTAATTTTTTCCAGGGGATGACAGAGCCACGCGAGCGTTGTGTCACCTTTAGTGTCTGTCACAGCAAAACTAGAGGTAAAATGGATTTGAAGCCATTATCCGTACAAGAGGCCTGAGATCAATAAACTAAGCGCCTGTTGCTTCAGCTGCCCCGGTAACATTTCCGAGCAGCATATTCTCGACAACAGTGACAATATTCAATGTATTTACGAATCCTGTGTTATAATAGTATTTGGCTGTCTTTTCTTTTAGGAAGGTGAGTCCAGATTAACTAATGAATATGCGTATGTTCTCTGTAACAGCGGCTTCGCTATCGCAAACAACCCACATCCTTCTCCTCCTCTTCCCCCTTCCTCCGCTGATTATAGTAAACTTCAGCACTCTGAATACTGATAATATTCATTAAAAAGGCAAATAGACAAACTTATAGCGTGTTAGAAGAATAATTCTTTTGATTACGTCAAACCGTCAAATCGAGGGCTTGGGAGTTCTAGTCATTCTAAAATCCTGGTAGTCCTAGTATTAAGGTACACTTTTTTGTTTGCCTGACCAGCCAAGACCACACCCTTTGAAAATACTTTCTTGAAGAGATGCTTCCGCATTTGAGAGGAAAATGTTTCAAATTTGCCAACGTAGTTGGAGGGTTTTTGATGCTCTTTACGGTCCAGATTCCAGACCCTTCTGCATTCGAACAGAATGTAGATGGGACTGGCTGGTCGGGCGATTTTATTGTCCCCTTAGGAAAATTTGTCCTCAGCAATGACCCATCCTTCAATGCTGCTGCAGCAACCTGTCAGGAGCAGTGGGCACACAGTGCAGCACCCGGGGATACAACTCCAGACCTTAGTCTAGACTTGGTCAGGACCATAAACATTCATAGACACAATTTTCAAAAAACTTGGTTTGTGCCATATTGTTGTTGTTAGAAGCAGAGGAAAGCTAATGCGCTAACTACAGCCACAACTTGCTGATCTTAAAGGGTGGGTGCTAGTCGTAAGTTAATTTCTTGATTTCTTAATTCTTATGCCGGCTTTAGCTACGCCCACGTAGTGACTGGAGGAGTTAGGGCCGAGTGCCCCAGCTCAACTTAAGACCAGTCGTAGCTGCGCATGGTCTTAACCTGCGCGTTCATGAGAAAACAAACGGCTGTTGCCCGGAAACTCCGGGGGCCATGAGACTTGCTGTTCACATCTGAGCGTGATCAAATGCCGCTGCTCTGTTTATCGGCCGCTGCTCGCACTTCTCTCATGTTGTCCTTGCCTTACGCATGCTCCACACTGGGTGTAAAAGTTACACCTGGGGGTAGAGCACACAGGGCTTAAGCACTAGTCGTAACTATAAATTGATCTCAACTTTCATTTAAGTCAGACGATGCTTGAGACCAGTCTTACTTCCAGCTGGTGAATGTGGCCCCAGAGTTGCATTCTTCATAAATTGTTAATTTGACAAATAGGCCTGCATACATTTAATCACTGCAATATAACAATAATTGGTCTTTACAAAAATATGTATTAAGCCATATAGGCCTAAATATAATGTCAGAATAAATTATTGCTTCAGAAGTGAGAATAATTTTTGAATCAAATCAAGACTCCCAAATCAAATTACCAAGAATTCACACTCCTAATGGACAGGACACTCTAGCTGGAGGATTTTACCTATTGTGCATGCTTTGGGTTGATCTGGCAATCTAAGTGGCCCAGAAGTCGCACCCGAAACCTTCTTGCTGTGAGGAAAAAGTACTAGCCACTATGCTGCTTTTGTGATAACCATGTATGTGCTAAATTCAGAAATGATATAGTTGCATTCATTTCAGAAAATATGTCAATGTAATCCCTGATTCATCCAAGAGGTAGCTATGGTTTCAAAGTTAATCATCTGGAATTTCAAAAACATTGTCCAAGCAACTACCTCTGAAACCTTCACTACCACTTAATTGGGTTTACTAAATTCCCAATACATTTCATACATTTAATAGTATACACTGTGAAATAGCAACAATCCTGTAGTATCATAGAAAGTACCTGGTAGGTGAGGTCAGGGTGGAAGATCTGAAGCATATCCTGCAGACTGAGCTTCTGCTGCTGGGCCAGGTTTAGATCTCTAAAGAACAGGGGCACCACCAGATCCAAATCCTGGTTCTCCACAGCCTTGGCCCAGTCCAGACAGAACTTCCACACTGAGAATGTCTTCCCCATTCCAGCCACACCACTCGTCAGGACCACTCGGATTGTTTTATTGTCAGGAGAGAGGGTCTTGAAGATATCGTGGACTCTGATTGGACAGTCGGTGGTTGCATTCCTCCTCAACTCTGCCTCAAGCTGCCTCACCTATATGATGCAATTACAACGTGAAACGTGATACTGATTGGGATAGCCACAGTACTTTTTCACAGTACTTTTCTTGCAGTACATTCTATCCAGATTAATCACTGACAAGATGGAGAATACATCAGATGATTTGATCTAATCCTAACACATAACCCTAACAAATCAAAAACAGTAAAATACAAACAATAAATAAATACAGCAATAATGAAAGTAAAAATAATATAAGAATAATCATGAAGTCATATAGATAATTAAAAACTCAGGGAACGCCTGTCTAAATAAGTGTTTTTAATTCTCTTTTTAAAAATGGTGGACTTATTTTAGAAGGAAGTGAGTTCCAGAGTTTGGGCGCGACTGCCTCAAAGTCACGTCACCGCTGGTTTTAAGTTTTGTTGGTGGAAAACCTGAATGGTTGATCTTAATGACTGTGCTGGGACATGCCAGTGAATGAGCTATCTTAAATAATCAGGGGCATAACCATAAAGAGCCTTTTCAGTAAGCAAGAAGATTTAAAATGAATCCTATGCTCAACCGGCAGCCAATGAAGATTTGCATGAATTTGAGTGATACGACCAGTACTTACTGGATTTGGTTGGTAGCCTCGCTGCAGAATTTTGAACTAACTGAAGACGAGCTAAGAGAAACTTACTAATACCAAAAACAGGGAGTTATAATCATACAATGGCTACTTCAAGCTCGTAGGGTGACAGCATACTCCTCAGCTTTGTAATGTAAACAAAATGCATTATCAAATGAAACACCAAGATCGCAAGTTGGCTGTCTTACAGATGCTGTTCTTGTTATTATCAGGGGTACCAATGTGGACCTGTTAGATAAATCTTAAATGAGATATCTTTGGAATGTACTTCTGGCAGAGGAAGAAGACAATCACAAAAAATGGATGACACAAACTGCTTTGACTATTAAGGACTGGACGGATATCATAACCAACATAACCAACAAAAAATAACCTCTAGACTCTGGATAAATGCAATAAACAATGGCTAAAATGGGAATCTTATTTTTGGACATAGTATGCTTTAACCCCTTTTTTCTTTGGATGCCACCTCCTTACTTTCTTTACAATAAAAAATAAACTAAAATTCCCTCCGCGGGTGGTCTCATCCCATATTCTAAGCTCGAGTCCTCTACCAGAAGCCTGGGAGCTTGAGGATTCTGTGCAGTATCTTTGCTGTTCCTAGTACTGCGCATCAACAGGACAATAACTTATTTATTTTTATTTTTTGAGTTTTCCAGTCAGGGTTTAGAGCCCACCACAGCACTGAAACTGCACTAGTTAAAGTCACAAATGATTTGTTATTAGCTGCTGACGATGGACTGGTCTCAATCCTGGTTCTATTGGACCTCAGCGCAGCGTCGACCACAACATTCTACTGCAGAGATTAGAATCTGATGTAGCTGTCAGAGGGACAGCCCTCAGCTGGTTTAAATCCTGCCTATCGGATAGTTACCAGTTTGTTAATGTAAACCAGAGCTTCTCACCCTACGGTGTTGCCACAGGGTTCAGTTCTCGGTCCAATTCTGTTTACTCTTTATATGCTGCCGTTAGGTAACATTATCAGAAAGCATAGCATTAACTTCCACTGCTATGCAGATGACACACAGCTGTATTTATCAATGAAACCCGATCAGACCGATCAAGCACACAGACTTGGTGCTGTGTGAAGGATATAAAAAAACTGGATGACACTTAATTATCTGCTTCTAAAAAAAACCGAGGTCATCGTACTAGGCCCTAATCATCTGCAAGCGCTTTATCTGAGACAACGTCAGTGTGGCCTCCAGCTCCACTGTAAGAAACCTTGGAGTCTTATTTGACCAAGAGCTCTCATTCAAAGCATACATAAATCAAGCCAGTAAAACAGCCTATTTCCATCTGAGTAATATAGCCAAAATCAGAAAAATCTTGCCACTAAAGTGATGCTGAAAAACTTGTCCATGCGTTTGTAAGATCTAGATTAGACTACTGTAACTCCCTGCTCACAGCGTGCCCTAAAAGTGCCATAAAAGCTTTCAACTGGTTCAAAATGCACCTGCAAGATTGCTAACAGGAACTAAAAAGAAGAGAGCACATTACGCCGGAGCTCGAGTCTCTTCACTGGCTCCCTGTTGAGTTTAGAATCAAATTCAAAATCCTCCTCCTGACTTACAAAGCCATAAATGACCTGGCCCCATCCTACCTCAAAGATGCTATAGTACCTTATCATCCAAACACAGCACTTCGCTTTCAAAATGCTGGACTTCTGGTGGTCTCAAGAGTCTCTAAAAGCACAGTAGGAGGTAGAGCGTTTAGCTACCAAGCTCCTGTGTTATGGAATCAGCTTCCTGTCCATGTTAAAGAGGCCGACACAGTCTATTCATTTAAGACCAGGCTTAAAACGTTCCTCTTTGAAATCGCTTATGGTCAGGCCAGTTAGGAACAGAAATAAAAACCTACAATTCCCAGCTACACTGCCCCAGGAGCAACTATGCTGGGGGAAGAATGGCAGCTTGAGCACTATCCTCTGCTTCTCACTACTTTTCTATCAAACAATATGCAATATTTAATTTCACTTGCAATTTGTTCATCGCTTTTCCTTCTTTTTCTCCCCGACGGGAGTGGAGCAGGTACAGTGATGACCTGTGGATCCAGATGCTCCTTAACTGCCTGGAGAAACGGTCTCTACTCAGCCTCGAAGAATTGGTTCTCCTCCTGAGTGGGTCCAGCTCAACCGTCTATCTGCAAATTGAGGCGCTTCCGCCTGTCCGTCTGAGGGAGTCGGATCTCTCCTTCACTGAGGAACTCTTACAGGTTTCTACTTTTTCCCAAAGATGTTTGGTAGTTTTTCCTGGCCGAGAAGGAGGGTCTAAGGACAGGGGAGCTCGGGACATCTGTGTAAGGACACAGGAGGCTGGGATATTGCCAAGTCCCTATGAACATTGTTTATTTGGGGGGTTTTTTTCTACTGTAGCCCCTCAAGGAAACTACTGTTGTGATTTTGGGCGTTACAAAAATAAATTGAATTGAATTAAATTGAAATTGAAGTGCGATGGGAAGAGGCCAGATATGAGTAAACCATTTATAACAAAGCTAGAGCTGAGAAGATTGACTGGAGCTTGGGATGGCATCATGGGGACACGTATGGTACGGATCATTTTCTCAAACAGTTTCTCAAAAGAATACTCAATTGAATGTTCTGATCTGTATGGACTTTGGAGAGGAGTAGAAACACTAGCCCTTATATCAACAACTTTAGCAACAAAAATGCAAGGAAATTATTATCATCAGAGGAGCAAAATTATGGTGATTCACCCCAACGTACATCATAATAAAAGGCTGTTGATAGTTTCAAAAGGAAACTTGGGATTTCGCCTATTTTTATTATTTATGGGATTATGTCAAATAATATGAAGCTTCCACCATTAATTTGGCCAGCAACTCCATATAATAAAGAAAAGGTAAAAGGTTTCAAAAGTATTCCTTTGGACATTTCGACTGCCATCCTATTGTACAAGTCTGATCATTTCACTTATAGCTTGGGTTCACAAGGCCTATTGAGGTCTGGCTACCTCCCTTGCAGAGCTGTAAGGACTCATTATTGAGGATATTGTTACTAAGAAAGTAAACCCTCCTTTAAATAGGAATGGTGGTCTGACATACAACCTCCCCTCAGTCTACAATAGCCTCACACTGTAAGATCTTTGACATCTTTTTCTACTATGATCTCTTTAGGGCAGAACTGAATTAGCCCAGAACAGTATCAAGTCTAGCATCTCAGACCAGTACCTTCACACTGTAAATGACTTTCAGTTGAAACATATTGATTTCTACCACCAGATGTCTACCTTTGAAAACCACCTTGACACAAAAAAATGACTACTCCTATGAATTGTTATTTATTAAAAAAGGTTTCAGGCTGAATGCTAGTAAATACCTCGTGTTGCGTGTGGACTCCCTGCGTTTGCCCTTCAGTGATGTACAGCTCAGTGTAGGCCTGGTCCAGGACTGTAGTGTTCTGTGCTCTCTCAGGTCCTTCTCTCACACGTCCAAAACGCCTTCTCAGACTGTTCCGGTGACCTGATTCAACCGTATATGCAAGAATTATAGGTCAATCTCCTGATGAGCAAATTGAAATTATTTACTGGTTTTGCAGATTTGCTACTGATTTATTCAAAATGTTTAAAAAAGGACCAAAACTGCACTATGATATTCAATTTGATCATTCTGCTTTCATGGGTTGATGATATTATGGCAGACATTCTAATATTTATCATAGTCTTAAGATTGCTTAAGATGCATTTGACATTAAAAAAAATCGACATGTTTATGTTGCCAATTTGAAATATCTGCTGTGTGGCTAACATAAATATAAATACATGTATGCAAGGTCACTCTATCAAAGCAAATAAGATCTTGATTCACAAGATAAAATTATTGTTTTCAGTAACTGTGACTGGTGTGGATTAATTTAAAGCTGTAACTTCTGGTGAGGAGTCCGCCACCTGCTTGTAATATAATGTGTTGCCTGGAATGTTCCACAGTATGGCATTAAACATGCCTGTCTTGCATTAATTTAATGTTATTTGGGGGGATTTTTTTTTAAAAACACTTCCTTTGCCTAGGCATCACATGTTTTAGAACGTCAAATAACGTATGTATTGAAACGCACACATTACTCTATCAATCAGGCGTTCCTTCATTAGGACTTGGTGTTAGTACACCATCTACTGGCTTCACAGGGTAATACCAAGCCGCCGGAAAACAAAATGGCGCCCAATTCAAGCCAACGGTGGGTGCCCATTGGCGCATGTCTCCAAAAAAGTTTCCTGAATGGGGGATAGCGCCTCCCCCTTTTGTGACCAGTCCGCGTACACTGTTCACCGTGAAGTCAAAAATTAGATTTTTAAGGATTTTAGTAACGGTAAAAAGAGTGAAATTCTTTCTATTTCATTTTTAGACTAAAAAGAATTTTGCACTTTCGGTAATTTTAGAGGCCGAGCTCTTGAAATGGTCGGGCCTGGAGGCTGCAGCCCCGCGGAGCGGCCACTACTCAATTTATATCGCGGACAGAGTGCCTTATATGGTGATGTAAGGACATAGTTGTAATTAAAGTGATTTGAGACAGAAATGCTCAGAATGAGTCTGTGATGATTTGTGGACTGCAAAACAGTAGACCTCCAGATCTCTACCTTTGAGTATTTTCTGAAGATCAGAGGGAGAAGACCTCACAAACAAGTGTGCGCAAAGCTGTAAATACAACTCCTGCTATGCGTTTGATGTGGGAACAATCTCAACAACTCTTCTTACTTTGTATAGAGCTGGTTGTACTTGAGTTGATTCGAAGTCCATTTAGTTCATGAGCACAGCTGTTATACATCTCATAATTCTGCAGACAGGAAGAAGCCACCGCTCTGAAAGACAGAATATGACTGTAATATTTTATCCCGTGTCCATCCACAGCTCACACAGGAGGATGGAAAGACTTACTGTGCGTCATCATCAAGCTGAGGCCCCTCCCCCTTGAATTCTGGAGGGCATTTTCTCAACCAATCACTACACCCCGTACCACAATCAGACCCTGCCCTCTTCTTCACAACGGCAAGCCTCAATCTAAGGGATACAACATAGAAAATAGGAAATGGAATCTTGACTTTGAGATGTCGAGGAAGAATGGACAGACTTACATGTCAGTGGGCTTTTCCTCAGAGAATAATGGAGGCGCGTTTCTTGAACAATCACTGAAACAATCACACGCCACGCTCGCTTTATTGTCATTCATCTGCAATAAAAAAAAATTATAATAATTACAAAGCTCCTATTAGGGACGTCATGATAGATCATTTCAGAGTTAGGTTTATTATGTTAAGAAACATCACAATTTCACGATTATTCATAATTGCCACCATGACCGAACAACAGCCACGTCATCCATTAACTTTCATTCATTTCATTCATTCATTCATTAATTTACGTTTTAAGAGAATGCATTGACTTGACCGATAAATTTGGTAATGTGATAATACATGTTGCAATTTCATTATAAGAGCTCTTACAATCTGGCACGCCGAAGATAGAGGACAAACAACTGACCTTTTAAAATGCTTGGTCATCGGAATGTAGACAATTGAAGATTACTTTACAAAAAGTAAAGCTATTGTGGTGTCAACATTTCTGTGAGTATTTCTAACTTTCATATTGTGTTTTGTTTTTTGATGAGTTATGAAATGAGTTACAAAACATGACAGGAATGAACCAGAGCTTTCCAGAAAAACCCTTATAACATCCCAGTTTGTTATAGGCCTGTCACCACAAAACAAGCTTTGGGGAAAGAACCTTCAATACCCAGAGAAACAGTTGCCAACTAGCTGTGGGGCAGAAGTAACTGAAAAGCCCCGCCTCTTCATAGTGGTATATCCCCGTAGCAGATCAGATTTTCACTACGTATTATTACTACTCAAGCCTCAAATGCAAGACAATACAATAACTCGAACATGCATGAATCCATCAAAATGCATCAACTCTAAGCAAGCTAAAGATGAGGAACACCGTTACATCATGGTTAAAAGCTCATAATAGTCCATTTCACATAATAAGTCTCCTTTAAAACTAGTCCAGTCCTTTTGTGTTTGTTTGCAGTTCATTAGTTTCATGGCAACAGTGTGTAAGGTCATAAACCACTCATCCCATTCAAAGGATTACAAAGCGCTAAATTACATTAATATCCTGTTCCTTCGTTTTCTTATCTTTGATCCCTCATACATCGACAAGAACAGACATGAAAAGTATAACATTCAGAGTATCGAGTAAGAGCCTTTCAACCTGTGCTTTTGTTCTTGCTGCTCTCTTTGTCATAAATATTATGATCCGTCTAATGACAGTAAAATCCTGGAGATCACAAATATGCAGTTTATGAAAATAAAAAAAAGAAGTAAAACATTAGTTGACGTACCATGCTGTTGCTGCTGCTGTTGCTGCTGCTGTGTCAGTTTCACTTTCGTTTCACTGTTAAGTTTCCACAAGAACTGGGTTGGCTGGGTTTCAGATTACACCACGTTTTTGTCTTTTGTTATTTCCAATGTGTGTGTGTGTGTGTGTGTGTTTGTATGTGTGTGTATGTGTGTGCGTGCATGCATGTGTGCGTGCATGCATGTCTGCGTGTGTGTGTGTGTGTGTGTGCGTGCGTGCATGAGTGTGTGTTTGCATGTGTGCGTGTTGGAATGGGTGGGAATTAGTACATTTGTTCAAACTGTATGTATTGAATTTTAAGAGACGGCAGGAAGACAGAGACCGTATTAGAATTTTAGAGACGGCGAAGAATCGAACTGATATGTCAGGAGATAATGGGATCTTAATGAACTAAAATAACTAAAATAATAAACATAAAAAGTATGTTTGCATAATAAAGTGTCAGCTAAATGTAATAAAGTGTTGCTAGTTTCTTTCTTTTAATACTCAACTTTGAATGTTTCTCCTCAGGACTCTCTTCCTCAAAGCCCCATATGGACAGGTGTTGAACTTAGCATTTGAAACAACACATGTGAGTTATGTCTGCATGTGTGCGCATGAGTGACGGCTGGTGGAAGGGGCCGATGGTGCAGATTAGCAGCCTCTCTTCAGTATATGACCCTCAGAGTGTGGAGCGAATGAATAATGACTGGCTTTGAGAGGCTTCGGCCGACTGAAGAGCAAATTACAAGCGTAAGGCGTCATCATCAATAGGAAGTAAAAAATTTAAATGTAAATGTTCATAAATGTAAGGGAAAAAAACTGTTTTCATCGTGTAATGCTTTGTAAATGCTTATGTTATGTGTAATTGGGACATTTCATATTAGACGTATTATATTATATAAAAAATACAGAGGGGGATTTAGTAAAAGTAAGTACAACAACAAAAAGACCAAAATAAAATGTTGCCTCATTCTTTTGGGTTAAAACATGAATAAATCAGGCTTAGAATTTAGATAAACAAATCCTATTCAGTCCAAGATTGTACATTTTGGTGAGTGTAGGTGCTACTTTAAACCTGATCTTCACGTTTTGGGAGAAAAATGCTTTTGGAGACAAAGTTACAATATAAATCTTTGGATGAAGTGAAGTTCATGATATAATAAAACATCTTTAGGAGCAGACTGGAGCATTTTGAAAGCTTATACTATATACAAATGTCTGTAGTGTTTTGCCCAAATACATTGTAAAATATCAAATCTAATGGTCCTAGAATAGAATGTTATGTGTGTAAAAACCTCTTTCAGACATACAGTACATTTCCCCAAATATTAACGATGACTTTGGCCAGACCCCAAAACAAACGACTCCTTTCTTGTTCCAGCTTTTAATCCCCCCCTCTCCCCGTGAATCCCTTGCGTCGATCTCACACCGAACACCGTACAGGGCGCGTGGTCGTCGGCAGATAAGCCTGAGGAGCTGCACTGCTCTGATAACACTTCCATACCTGTCCTCGTGAACGGCCGAACGCACCAAGGACATCCACCTGTGCAGATAAACGCCTACGGGGCACGTTATCATAACCTCGGGACGACTTGTTGAGCGTTATAACTGTCATTGGCGAGTTATATCTGAGCCGAGTGGAGAGACCGGCAGTTCATCCAGATTCCAGCGTGGAGGCGTTTTGTTCCTCTGTTGTCCGAGTCCACAGGGTTATGGTCAGGAACATGAAGCCACTTATAGAGCCCATCAAAAGCACATCTGTGTACGCAATTATGGAATGGATACAGGAGCAAGAAAATACTTACATAAGAGTAAAATTACCACATAAAATAATCTACTTGAGTAAAAGTCTTGAAAATGTTGAGTGAAACGTATTTCACACAGATTTTTGACACTTATTTAAGAGTCAAATGTAGTTTGACTGATAGTATTGTGCGTATTCACAATCATAACGGAATTCTCCTGGTCATTTTTATTCATATATTCTTGTTTGCTCAAAGTGGGAGTTGTCATTAAATGGGCCTGAAAAACCTGCAAGCCTGTCATATGCTTTAAGTTCCGCTTCAGTCGTGCCCTGGTTTAGCCCAGTTTCATGTTCGTGCAGTTTAGTCCAGTTCAGTCCTGAAGTCGAGACTGGCCATGGAGGGCTGTTAACACAACGCACACTATGGCACGTTCTTCTTCTGTAATCTCCTTCCGTGGGTTTGTATGACTGAAGTTGTTCTGATGTGAAAGTCTTTTATCTCAGGTGGGGAAAAGTTGTTGAATAATGTTCAAAAGCTCTGGAACAGACTTGTGATTCAGGGACCAGCTCTTCTCCAGTGACTGACTGGGATATCAATGTGGAGGGTGTTGTCATGGCAACAGGCGCTCCGTGACACATGATATGTCGATCTCAGTTGCGGTTAAAAAACAACAACATCCTATACACATGAATTCTTAAAGGTGGACTATGTAACTTATAAGGGTCTGCAACGGCTTGTCTCCATTCTGATCTAAAGGCAAATGTTCCACGGTATGACATAAAACAAGCCAAGTTACATTGATTTCAAAAGTACAAAACAGTCAAGTAGTGCAAAAGCGACAGCCTTTAGCCTATGTTTACCTGTGCTTAACCATAGCCTATGTTTTATGTCACATGATGTGCGCTGTACGTGCACACGGACTATGAGCGTATCAGAAGGACACACACGAGTGTACGTGTGCGGGACACACACACACATGCGGCAGGGTGTGTGTCGTGGAACGGGCAGAGAGGCAGAGGACTCGAAGGATGTGTGGCTGTGTGCGTGTGTGCGCGTGTGCACGTGACAGCAGGGCCTCTCTCTGGAGGACAGAGCAGGTGAGTGGACAGGCCTAGCTTTGAACTAGGCTGTAAATGTATGCCGGACTGTCCCGAGATTACAACCCAAACTTGACCCGAGCCAGACATTGTTGAAATAATTCTGATCTGCTAATGGCACACGAATGGGACACGCACACACATTTTAGTCAGGAATGACATGACTGCTAAATGTACCCGCTTTATTTAGAACAACGTGAGGAGAAAGCCTACGATCCGCAGGTCCCTACACCCAGAAGTGCGGCTGGGTTTGCCTGGACCCACTACAAACTGATTGCTGATGATGCATGAACACTATTATCCCCACAATAAATATTTGCTTTCTCTAATTTTAGACCTGCACAGTCTTCACCCTCCTCTTTCCCCGTGGTCACTTTCTTTGAGGAGTCACTCTCCTCTTCCTGTTTTCCCTCTCAGGCGCAGCAGTGGGCTGAGCAGACTGGGAAATAACAGACTCAACTGACTGCACAGCCTTGTTCTGCAAATGTAAAGCTACAAAATGATGTTTATTTTGTTATTAGTGGTTTACGTTGCTTGTGGTGTAATAGAAGACAGACAAGAAATACATTTAGCTATATTTATTTGACAATGAGGGAGAATTCCTGTTTTCTGATATCCGTCATCCAAGATTTGTTACAGCCGAGTTAATTTGATACACCACATAAGGCAGAAACATCCGCTTGAAACACAGCACACAATATTCTAAACAAATGTAGGTTCACAGCAAACCACTGCGTACTCCAAACAGGGACGTGTAACCCTAGATCCATGCGTGTAACGCGAGGTAAATGGAAGGAAAGCGACTCAAAACAAAAGAAAAACACATACAAACAAAATATATAAAAAGAGTTAGTCCACCCGTTCTCCCAGCGCGGACTAACTAAACCAAACATAGAAAATTACCAGCAAGTAGCGGTACGTGCAACAACTGCAAACGAAAAATACAATTAATCATCTGCTAAAACCACATTTTAATTAAAATACCGCATACCTGTGGTGTCAACCACCCTTTCATTCACACATACAACCCATTGCCCTTGTCATACAAAACAAGTAAAATACAGAAATGAACACAAATTATACAACTAAAATGGCATTTACCAGATTGGCTCAAAAAGTAGAACACAACCGCGTGAGCCCAGCAAACGGCCTGGTCACCCACCGGAACCTGGCACACAGCGGCAACCAGCCACTGGTGCCAGAGTGATGCCCTGCAGTGGCACCCGTCACATTTTGATGACAACCTGCCTCATATTCACAGAGAAAGACACAAAAGAGTGAATGAATGAAAGTGCAAGCCGAAGTCAATGCAGCCGACACACGCACAGCAACGCAAGCCCAAGTCAAGCTCATTCTTACAAAACTTAAGACTAACGTTGTACATTTATCTACAACATAAAGCATACGTAGTTAGTAGGCCAGGGGGAAAAGATTGCAGTCTGAAACTTATCTGAAGTCCACAGCAGAGCCGAAGGATGAAGGAGAGAAAAGACGTGAGGAAGAGGTGTGCAGGGGCTGTGCAGCCACACTCAGGGGCTAGGATTAGGAGGGGGCCCGAGAATAAACATTTCAAAAACACATCAAATGAAACCACAGCATGCAACCAAATCTAAAATCTCTACCTATTGGCAATTACAGTAAGAGGACTCAACTGATTAAAATGATGAGATGCCAATGATTTAAAAAGATTTTTTTTTTCATATTAATCATATTAATACATCAAAGTCTCCCATTGATGTTTAATTTCTTCTAGTAGGCGCATTCAATTTATGCATATTGATTTACTTATGTTGCTTATAATGATAGAACTAGTGACTAGTAAATTAGGCTATAATTAACCTCACATTAACTCTCAAACTATACTACAGCACCTTTCATCAGTAGCACTTGATCAGTTATTAGAATATAGAAAATGTCAGGCCTTTGTGTGCCCAAAAGCTCTTAAAATTCCCCAGAATGCAGGACATTTTGTTAACTATGTGAGAGAGTGGCGCTAACACACTGCTGAGTGTCTGCTGAGTGGGGACACATGGAGGCAGCATGTAGATGAACTCAGACTGGTGACGATCTCCTGGACAGCTTTGTCCGTTACAGGTGCACAGTGTGTAGGTGGTCTTAGGGTTATTGTTTGCGTTGTGGAATTTATAGCATGATAATGCCCTGGACTTTATAATTAAAGAATAATGGAAAGTCATCACACAATGCATTATAGTATTTACAAGTCACCAAATATGCAATTTAGAATATTATACAAATATAAATTATTTAAAAATCATACAATGTGATTTACGGACTTTTAGATTCTGTCTCTCACAGTGGAAATGTACCTACAATGAACATTTCAGACCGCTCTATAATTTCTAAGTGAGAGAACTTGCAAATCACAGGGTGTTCAAGTACTTCTTTTCCTCACAGTATGTTTTTCATCTCACAATTCAAACTGGAAAGTATCCAGTTACTATGGAAAACTGCTTTTGTTCTTCCTTTGCACAAAAGGAGGGCCAGAAAAATTATTTAAATAATTTCCATCCAATCTCAGATCTATCCTGCAAAAAGAATTCTTAGAGTATGCTAATAAGTAACCAGGCGCGTTGCTTTCTTAACTAAATATTCAATTTTATATAGTTCCAGCCAGTCCGCTTTTAGACCAGGGCATAGTACTATCACAGCTGCCACCAAGTTACACATGATATTGCTCTTACAATCATCAGAATGTAGTTTGATTTGTCAAAGGCCTTTGATTCAGTAGATCACTGTATTCTCTTGGATCAACTGGATGCTATTGGGTTTGATCAAAATTCTAAAAGTAGTTTGTAGGTTACCTCACAAATAGAGCTCAAGCTGTTTCTGCTGATGACTTTCAATCTGAATTGTATTTATTTTCTTATTTTTTTAAGATTTTGTGCCTGCAGGCTTTATTGACAGGAAAGTGTGAAATGGGGGATGAGAGAGTGAAGGACACGCAGTAAATGTCAGATTAAGGAATCAAACTCACGACACTGCACTTGGACCTGGCATACGTGTGCTGTGCCATAACCACTCGACCACGGGGCAAGACTCAATCTGATTTTAACATATAAGAAAATTCAGAACGTTGTTCTAAATAATACCCCAAGGGTATTTTATTTTCAATTTATATAAACTCAATTGGCCACAATCTAAAATAAAATAATCACTTGTATGCAGATGATGCAGTTTTATATGCTCGAGCACCTTGTGTTGCATTGAAACTGTTCATTTAAAATTGTTAATGAATTCAAATAAAACTAAATGTATGCTGTTCTTTTGCTCGATGGTAATGTGATTGAACAAGTACCTTTAAAGTTACAGTGTAAGATTCCCTGTCTTGCGCCTCTAGAGGCCACAAGTGCCACTGCACTGTCGCAAAATGTAAATATGCTTACACTGCGAGTGTGCGTGTGTTTCAATCAGTGTTTCAATACTTTAGTCGACCTGTGGCTACTGGTGGAGGTTCACGGGAAAACAAACAATTTTTTTCAAGAAAACACAATATATTATTTATCTTCAGCATTATTATTGCTCGAGAAGCAAGTAGAGGTTTTTATTGTAGTTCATTATTTGCAGTTTCTTGTACATTTTGTCAGGGCATGTTATAATAGTAAACAAATAACTAAAAATGCCTTTTAAGCATATAATTACGTGAGCAGTAATGATAGTGGTCAATAGCATTCATAGCCATAATCAGTCTTCGTTTTGCACAAAATGACCATCACAAGTTTAGCTTCTAAATGGTTAGAAAGTTAGATGTTACCCAGTACTTGCGGTAGGACTATAAGTCAGTAAATTGTTCGTGAGTTTTAATTTTTTATTGTGTGTATGTTATGTTATTTCTATTTTATGCCATCATTCTTATCTTCATCGTCTGAAGACTCATCTCCAGATAGAGGGAGAGGTAGGGGAACTTCCCAAGAAGAATGCCACATATGGATTTCTACATCCTAAATGCAGGAATTTTATTGTGTGGAACAACAGCTTTGCACTTGATGACAACCCAGGACCTGGAGAAGAACAGCATGGAAACCGACATACATCTTACAGACAGTTTGTATTGTGGCAGCATGGCCGGTTAGGGGTGGGTTAAGCTTGGATTATACTTCCCGCATGTAAATTCCTTGCAGAAATCAGACGTGCGAAGACGTTGGCAGTATTTATAGTCTTTGCGGGTTTCATGGGGCGTCAACAGTACAAATCTGAGCTAGCTGCTATGAAATCCCATGAATTTCCACACAGAAATGTCTTCCCCCTCGCGGACCTCGCGGACATGTCAAGCATAAACCTACTATAAGGGTAGACAATCCAAGCCGCTGTGTTTGAAGAATAACTTATCCAGACCTGATGGGACAGTACACAGGTTTCAGAGTGAGACGCCATCTTTGACTCCACTGAATAAAACATTTTGAATAATCCAAGTTTTAATTCTTATTACCTTCATCAATGTGATGAGTATCTAATGCCAGTTCTATCCTTATATCACCCAGATATGGCCTAAAATAATTGTTCTGCTAAAGTAATTCAGCACCCGCAATCATTGACAAGGCATAAACTTACAAATACAACAAATGATTTTACTAAGACTTGAAACTTTATGTTTAAAAACTATAATAATAAGAGGCCTGTATATGCATTTAGTCATCGCATGCGGCCCCCTTGTCTTAGTTCTTGCCACAATTTCTTGCTATTCTGCTCGTATGGCATAGCATTCCTCTCTAAGGCTTCTTCTCGTGGAAGGCCAAAACACTCTCTATTCACCTTGAAACGATTGCCTCTATAGCTCAGGAATGAACTGTACGTCTTAGCCGCTTCAAAGCTTACACTGTTCTTGGACTTTTTATTGTAGTACCATTTGTACTGTAAAATAAAAATGAATTTTGTAGCTGATATTGTATTATCTATTTCAGAAAAGAGAAAGTTCAAAATATTTAAATGTTTTGTCCATCTTTGTTCCGTGCAAGACCACTCCTTGTTATGGTGGTTCCTGGTCTATTGCAGTTGGTTTGGGCTGTGTCCTGGGAAATTGGTAAAAACAGAGTGAATCAGAGACACATTTTGACATCGCTAATAATAACATGTATACTAAAAACATGATGTACTTTTCACATCTTTACCAGCGTTTATTCAAATAATTGAAAGAGCTGCTGAACCTTTCAAGACATGAAAGACAGGATAGTTTAAAACACTAATTGTATGTAACACATTAAAAATCTTATTCTAAGAAAATGGATCTGAAATGATGTGTCCAACAACCTTGCTGTGTCCACGCTTCTCCCGCTGACTCTGCTTCTAATGGCTCGTGGTCACAGCAGCCAGATTGCACCATGTGTGAACTCATTGTGGACAAGTTTTTATCTGTAAATTAAAGTCATTATTATATTGTGGATGATAATAAACACAATTGTTATCCACATATTGTACCTTGAGTTGCTCCTCGGTTTCAGTTAGTTGACAGCAATATCAGAAATGATTCACTACATCTTTGACTGAAGGCATAAGTGGAGATTGACCCTTCACTTTTGCAGCCTGAATTAAGAAAGATTCACCTTTCAATTGCAATTATTCTACATAAAGAGACCAAACATCCATGGAATGTCTTATATTTTCCACTCACAGGATCTAAAACAAACCTACAAACATTTTCTATTATTGTATTTTCTACAATTGGAAATGATTCTGCGTTTGGTAGTTGAGGAAGGTGTGTCCGTGTCTTTTGCCCGGTGTGGATGTTACGTGACATCTGCGTTCACAACAAGTAAGCAGTCCTAAAACCCACTCTGACTTTAGCAAAGAAGTAACATCCAACAGTAACAATACAGTGCATTCACGTTTACTGTACAAACTATTGTAGCTAACATTTGTGTAGCCACAGTATTTGTTCATTTTTATTGCATTAGCTTATTAGCTTGTCCTCAGATCAATATCGACAGATATTGCACAATGGCCACGGTAAAGCAACTAATAACTGTATAAACAGCATACACCAAAACCAAAAACATAAAGAAAGACTAATTCACTAGCAATAACAAAGGTGTCTGGTCTGGATCTAGCGCGGTCAGTTTCTCATTTTCTCTCCTGTTTCTCTTCTGACATAGTCTTCGACATCTTGTATCCTTCGGCCGTGACCAACTGGCAAAAATACTAACGCTAACAGCAGCTTCATGTGTATACGTGTGATGCCTGTGCCTCGGATAAAAGAGCTGACGAGGGAGTGCCGTAAAGCAGGTCGTTTCTTGTCACGTGACTCTTCCTCAGAGTGCTTGTGGCAAAGTTGCAAGGTCAGTTTTTCAGCAGAGAAGGAGCAACAGAACACGTCTGAGGCCTTGGAATCACTCAAAGAAACAAAAGTAACTCGGTATAACACATATTTTGGTGAATAGTTATGCAGCGTAACTTTAAACTGAGTAATTAAATGACAACAAAAGTGATTATTATTTTATTGCCTCGATGATTCGTTTAATTTACATTTACATTTAATTAAAAGCTAGTGAATCTGTGGAGCGCACAGAACGACTTTTGTTTCTGCGCAGACCTCCAGCAACTAACTCACAACAGAGGAGAGAGCGTGTTTTAAACTTCGAGTGTGACTGGAAAGCGTAGTTTTGTTGTGTGAAAGAGCACCGAGGACCACGACACAGAGGCTAAAGTGAACAGCACACAGAGCTAATGCTGCAAAACGACTGCAGAGTTACAGCTCCAAACACCAGTTATCACTGGCCTCACTAACAAAGTTTTATAAACAAGTTTATTATTTTAAGTGAAGTGATCATGTTTTACAGCAGGTGCGTTGGAGAAGGCGTGTGTGACGCTGGATCAACTGAGAAACAACAAGAACACTTTACAAAGAAGACAGTGTGCGAGATTTTCTCAAATGATGTGACATAAAACGTAAATTAATTCATAGCTACTGTAACTGTTTACAAACACAATCTGGTGACAAGTTACTTAGTCCTTTATATATAAATTATATATATATATATATATATATATATATATATATATATATATATATATATATATATATATATATCTATATGAATTTCTCACAGAACAAAAGTGAAATGTTGCTGTTTAGAGAAAATTGATTTTAAGACGAAACTCCGTATTTGTTATTTGTTTATTATGAACTATAACTTTTTTTTTTTATTGAATATGCTTTTAAAATGATTTATGGAATGTAAAAAATATCAACCAATTACTTGATTAATCAAAGACAATAATCGATAGCTACAGCCCTAGTGTTTTCCTCTTAACTGTAGAAAACAGTTAATCCAGGCTGCATTTCTTTTGGTTCTGGATCATGGTGACATTATATATATATGAATTCTACAGCAACAGTGTCAAAACTTCTGAACTCAGTTTGTCATTCAGCATTAAGGGTCATTACAGGAGAAGGATACAGAACTCACCACTCTCAATTATACCCAAAAGTAGGATGACAGTCATTGGATGTGAAGAGAACAGCACTACCTTTGTAGTGTATGTTGTATGTTGTATATATGTTGAATATCAAATCAGATGATATTACAGGACATTTTTATTTTACAATCGTAAAGTCAATACCAAGTCAGGAAAAAGGCCTTCAGCAACTTTGCTCCCTGTCAGTGGAACAAAACACAATTTAAATTAACTAATAGAATGCCCTTAATGGATTTAAAGCACTGATTAAAGACTATCCACAGTGCCAGTGCTCTTGTTTTACATGGTTTTCCCTCATAGTGTATGTATTTGCATGTATTTGTTAATTCTATTGTTTGTTTTATTGGATGTTTTATTGGCATTTTATTTGGATATCCTGTGTTTGTTTGTTGTTTATGAATAAAACATACAGCCCACGGCCTTGTGCAGTCTATGACATCACTAAAATGTGAGATTATGGGAAATTAAGTTCTGTAGGCCTTTATATTAGATAAAAGATCTTATGAATATTGAAGTAAATCATTTAGATCTAGATTATTTGACTTAATGACAAAAAAGAAGAAAAGAAAAAAGCTAAAAATAAATAAATAAAAGAATAACAATAATAGTTCTACACAGGGTAGGGCCTCGGATGCCTCTTTTGCTAAGGGCCCCCAGGTGTCAAGAAACAGCTATGCCCCTAGTACAGTTGCTCGTAGGGCAGCGTATAGCTGAAGAACCAGAAGGTTTTTATTTTTGGTCCGAGCTGGCCTGATCACATGCTAATTCAACGAGAAACGTGTTAAGCCTGTTCTTTAATGTAGAAATTGTGTCGGCTTCTTTAAAGCAGAACGAAGTAACAATTTGACCTATTTGATCATCTTTGTAAGTCCCTGTGATGGTTAAATATGTATTTTCAGGGTGTTTGAAGCGTTCGCGGTCACCCCCTGCTGTCTGTGGGCGGAAAACCACGCTTGTAACATTTGCCGACATCGATCCGAAGACAACTCGGCTGACAACAGTCATGGCTCGTTTTTTATATTTGCAATGTGAACTGTTTTTGTATGTGATTATACTGACGTATTATGATATAGGAAGAAATAAAAAATAACGTGAGTATTTATTGATTACCGGTATGTCTTTTCACAAAGGAGCTGCAGGGGGAGCTCTACCAGAATCAGAATCAGAATCAGAATCAGAAAGAGTTTATTGCCATTGTCAATGAACAAAATTCAAAAACGTAGGAACTTGTCTCGGCCTTAAGGTGCAACACCAGAGATACTTAGTTCTGTTTAGCATGCGAGCAGGGAGTTACAGTAGTCTTATCTAGATGTAAGAAATGCAAGGCATTTTTGTGATTTTAGCTATATTACGCAGATGATAGTAGGCTGTAGTACAGGCTACAGGGTTAGGGTGAGGCTCTTGGACAGATAAGGCTCCAAGGTTTCTTACAGTAGAACTGGAGGCTACACTGACATTGTCCAGTGGGACTATCTGCTCAGATAAAGCGTCTCGTAGACGTTTAAAGCATAGTACAATGACCTCGTTCTTTTCAGGGTTAAGAAGCAGCTAATTAAGTGTCATCCAGGTTTTTATATAAATCTACTTGATTGGTCTGATCAGGTGTACATGAACAAACTAGTACCTATCCGATAAATAGGGTTTAAAGCAGCTGAGGGCAGTCGCTCTGACGCCTACATCACATTCTAATCTCTGCAGGAGAATTTTGTTGTCGATGGAGATCCAACAGGATTGAGACAAGTCCATCATCAGCAGCACCAGCAGCACCAGCAGCACCAGCTGGAGGCTGGTCCCTGAGGTTCTCAGAGTCCGATATGGTTCACATGGCACTATGAGACTTGTATACAAGCAGCGCTGCTGTTTATTCCGAGCCACAGAGAGCCAGTGCAGAGACCTGAGGACAGGACTAATGTGATCGTACTTCCTGATTCTAGTCAGGACCCGAGCAGTACTTAATTTTCAAACAGTGAAATAAGTATGTAAACTTTTCTAACTCATTCCTAGCACTCACAAATCCTTCGGACATATTCACATGCATCCATTCTTTTTGTCCACTAGCACAGCTTAACAGCTACTTTTTTTGACAAAAAGGTGAAGCAGGGTTATATCCCTGCAAAGCCAATAAAGCTCTCATCCCAAAGTGTCCAAAGTATCATATAGTCACTTACATGGCTCATTACAAAATTGAAAAGATAAAGTGCTTAATTAGTTGAGGAAGAAGATAAATGATGAGAAAAAAAGTTGGAGTCTGACCTATGCCTCAGGAGCTACAGAAGCTCTCCACCCCCTTCCAAGTTGCTCCCCAAAGTATTTCATTATTTTTATTAAACTTTGAACATGCTTGTGAGTACCTTTAGTTTGGAACCTCAAGTTTTAGAACATAAAACATTTTATGGTATGTTTTTGATGAAGGATCAATTTTAGAACATCAATTTTATGCTTTTATGTGCTTTTATGTGTGTTTCTTTGTGAAATGTCATGATTTTATATAGGATAATATTTTGTCACTTTGGATTTGGATGTGGATTTGAATATAATCTTAAACGGACCAAAGCATTGTTTATTAAATCAAATATTTAGTTCTAATGAGAGAAAAAAAGAGGAAATAATTTTTTTTTTTAAAGTAAAAAGGTTTAGTGACACCACTACTAATGACTCACACACACCACATTCATCCATGTATTTGAAATTATACTACAAGAATGTCATCCAAAAGTAGTTTCAGTCCTGAGTAAGTGAGCCTGCCTTTCCATATTTATTATTCAACAGTGACACAAAGACAAACTGTTTTATTTTACCAATAGGACGGCTCATTTACAATGCCAGTAAACAAGCTGAGACACCAACACATTTTTCTTTTTGGAAAATTTTGTTCTGTTTAGCTTGCCCACGCTCCGCAACGTTCCATCTAACTTCAGGTGAACGCAGAGCCAAAGGGAAAGTGGAGGAGCAGAAATTATTACAGTAAAAGAGTATCTCAAAAAGCTCCTGTATTGGTCCATCTCTTTCCCATCAGAATGTGAATTGGTCTGCGTGCACATCACTCTTTCACTGGGCACAGAACGACCGCTCCTTCCACAAGAGAAAAGATGAGAACTTTTCACCCTGGCTTTGCTCCACCTGTGGGTCAGTGACAGGCAGCACTTTCAAATACATTCACATCAAACCCTGAAGATTGGGCTTTTAAATACAGAATATACAAATTGATTTGAAGAGGGCAGTATACAGTGCGCTATTTAAATATATTTTTTTAAACATATTTTTTACCCAAATTTTAATAGAATCTAGAAACCAAAAAAATATTTAGATTACTAATTTGTCAAAAATGTAAAAGCTGTCACACTGGAAAGATGGAAGATAAAGTTAAAAAGTGATTGAATTCTTTCGTATTGATCTTGATTTGAGTATATTTTCATTTTTAAAGCAAAATTAAAACAAATACATGTGGTTCTTATTTTAAGTGCAGTAGTATTTTTGTTTCTAACTTCAAGTTAGAATTTTACTTTCTTAATTTAAGTAAAACATTGTTGCATTGCCAGGCTTATTTTTAGACAGTCAAAAGATACTCAATAAAAGATACATAATAATTATTTCAAGCACTTTTCAACTTGATATATTATTTAGTAATTTTTTTCCGGTACAGATCAAGTTTGTATTATTTTAATCAAACAGATCAAACATATGTGCTAACCACCGGGGGCAGTAGTGAACACAATGCATCCTTGGAAGTGTTTTGTAGACGTGACTAGAAAAGTTGCTAAACCATTTTCTTGACTCTTCTAACAGATGTGATCCAAAAACTTTTTTCTTGCTGTTATTTCTTCCGTTTTGGTTATTTCTTTAACTGACTTTGCGCACCCTCTGGTGGTTATTTAACAGAACACAGACCTGACATTAGAAACGGTTGGAAGTATAAATGGAGCAACCGTAACTACACTGTTTATGACTAGAAACGGAGCGCAAGCGAACCTTAAAGATCTGGATCATAATCAAAAATTAAAGTCTCCTTCTCTACACATGATCAAACCATTTCAATCTATCTCCAATCAAGTCTAATATCTGTTCCGTCAGAAGTACTCAATTTAGTACTTTAGAAAAAGCAAAGATACAAGGGCAAAGAAATTACTCAAGTAAAAGTATCACAGAAGAAATCTGCTTAAGTTTATTAAGAACTATTAGAGTCAAATGTGGTGAACTTGAGACAGAATTGTGCTGATATTTGATCATCAGAAGCGACAAAATATTTTTTTTAAATCTTCCTGGCAATTTTTATTACTAGTTAAAAAAATACTTGCTCTTTTAAGTCCAATTCAAAAATATAGAGGCGTAGAAAGTACAGATACCAGCTCTCAGATGTGGTGAAGTAAAACAGTAAAAGTATCCACTGTAAAATGTACTTCAGAAGAACAGAAGTGTACAGTAATTAATTTAAAACTGGCCAAGGAGAGAAGCCTCCTCCTGCTTTTTCCCATGGAAATGTTCTTCCTGTTGGCTGTAATATTCCACTGTATGACATAAATCATAGCTATCATCATGAAGAATGTTCTGAAGAAAATACAAACTGTACCTTCCTGTAAGTGGTATGAAAGTGTATTAGTGAGGGCCAAAGAATGAGAATGTGTCAATTTGCACTGATGATTCAAATGGAAATGTGTTTTAATGTCTTTTGTATTTGACTGTAGAAAAGCCCAACCAGGGACAGGAGTTGAAAATTAACACTTGCTACAAACTTTGTCTGCGTCGCATCAGCTACAAGCTATTTTTTATAACTATGTATGACTGCATTTTCCCTGCCAAATAAAGAAATAAAAAGTATGGTTTAACTTTCTATTTCCATTTCCATGGAATTGGACAGGTGACATTATACCTCCAGAAAGGTACACACTGTTCCTTTTAAAGGGCTGTACCCGATATATTGTCAAGCAGTTCTTAGGGTGAAAATGAGACAGCTGTGTCCTGTCTATTTACAGAGCGTTTCATTTTCGGTGAAGCAAGAAGTATACTGTTAGCATGCTGTACTCTAGGGCTGCAGCTAAGGAATATTTTAGTAATCAATCCGTCATTGATTTATTTCGCTTAATCGATAGTTGTTCAGATCAGGGAGAGCCTGTGAATATGAGATTTGACCAAGAAGAAGCAAAGAGATGACGCTTTAGAAGGAGTGTATTTATATGAAGTTACTTTTTTCAATTAAAACACACATTTTACAAATGGTTTGACATTTTTGAGTAATTACTGCTTTGTCTTGGTCACAAAAGATCTCAGCAAATGAAAAATTATCATTTGATTATTTAAATAATGATCAAATAATTTACTAATTGATTAGTTGCAATCAATCGATTAGTGTTTCAGCCCTACGTTGGGCTCTGAAAGTTGTGAAAAGCACTTATAAATTCATCATGGTGAATAATTAGGATGCCCAGAAGGTATTAGATAAGTTAGCAATAACTTTGGACCTCTGCCAACAGTTTAAAACAAACTAGCTCTGTTTTTCACATTTGTAAGACTGTAAAAATCAGGTACAGCCCATTTTAAGCACTTATAATTTTGTACCTTGTTACTTTACACCTCTAATACATTTCAGTTCAAACATCCCCTGAACTCCTCCTGCTCCTCTATCCGCTCCTGTAGCAGCAGCAGCCTTCTCCCTGAGCAGCTACACTTCTCCCGGTTGGAGTGATGGATCTGTGGCCGCGCCAAGGGTAATGGGCTGAACACAGGGGAGTAAACAAGAGCGTCACCGCGGGCTACAGGCTTCGTACGGATCATTCATACTGGTTTATATGAGGCGGAAATCCAGCGCCAAAGGTTCCGGACAGGAGTCATTGAGCGCTGCGCCGCCTGGTTTTCAATCACTCAGCCAAACAGAGATGGCTTTAACTGCAGCATGATGTGTGGTTATGGAGAGCTCTGCCCCACAGCCGATCCATCAATAGCCTTTACCCGCCATTGATCAAACGTTTAGGGCTCATATGAAGTGACCACGTCTTTAGTGAAGAATAGCGCCACGATTTATGAGGTTTAGATTGATTTGACAGAAGGGTAATACATGCAACTGAACTTATCTAGCTCGCATTGCACGTTTTTACAGCTAAAAACATACTATGAAACATATTCCACAGATCTGACCTGTAACTTGGTTGGTTGTGAGGGGTTATGATATGGTTGAAAAATGAATGAATGGTGCCGAGATGTGGTCGGGTGTGCGACCCGCGGCGTCATGGGTTCGGGTCCAGCTCTCAATATTTTGCTGCTATGTCCTTCCCTCTCTCGTCCCTAAAATGAGTAAAGTATTTTTTATTAATCCTCATCATCGTCATCATCATCATCATCATCATCATCATCATTATTATTATTATTATTATTATTATTATTATTATTATTATTATTATTATTATTATTATTATTATTAACAAGGTAAAAGCCATTGCTTTCATTGATGAAAACCTTTTTTAAGGGTGACCTGGGTCAAAGTGAAAAAGTAGCAGCAAAGCATAAAAGTATTACACATTACACATTAAAAAGAGACATTTAAGATGGAATGGGAAATACTAACTGTTGGGAAACTGTGGCAGCCAGGAGGCAAACCACTATCATGTGTTTTGGGACTGCCCTGTCGAAAAAAAATATTGGACTGGAATTTACAATGCACTGCAGACTGTTTTTGACATTGCCATCCCACTCAGTTTTACAGCTATGTACTTGGGCCTCAAAACTCCTGCCACTGACACAATAAATGGATACTTTATGGAACGAATACATTATGGAACGAACTTTTGGCAGCTGGAAAAAGGCCATCACAAAGAAATGGATGATACAAACTGCACCAACGATCTTATTTTAATTCAAATGTGATTTTGTTTCTATTGATATGCAGTTGATGTCTACTTGTGTTATTATATTTTTTTCTCTCTGGTTGTGTTGTGTCCTGTTTTATGTTCTATGTTCATTCCTTTATGAATAAATAAATATATATATATATATATTTATATTATATATATATATATATATATATATATATATATATATATATATATATATATATATATATATATATAATATATATATATATATATATATATATATATATATATATATATATATATATATATATATATATATATATATATAAAGAGAGAGAGAGAAAGAGAGAGAGAGAGAGAGAGAGAGAGAGAGAGAGAAAGAGAGTGTCATGCACCATTTGAAAGGTTCTCAGCCCACATGGGCTCATAAGACACACAAAACAACAACAAGAAGCAAACAGATTTCACAGGACTGCATCAAACAAATAATTCCTCGAACGACGTTCCCAGGCCTTTAACACAAACTTGGCCACCTTAAATATATTTTTTTAGAAAATACAGAAATTCAAAAATGCATTTCATTTTCAATGTAATTTAGTTCACACAGTGCATATGCACTCCTCCTCTGGAATTGAGTGGAAACTCAGTGGAAACTCAGACAGAGTTCCACTCCTCAACTGGGCACACAATTTTTGGGGAGAATATTTAAGTATTGATATTATTGCATGACTTTACTTTTCTATACCTCTGTCCGTATCGGATATATTGATATTTGGTATCAATCTGCCCATCATTAATTTTGATTAATTCAACAAAAATCCACCAGATTACATTTTCCTGGGGGAGGACCCCCGGACCCCCCTGCTTTCAAGATGTGCACTACAGACTTGTTAGACAAAATGTAGGAATTTCTCGCTAATGGTCTTGTGACATTCCTGGTCACAATACTTCTGGCAGGCTGAATGACCTATGCGGACACAAAACACAACAGCAATGTATGCCCCAAACAACTGCTAGCCTCGGGATACTACCCTGACAAGTGTTCCAACAAGTACTCACGGTCTGTTTGCTCCAGTCTGCACTGCCTCTCCTTCTGTGCACCTCCTCTGGGTCTCTCTCCTTGTCCTCCAACCGCCAATAAAAACAGTTTTTTCTGGTGTTCATGTGTGCTGCATTAAAATGCTGAGTGCTAGGTAAAGTGCGGCAGTGGTACATCCAAACAGGAAAAAATGCATTCAAAATAAAAGCACATAAAACAATAAAACATGCACATGCAAAGAATAAACCACAAACATGTGCAGTCACCTCCTTCAGACTGCAGACCTCTCTTCTCTCAATTTACTTTCAATTGCCATTTTAAAGTAGCAGTAAAGTAGTTTTCCTATTGTTGCTTGGATTGCAAAAACTAAGCATGTTAGCAACTATCAGGGAAAGATACTGACCTTATTCCGCCCCGCCCACTTCTCCACATGATCAGCACTTTTGTTGTAATGGCACTTCCGGTGCAGCGGTCTGAATGGAGAACAAGGGAAACGTCTCGCCGTATAAAATAGGCTATAAAGTAGATTGATTTCTGTTAAATATCCCATGTTCATGTGACCAACAAGTCAACAATCCACCGATTCCCTGGGCGGACTGAACACGGCTTTTTAGTCTGTGTAGAACTTATTTTCTCTGGAAGTCAGCAGCCCTAATACATGGGTTAGGTTGATGGGGGAAACTGGAGCCCAGAGGAAACCCACCCAGACAGAAACATACAAACTCCTCACAGAAAGGCTCGGTCCGGCCTGAGACGCTATACCGTGACCTACTTGCTGTGAGGGCTGAGTTCTAGCCCATTGTAATGATTCTGTAATCTAATAGTGCCCTGTAACCACCTTCACAGTTAAGCAGACAGTCTCTCTCTCTCTCTCTCTATCCCTCCTTGCAGACTCACTGGGGACGTTAACTCCGGTCATGTCCCCTGCATGCGCCTTTTTCCCCTGGCTGTTTAGCTTCGACTCCAGACATGGAGCTTTTGCTAGAGGAACACACAGAGGTGTCACTAGTCTCTGCACTTCCCTGATTCCACGCTCTCGCTACACTGCGGCAGACCTCTTCAGGGCCCTTAAAGGACAAATATTATGCATTATTTGTATTGTTATTGGCCTTTAAACATGCTGTTTGGTACCTTTAGTTTTGCATCTCATGTTTTAGAAAACGGAACTAACTGAGTTTGGCGCCACAAATGTGCTTTCTAGTGATCAATCAATCAACATGCTCCATCTTGGTCTGTTCAGTTTCCCCTCACACACTTGAAAATGGTAGAATCTTAAATATATTCTCTAACTGAAAAATTATTCTGATGCACCTCATTATATTTTGCTAATACTATTTGTTGTTCTATGTTGCACCACACCACTAAAGCAAATCTCATATCTCATAAAACCGTTAAGGTGGTCATCAGTTGAGATAAAAATATTGAGACGGCTGTAGAGAACATATACATTAGAAGACATTGCTGCTGTGCCTCATGTACCCCAAGATTGGACAATGCAGTGGACAGTGGAGACATGAGCCATTGTACTTGAGCCACTCGGTTTGATACTTGTCAACCAGAAGATAAGGCCCATAGCTAAATCCTGGCTGAGAAGATTCACACTGAACAAGTGTTGTGATTTTGGGCATTGCAAAATTGAATTGAAACAAAAGACGTGCTTGAACAATGGGATAATGGGCCTTGTGTCTTGTGGGTTGAGTTTGCCAGCAGAGTCAAAACTTGCAGTGAAATACACAATTTGCAGGCCAACCAGTAATAGTCCACAGTGCACATGTTAAAAGGTATCAAATAATCCCATGCATTTGAGATTAGCATGTTTTCACAATTTAAAATGTGACTTCAATTTGATTTTGAGGAATCTTGCACCCCCAATTATTATAAGAGTGTTTCAATTTGCAATGCAATATGTCCCATACCTTATTAGTCACAGTAGTTTATTAGTATATTGTCCTCTGAATTTGACCCATTTTATGTACTTCTCAGTAAACAGTTCTGTGACCACAGCAGTATTGACTGACAATAAACTGCAGATGAAAAAAGAGAAAATATTAAGCATTTTGGACATACCAATTTGTCAGTGCTCGAGGGATGGGCCTGGTTAGCGCTTGTAGACTACTGAAATGCCAGGTGCCCACAGGGGGGCAGTAGTGCACCCTGTCATTGTGTCCTTGGACAAGACACTTCACCTTGCCTCCAGTGTCCATGTATGCTGTGTACGAATGAGAGTATTGTGGGAGTGCGTGCAGGACAACGGATGCAAATTAGCCCATGGCTACAATCCAGCATGTTCATTATCGTGCACTGTCCCGACCAAATAAAACAAAAAATAATAATAATACTTTTCGAACGGTTTTGATAATATCATTAGTATTAAAACTTATTATCTATCCAGACAGTCCATAGGCATATCAATAACAGATACAGGAAGTATTCACAATCATGTCAGCAAAAATGTGTTAAATTACTGTCCATCTTAAATCATCTAACACAAATCAGTATTATTTATTTCTTAATCTTAAAATTTCAGGGAATACAAGGGAATATAATTATTCCATTCCATCATTACCTGAATTAACAGCATAAATTGGAGGCTTGAATTATGTGATTTACAAGTATACATACATACTATATACAATTTAACATAAAAACTTTAAAGATTAAAATTGTGTATTCTCTAACCTCCAGGCACTGGGCAAATGTTTAACCCTCATGGCGGTGAAAACATGGTAGTTTCCTGTTCATAGCTTAATTAATAAATCCGTGGGCATCTTTTCTCCTAAAAGTAAAAGCATAATTAGTGTTAGTTGACAATCTGTCTTTATAAAGACAGGGTTAGAGTGAAAAGGGAGGACATGCAGCAATTTGTCAGAGCAGGGATTTGAACTCACAACACTGCAGCCAGACACCCACAGGGCCTGGCATAAGTGCTGCCACCTTTACCACTCGGCCACCGGGCAACCTGTGTATGGGCTTTTCACCGCGTTAGCTGCAGTTTACCAGCCAAACTTTAAACTCAAATCACAGCGGCTCACGCACCAAACTTCTACAGTTTTGAGAACGTTATGCCCTTACTTTATGACAACACTCGTGCATTAATTAAAGCGTGAGCACATCCGTCAGACGCATTCGTGGGCTGTGTGAAATGGGCGACAACCTAGTCGCGAAGGAAGTGATGCAACTAGCCTTCAAATGTTAGCCTTTGAAGGATGCAGCCCCTGAATTGAGACACAACTATAATATTCATGTTTCTAAAGTGACATCACGCAGTAGCTGCTACTGCCATCCTGAGGACAAAAGCCGCATGTTGCACTGTGGGCCTGCTAAAAGGGGGTGACAACAAATAAGTCACTGACTGAAACCCATTAATTAGTTTGTTTGTGTTCTTTAGTAGATTTTTCCAACCCAAAATGGTTACTGTAGGTTACCATGGCCACCTTTTCACTAGCGTTTATTATAACCCAATGGCAGACACAATTTACACTCAATTGACACATTTTTATCAATCATTTAACCAAACAAAGGTGTTATCCAGGATTATTATTTGTCAAATCATAGCTATTTTGTGATTTTGTCCCTTGGTTGCTGCTAGCATAGGGTTGCTAGGTGATTGTTGGGGAATTATATTTGCTGCTCATGTCCAACCAGGAAGTACATTATATACTTCTGTCAAACTGGGGGAAAATAGGCTAAATATTTCATATAATCATACTCTCTACTTTTTAGTGAAATCTATAGTCTACCTGTCAGATGCACTTTAAACATTATACTGTCACAAGATTCATGCTGCGTTCCAGTTGTCCTCTGAGGTCGGAGGTTTGGAACTCGGACTCAGAGAGACGTTTTCTCATGCAATACATGACATTGTATGGACTGTAACGACTCAAATCAAACAATAAAACTCAATAAAGTGCTTAAATCAACCAAAACATGGATCAGATTAATTTAATTTATAACCCGGACAGTGTTATTACATCTTTAAGCTATAATTCAACATTTGAATGTGTGTCATTACTAGCTCCATGTAGACTTTAGCAACATTAGCACAAGAATGCATTTCGAACTGCAGAGGCACCGGAGCAGTTTCACAGAGAGCAGAGGGCAGTAGAGAGCAGCTAAAGAGTAATATCAATATTGTAACTGTCAAGTGAAAAAATGCATCTAAATGCAAGGCACAGTTATGTTGGAGACACATTTTAATCATGTTCTAAAACACAACTGAATTTGTATTTAGCTTCTTTCCCTTTGCGTGTTTCATTAATCCTGTTTGTGAGCCTCACAAAAATGCTCACCTGACAATTTCCCAGATTTGTGTCCATAGAGCATCACGGACTCGTTCTGAGCATTTCTGCCTCAAATCACGATCATTACAACTGCGTTCTTAAGTTAGCATGTCAGGCAAGCTAGCTTTTGTTTATTTCCCCATGGTAATTCTGTCAGATACCAGTAGATGGAGTGCTACCACAAAAATCCTGATGAGGAAACACTTGACTGAGAGAAAGCCATGTGTGGGTTTTAATAAAAACATGTGTGTGTGTGTGTGTATATATATATATATAATAACCAGTTATAAAGTAAAGGTACAAGAGCCTGTTTAAAGGCCAATAACAATACAAATAATGCATAATGTCTGTCCTTTAACCTTAATTTTTCATGCAAACTACTTAACATACAGTGAAAGTCAAAGAAATTATTATCTCAAAGTTTCAGCTAGTGCGCGTTACAAAACATTGCATGTCAAAGACTGTCATTCCCAAATCCTCTTAGGAACAATTACGTGTAAAATTCACACAAAAAGGCGCATTGTCGCCATTCTCAGCCCCGTAGAGGTGCCATTATCCGGCGGAGATCCCTGGAACATGCTTGCGTGTAAATGTATGCAGCTTGCTTCTGCGGGCGAGCTTATTCATGTGCCACTTGCCTTCCAGAGATTAGGGTGTGCTCTGATTGAACCCCTGCGCTGCTGCTGTTTTTATCACAGCTATCAATAGGCCAACTCTCAATTTACTAGTGAGGATCAAGACTGGGGCTGAGGAAGCAGCTAGAATGTTAATCATGATTTTAAAAAAGGTCAGCCCAAAAGGAGCGAATCCTGGAAAAAATGATTCAAAAACAACTGCACACAACTGTCCTGATGTACAAAACTACAAGCTGCCCCTTTTTGTTCCATTGTATTATTGGGTGCCGGCTATTGCGCTCAGTGGTTGGCTGGTTCTATCACAGCAGTGACCATCCACCCTTGCTGATGTAGCCACATTTCAACTGGCCCTGGCTCCCTCAGAGGCGAGTTCACTTAAAGCCTCTTTGGATAGTGCTGGTGTGTCTTCCATATTCAGGTCTAGCTTTGGCTCCAGAGCTCTGCTACGTGCCAGTGCACGTTAACGCCTCAATCACAATACATGGCAAGGCAAGCAAGGCAAATTTATTTGTAGAGCACAATTTGTTACGCGAGCAATTCAAAGTGGCTTCACACAACAGGAAGAAAAAATTTATTAAAATACAACAAAGACGTAAGAGATGAGAATCACCCAATACTATAATGTTAACAAAGAAATTTTAAAGGTGCCATTTTTCAGGCTATCCGTCAAAATGTTTTAGAGACATAATCAGAATCAGAAGAATAAGAATCAGAAAGAGTTTATTGCCGGTGTCAATGAACAATTACACAAACAAAGGAACTTGTCTCGGCTTAAGGTTCACATAAAACATACTGAGGCAAATAAATAAACAAACATATATTCAATCAAAAAGGGCATGCATTAAGAACAACTTAAAAATTACTATCAAATGAAAATAAAAAATAGGCATTTTATGTAACTCAAAGAGTTACAGTTAGATTATTCAGTTTGAGGTGCAGAGTGACAGTGCAGTGATGATGAATATTTGCAGTTAAAGTGACAGGTGTTTAGAAGTGTTCATGAGTCAACAGCAGGGGGAAATAACTATCCTTGTGGGCGGGGGTTCTGGTCCGGATGGACGTAGCCTCCTGCCTGAGGGGAGTGGTTCAAATAGACCATGTCCAGGGTGAGAGGGTGCAGCTGTGATCCAACTGCTCGTTCCCAGACCCCTGGAGACGTACAGGTCCTGCAGAGATGGAAGTCTGCAGCTGATCACCTTCTGAGCAGAAGCACAGCAATGCACTGTAGTCTCTGTTTGTCCCTGGCTGTGGCTCCAGCGTACACAACGGTGATGGAGGAGGTGAGGATGGACTCAATGATGGCCGTGTAAAAACTGCACCATCATCTGCACTGGCAGCTTGGTTTCCTCAGCTGCCGCAGGAAAGTACATCCTCTGCTGGGCCCTTCTTGATGAGGGAGCTGATGGAGGGCTCCCACTTGAGGTCGCTGAGTGATGGTGGTGCCCAGGAAGCGGAAGGAGTCCACGGTGGTGATGGGGGAGTCTGTCATGACGAGGGGGGCTGGGGCTGTGGCTTTCTTGAAGTCCACGATCATCTCCACTGTCTTCTGGGCGTTGAACTCCAGATGGTTACCGCTGCATAAAAGAGAAGAGTGCAAAGAAAAGCATTTCCAGTCATATGCACAGCCAAACAAAACAGTTTTTAGCTTAGATTTGAACAACGCCAGAGTAGAGCCTGTCTCACATCCTCAGGAAGACTGTTCCAGATTTAGCTGCATAAAACTGAAACTCAGATTTCCCATGTTTAGTCCTGACTCTGGGAACCAGCAGGAGGCCGGTCCCTGAGGTCCTCAGAGTCCGAGATGGTTCATATGGCACTAACATGTCCGAGATATTCTTTGGTGGTTGCCGATGGAGAGACTTGTATCACAAGCAGAGCTGCTTAGAAGTCTATTCTCTGAGCCACAGGGAGCCAGTGCAGAGACCTGAGCACAGGACTAATGTGATCGTACTTCCTGGTTCTAGTCAGGACCCAAGCAGCAGTGTTCTGGATGTACTGCAAGCTTTTTTAACAGCTGTTTTACAGAGGCCAGTGAGCAGGCCATTACAGTAGTAATGATGTTACTGATGTTATTGATTTTGACTTGGCTGTTAAAATTCAAGTCTGAGTTCATTATTACCGCAGATTTCTAACTTGATTTGTAGGTTTTAAAGCGACACTCTGGAGGTGACTGCTAACACTTTCTCTGTTTCTGTGGGCCAAAGAAATGATGATTTCAGTCTTGTCTGAAATCATTGTTCAGCTAGAGAAAGTTGTTTTGCATCCACACACTGATTTGTTGGAATGCAGTGACAGAGTGAATCCACTGGTCCATATTCACCTGCCGTCAGTGAAACATAGATCTGAGTGTCGTCTGCCATAATTGTGATCGGACACATTTTCGCTGCGTATCAACTGACCTAACGGCAGCATGTAGAGGTTGAACAGAAGGGATTCGGAGGATTGACCCTTGAGGCACCCCACAGGTCAGGGGCATCTGGTCTGAGACACAGTTACCAATTTCAACAAAGTACTTCCGCGTCTTCCAGAGAGCACTTTAACCAGTTTAGTGCAGAGCCAGTGATGCCCATTCAGTCCTCTAGTCTCTGTAAGAGGATCCCATGATCGACAGTGTCAAAAGCAGCACTCAGATCTAACAGAATTAAGACTGAGGCTTTGCCCGCGTCAGTGTTCAGGTGATGTCATTTGTCACCTTGACAAGAGCAGTCTCAGTGCTGTGATGAGGTCTAAAACCTGACTGGAAAACATCAAATGAGTTGTTTATTAAGAGGAAATCCGTGAGCTGTTGGTAAACAACCTTTTCAAGGACTTTGCCCCATATGGCAGTTTTTGTCAATTACAAGGTGCAAAGTGAGTCAGCTCTACATGTGTAGGTGGTTTTTAGGATTATTTTTTGCATTATAGAATTTATAGCCCTGAAACTTTGTCATTAAAGAATAATGCAAAGTCCATTATACTTGGATGTGGAAATGAGTTCTAACCGGCAGCCGAGCTGGAGTGTTTGTTAATCTGTTTACTGTGGCAAACGAGACAAGCGAAAATGTTACTACACAGCTTACAGTTCTACTTAAAATGGGGGTTTTACATGTAAACTTTTCTCTGTAAATCTCTTTTTGAACCTGGAGCTTTTACTTTCGCCATTTTTTGTTCGGCCGGCCAATGGTGTCGAGAACATTCAAAACCCTACCTGTAATAAAGTTCAAAAAATCATTTACATTAGAACATGAGACATTGTTTATCATTCTCCATAAACAGTTTTTCTGTGCTGTTGCATTTATGTGTCTCTTCCTCCGAACAACTGCAGGACAGGTCAAAAGAAGACGCAGAAATGATCAGACAGAGCAACATTGACCACATTGACGTTTGAAATATTAACCCCTTTTTAATGAGAAGATCTAGAGTGCGCCCTCTGCTGTGTGTGGGGCCATGCTGCTGAGTAAGACCGAAAGTTTCAAGGACAGCATGAAGCTCTTTAGCGTGTTTCTGTCACAGATATTATCAACATGAACATTGAAATCACCTGTTACGAAAAAACCATCAAAGTTTGTGCATACAACTGAAAAGCGTCTCAGTAAAATCATCAATAAAACTTTGGCAGTGCTGGGGAGACTTGTATAAAACAATGAAGAGAATCGATGGAGACTGTTTTAGCTAAATTTTAAAGGATACGTACTCAAATGTTGAAAACACCTTAAAGGACAACCTTGTGGGTAAAACTATTTCATCTCTAACAAAAGCACACACACCACCTCCCTTTTTGTTTTCTCGTGTTTCAGATTCAAACATAAAGTTGGGTGGAGCAGATTCTATTAGAACTAAATTTCCAGTGTTTTTGTCAAGCCATGTTTCAGTTAAAAATATAAAATCAAGATTATAAGAAGAAATACAATTATTATTAAGAATGATTTGTTACATAAGGATCTGACATTTAGCACAGCAAGTTTCAGGCTAGTTTCAGTAGGACTGGGCATTATCTTTTCACAGGGAATTTTAATAAAATTTCTCAGATTGGGCAGCCTGACATTTTGTTTTTACGGGTTGGTTTGATTTTTATTATGACAACGCTGAGACCGGCAACGCTGAGACCCAGTGCATCCTAGCTATGGGAGATACCAGGTGAAATGGGGGATAGGTGGGGGGCTTTTGCTGGTGTAGCAGCAGTCAGGGGAGAGTTCATCATCGTTGATCAGAACTCTTGATCTTATTATATTAGGCGTGAGTGGAGCCATCTTAATGCCTGATTTGATCAGATATTAGAGATGGCTGGGAAGGCCCCTGGGTGAGAGTGGAGATGGAAAGGAGAGTGAGGAGTAGTGGGAGTAGATGTTGCAGGGGGGACCCAGGGCTGCTCTGTCAGGGATGCTGCAGGGCCTGTCACAGCTGGGTCCAAGGCCTTTGATGAGGACTGATGAGGAAAGAACTGAAATGACTCCTGCGCTGGCCGTGGTGAAGAATGTTGTGGTGCTACTGCTGATGAGTTCGTAACTATCCATCCATCTTCTTCTGCTTATCCAGGGCCGGGTCGCGGGGGCAGCAGTCTAAGCAGGAACTCCCAGACTTCCCTCTCTCCAGACACTTCCTCCAACTCCTCTGGGGGGATCCCGAGGCGTTCCCAGGCCAGCCAAGAGACATAGTCCCTCCAGCGTGTCCTGGGTCTTCCCCAGGGCCGAAACACCTCCCCAGGGAGGCACCCAGGAGGCATCCGGAACAGATGCCCGAGCCACCTCAGCTGGCTCCTCTCGACGTGGAGGAGCAGCGGTACTTCGAGCTCCTCCCGTGTGACTGAGCTCCTCACCCTATCTCCAAGGGGGGGCCCAGCCACCCTGCGGCGGAAACTCATTTCGACCTCTTGTATCCGCAATCTTGTCCTTTCGGTCATTACCCCCAAACACAACTAATATTTTCTTAATAAAATCTAAATTGTACCTGTATTATACTTTTTAATCATAAGGCCGAGCTCAGCAATTCATAAAAAATATGTTTAGTAATTACAAGTTTATAGTGCTGTGAGATGTGACTAAAGGTAGAATAAAGAAGAAACGAGAATAAACTTCTAGTTTATCCTCAGCTTTATCTGCATTAATGTAATTTATCCGCGCCGCTACGCAACGTTTTAACCTCTCTTTATTTTAATGCATTGGTCTTGGATGTTAGATGCATTATGTACTGGAAAAATAATTGTTGTGAGTGCTGTGTGTCAATAAACATGAAATAATTGGTACTAACATACACTAGCTTAGTTTTACTAAGACTGTCTGTTTAACGTAAAAGCTACCACCAATGGACAAAAATGTGGTTTATCACAAGATCAACTCAACTGCCATTTTGTTTTCACCTGGGTCTGTGTTCTTTCTTGTCCAATCTTCTTGCACTAAAGTGTTCTTGGAGCCAAAAGCGTGGTTTGGTAGCTAGAACCACTCACGGCTCTATTTGAAACACTTAAATTGACCGGTACGGTTCACTTAAGACAGTACTAATCCACTCCAAAGATGTGACGTCTGTAGTAGCTTTGTTTCTGTCTGAAACACACCCACAACGACACATTTAAAGTGCCTGTGACAGGTTAGACTAATTTTACTAAAACACAAAATGGATAATGATATTTATGATTTAGCACACAGAAAAAATGATCTCTCTTTTTGTTTAGGTTTATAAATTAGCTTACTGATCATCCCACTAAGAAACTGCAAAAATGTCTAGCAACCATGCTGTACATTGGGCCAAAACTCCTCAAATATCTCAGACAAGTTCCTATGTTTGTGAATTTTGTTCATTGACAATGGCAATAAACCCTTGCTGATTCTTTCTGACACTAACATTAACATTAATATTTAAGGGAATTTGTTTTTGGAGTCTCGCATCAATTTATATTTAAAACAGGTAATATCCTACTGTATACATTACATACATAGACCTCATTCATAATCTATTTTATTTATTGCCTCTTATTGTTTAGTTAACTTACATGTTTTTTTTTGTAAACTTCCAATACTACAATGCATTTAGAGTACACAACATGGACCCCCATTTAAACTGAAACTCGTTGACAAATCAGAGGCTGTTATGCTAATTTCTAATTCCTGGCACACGTTTGCACGATGGTGCGTTCAAGGGCGCTGTTAAGATTCCTCACCGCAGACGGGATTGTGATTTAGGAGCCTGATCCATTCTAAGTGCCGCAGGCTAACTTCCCCCTTGTCTTTGAGCAGGCGCCGCACCCGTGTTTAAAGCTAATGGAGTAAGCTAGACTGTCAGGATGGAGGTAGAGATAAGTTCAACAGCAAGAGACTTCTTCAAAACGATAGGAGGAAGCACAAGATTATAAATACATGTTACAAAGTTTGCACCTCAAAAACAAACCTGATGTAGTACAAAGAAATTATCTTCATACACACACGTGTTTTATATCTGGTTGTCTTTGTAACCAGGAAGTGCTCCTTGGTGTTTTTAAAGTTCATACACCTTGCGCTTCGAGGAAACTGCTGTTGTGATTGAATTGAATCTCCACTATACACATTATTTCAAAGCTTAAAGTGAAGCCTAAATGAAAGATTCTCACGTTTAACTAATTATTACTTTGTTTGGCGGGATAGAACCTGTGGTAAATATTTACCATAGGTTTACATTAGTCAAGTTGCAAGAAAAAATTTAAGTTGAAAATGATTGGAAGTAGAGCTGAAGCCCTCTGTGATGTCATCAATAAGAGATATTCCATCATAAATGCAGAGCCAGTAGGCTTGTTAGCAGTAGCAGCTGAAATCTCTGCCTGGATTGTTGGTGAGGGGCAGCGAAACTGCCTGGAGTCAACTTGAACACTCCTCGAGGCCAATAACAGAGAGGCAGTCTCAGATCATGCAGCGTCACGGTGAATAGACAGATCTTGCATTTCTTTGAAGTGTGGAAATTTTTTAAAAAAAAACTTGTGAATGCTCCTGTCTCCCTCACACACCACGGACTGACACACACAGAGCAAAAAACAATGAGCTCACAATAAAGTTTAAGCTTTATCTATGGTGAAAATTATTTTTGGCACATCAAGATCATATATTACTTATGCTGACTGTATTGTGCAACATCCTGGGCCTTTCCTGTCTCATTTGGACCATCTGTGATAACATTAAAGTAGACAGATGATGATAAAGAGAGAGGAGGAGGAACAGTGTAGATCAAAACAAATCTGGCCCAATCAGCTGTCAGTGCTGTCTCCTCATGTGTTACACAGCACTGCATTTCCCATCATGCATTTAGGCTTTGTAGTCCTTGAAGGCACTGCAATTGCTTTTCACCTTAAGCCGCCTCGATTTCGTGATATTACAGGGGCTGGTGCACATGTGTCGTAGGGCCGTCCGCCCTTATCTGAGGCCTGAGTTACAATGTCCTATAATCATCTATGGATGTAAATGGGTTCAGTGAAATAATAAAACATCTTTAGGAGCAGATTGGACATTGTTGTTATTTCCAGGTAGAAGGTTGTATGTTGAGAGAGCAACCTGACCTGAAAACTGACCAGAAAACTATTAGTTTTGCCTGTATTGTCTCGCCTTAAATACTTTCAGAGAAAGTAAAAGTCTTTCACCAAGATTTTTTTTTTTTAAACATGATGGGAAAATCAGTCTTCAATAGGGGCCCACATAATCCACTAAAAGCACAAAAACATGCCGAGATAGACGGCAAAAGGGCATGACACCTTATTGTGTAGCACCGCCATCCCCGCACCAGCCACATGGAGGGAACACTAACCAACTTGACCACTGCAACGAATACAGTTAGCCAGTTAGCTTTACACATTCAGGTACATGAACAATGAACTGTACGCCAACTCACCCACGATGCCCGCAACGTTATACCTGCCACAGGACTTTATGCTGTCATGTGGCACAATGTGCCTAATCACTGTCTACCAGGCTCCAGAGCCCAGGCTCTGACGTCAGACTCTTTGGCGCTTGACGTCATGGGTGCTGACGTTGTTGTTGTTGTTGTTGTTGTTGTTGTTGTTGTTGTTGTTGTTGTTGCTATTAATGACGGTGATGATGGTTAATGATGGTTGGCTGCCAACTGAAAAGGTGCACTTATTGCCATCCACTGTATTTGTACGTCTTCTGTAGTTGTACGTCTTCAAAGCTCGTGCTCCATGCCACACCGTCAAAAAATAATAAACTCTGAATCATGGTATAGCAGTGCTCTATTTAAAGGTGCCCCCTAGTGGTGGGAAATGGCAGGCGCGCACAGCTACACACGGTAAAAGTATATCTTAACATTGTAATGGACCAGAGGACTCTTCCCCACACCACAATACAAGAAAACATGTATTTCTATGATGATGTTGATTTGATGTGTGGCTGAGAAACTCTAGATCAGTGGTCCCCAAACTACGGCCCGGGGGCCGGATACGGCCCACCTCCACATTTGAACAATACAAGAGACGCATTATTCATGCTCATATGAGTCATAGATTCTGCTCTGACAACTGAAGCTGAACTTTTACCCAAGACTGTGCACGGCACAACACAAACTTTCTTTCTGTGAAGAACCCAGAGAGGGTTATTTAATTTTTATTGATTTCATGAATAGTGTTATTATATATTTCCTGAATTATTTTTTTCTGTGAAGAACCCAGAGAGGGTTATTTGATCTCGGAAAGGGTTATTCATATTTGGTTATATGTGGCTTTCTGGAAAACAATACATGTTTACATTTAGGCACCCCTGCCATCGTCACACTTTTTTTCTGGTTCAAACTGACCCTGGCCCCAAATCAGAGAAGGGAAAAGTTATGTGGCCCTTACAGGAAAAAGTTTGGGGACCCCTGCTCTAGATGAACATCGTCTCAGATGGTCAGCCCACCCGATTCAGGACCCCCAAAGAAAAATTAGAACAAGCCTAAGATTGAAGGAGCTCAGAGAAGATTGTTGAGGTTATGACGAATATGTGAGCTAGGCACGAAATGTCTACTCAAGTAAAAGTGCAGTTAGATGGCTAAAAATGCACTCAAGTACAAAATTGTATTAAAGTTAAAAAGTACACATGAAAAATGCAAAATTACTACTCAAAGGTCTTGTAAATGTTGTTGTTAGTAGACGCATTTTAGATCAGTTTTAGAGACAAAACTTCAATCAAACTTTGTCAAATTTAATTTTGTAATTTTAAACCTCAGTCCGCATATACTGTCCTGTCCAATCAGAGCAGGTGCTGTGCAGTTATTTTTGTATATTGATGTAGAAAGAAGCAGAGATATCAGTGAGACAACCATGGTTTTGGATGATTAGGATTAGTCCTGTACTAAGTAACTTCTATGATTTTAAATGTAATGAAGTACAATTACATGCTAAAATTATGCTTAATCACTAGAACATGAAGAGGGTTAAAACATCTAAATTGCGGTAACGTGAGTATTTGTAGTTACTTTCCACCCCTGGTTATAACCAAATAAGAGGAGGAGGAGGAGGAGGTGGAGGGGGAGGAGGAGGAAGAGGAGGAGGAGAACAAGACACAATTTGAGCTAGATTCAGCAACAGCTGCAAGACCTATAAATGTTTGGCTTAAAAGGGTTGTTTCCAGCTTTTCCAAAGGTTTACCATTTTTTGTTAATTTCATATGAAACTAAAAACATATGTAGCACATTAAAAAATAAAACACGAAAAGCATAAACCATTACTGAAATAGAGAATATCTTATGTGAGTACAATGCTTAAAAGGAAAATAAAGTTGGATTACATTCTTGCAATAATTAATAAAGCAACATTTCAACAGCAAACTTAGCTCCTCCTCCTTGTGCGAGTGTGTCATGGAACTATTATATTATCCATGGTGTGTGTGTGAGGTGAAGGGGGCTTAGTTCTCTGCCTCACTTCCTTTTGCGCTCTCTGCTTTCCTCTGTTTCAAGATGAAACCTTGGATTTTGACCAGTAAAGCAGTCCTTAAAGTAGCTCCTACACACACCAAACTACAGTCTTTGAACTTAACAAGAGTTTGACGGATCGTACTGAAGGATTTGTTCATATCTAATTCTAAGCCAGATTTATTATAGGTTTGACTCCCCAAACATTATGCTAAATTTGAATATTCACAAAAAATTTCAGTCAAATCGAATTACCTCAAATAATAAATAAGCTTTCCAACGTCCTCTGTAAAAAAAAAAAAAAATTCCAAGGAGGGAGCGAGACGTTTGGGGACATGTGCTCACATTATGTGTGACAGACGTGTTTTGAGCGACAGAAAAACGCCCAGTGCCAACACGGGGTTAACCTCTAGATACGAGAGAGCACTGTAGGAGTGGGTCAGCCTGCCTCTGTGTCCCCCACACATGTCTGCCCCGGGTTTAGAACGAGTCATGGCTTTGGGTTCTATATGCACAATATGTGCTCTGTCCCTCCGTGTGGCTCTGGTGCCTCTAGCCCTCCGCTGACCCTTCTCTGTTCCTCCTCTGTCCCTCCTCTGTCCCTCCTCTGTTCCTCCTCTGTTCCTCCTCTGTCCCTTCGCATGCGCTTCTGTCCTGATTCCCTTTGTGCTCGTCTCCTCCTACCCTTTTCGAGTCTAACTTTTAAACTTGCTCTGCCTCGCTAATTTGGCGATATTAACATTATCTGAAAAATATGAGAAGAGAATGTGTGCATTTGCTCCCTAGTTGCGTTGATCCGATGCGCTTTTCATGTAAAATGGAAAACATAAACCCAACGGTTCGAGTCAGCACCGCACGGAAAGCAGCCTGTGTGTCGCCGCAGACCCGCACTGGTACGTGAGTGCATCCTCTCCTTGAAACGCCTCTTTCGCCGTAGTGAAGCGCCAATTCTGCGCTGTCCCACTGCAGACAGGTGACTGCCCTGTCTGCGTTGGAGAAGAGACAGAGGGGGGGCAGAGCACTCAGAGCAGTTGTGCCTTTTCTTCATAGCTTCATGCACAAACCAAAGAAAGACTAATGAATGACACTGAAAATGAATGTTATTTAGCCTATTTAAACTCTGATTATAACAGATATTTCAGGCTAATAGGAGATTTTAATCATTTTATCATGCTTTATTTTTTTCGTGGCTGTGGGGGGCATGAATAAATTTTTTATCTCCCAAAGGGGGCGCGCCAGAAAAAGTTTGAGAAGCTCTGCTCTAAACTAAAACTAAATATTACTAAAACTAGTAATATGGGCCAAATATTCCACCAAACTATTACAAAACCAGCCAGTTACACCCGCAAGCGGCAATGAAGGGCCTTGATCCACGCTAAACCTGTTGTTTGCATGTAAATTTGCTTGACCACACGGACTTATTATGAAATAGACTAAAATTCTAGCGAATAGGTCTTTTAAATAGGACCTATTCGCCTATTTACTTATATTCGGGGAATAATGAAAAAAATCTTGAAAAAATTGCATAAATGTTTTTTTCATCATTTGACACTCATTTTAACCCTCCGAGGCTATTGCAGTTGCTCCTCCCCACATGTTAAACTGAAGACTTAATTCTTGGACACACTGCAAAGGACTACAACAACACTTGACACGCCCTATCACATTAAAAGTCCTATCTGGGCAACCACAGGAAACGCGGGCGCACTATCAGCCCATTTATCAAAGCGCTGGCTGCTCTGGAGTGTTGTGCATATTTGTCTTAGCCGTGCTCAGTTTACAGGATGGGCCGCGATAACTCATCCACACTCCACAAGCCTGACACAAGGGCTGCTGCTTTTATTTTTATTTATTTTTTTTATCTCAAAACTGAAACACAGGAAGCCAGCAGAGGTTTGTGTGCAGTGCGAGTCTGCCCCCGAGTGACCAAACCAGGAATAGCATCAGAGCAGACAAGGATTGACAAGACTGATCAAACCTGAATGAACAGAAGAGACATCCAAGTATGATTTAGGCCTTTGTGACCTTCCATACAACATTATTTTACATTTTTGCTGCTGTATTAACATTTGAAGGATTATTCAGTTATGTTTTACACTCCTTACACTTCAAATTCCAGCAATATATTTCAAATAAGATCATGTTTCATCTTTCAATAACATGACCAATAAAATGACCAGTAAACCACAAAAAAATTATATATGTTCTATATTTTTGGCTATGTTTAGCCAAATGCTGAAATTGCAGTACACTCTAGTGACTTAAAAGTTCCAGAATGTTTTTTCAAAACAGATCAAAGTTATTTGAAGTTTCTACCTGTTGTTTAATGAATATTAATTAAAAGAATAATTAGCAAATAATTAAAACAAGATTACTTTTGTCATTTGATCAACATGTTCATTCATGAAGAGAGACAAAAGTATTGAAATGTGTGTTTGTAATACCAAACAATAAATCCATTTATATAGATATCCATTGCTAAAATTAAATTCTCCAAACTATCTAAAGTTTATAAGGCCTCAAATCTGCTTGGAGACCAGGGCAAGAATTCTACATGGTTTTGTATCACGGCCAACGTTACTGTGTGGATCAGAAACATGGACTATTTCAAAACAAATGATAGATTGTTAAAGGCATTTGAGGGTTTGGGAATTATGTTAAATATTACATGGATGGAAAAGGTTATCAGCAAAGAAATAAGAAGACAAATTGGCCTTGAAGATGATCTCTTCAACATCCAGAAAAGAAAACAGATGTTTTGTCCACATTGCCCGTCAGAGAGGAGAGCCGCAAAGATCGGGACCTCTATTCAGTAGTCAGAGAACATTGGACAATGGACAGGAATGAACTACGTCAGTGCGATGGGAAAAGCTGTGAGCAGAGACGACTGGTGAGGTGTGGCGTCCAACCCTACACAGGCCAGAACACGATGATGATGATGATGATGATGATGATAATGATGAACAATAAAATTGTATTGTTTACCTATGGATTTGATGTCTGCACATTAAGAAAATATGCAAAAATAATGATGTATCTATTTTTTCTGCAAGTTGCTAAAACGTGACAATACTTTGTGTTGCTTGTACCGCTCCTTCAGAGATGACTTCGTTTTTTTGTTTTTTGTCCTTTAAAATTACAATGTCCCATATAATATTTCTCATGATTGCATACATATTTACATGTTTTATATTGTATTATTCGGTGTGTTAAATAATATTCCTCTCAAAACATTGTATTTTTATATTCAAAATGACAAATGAATCTTGCATAATTTCTTGTTCGAATGGTTGGATTTGCTGAAAATATTTGATCAAATCTTTCTATCAGGCCTGAGGTAAAACCGTGTACAGTATTTCATGCCATTTATGAATGATATTATAATTATGAATTCAAGATTGATTACAATGTGTATATAATCTTCAGTTCTGGTTTGCTGGAGAGCATTTCATTCATAACAGACGGCTCTTAATGTAGGATACTAAATGTGTGAGTGAGTGTTGGCATTGTATATGGACTTTATTACAAAATGATATAAAGTTGGACATTTTAATGGGCACAACAGCACTCGACTACAGTGAGGAAAGTAAGTATTTGAACACCCTGCGATGTTGCAAGTTCTACCACTTAGAAATTATGGAGGGGTCTGAAATTTTCATCGTAGGTGCATTTCACCTATCCATAATTTCTCATTTATAATCCATAATTCACCCCTCCATAATTTCTAAGTGGGAGAATTTACAAAATCGCAGTGTGTTCAAATACTTACTTTCCTCACTGTAGCTCAGTATTATAGTCAGTACTTCCTGAGCTGTCAGTGAACAGTAAGTTTTATGGATGACTTTACAAGGCCGAAGAATACTTCACCAAAGGGATGCATTTTTACTTTAATTACGGAATAAACATGTTCAAACACCCTTCACCCTTCAGACAGTCTACTTTTAAGAAGTGTTGTTTATTAATTTAATTGTTTATTTTGATTTTAAATTGTAACAGTGTCTCCACAGTCCTATGCGAACCGCCATGGTCTATTTAAGCGGGCCCTGAGAGGTCTAGCTTCTAAAGTGGTCTTGCCCTCCGTTGGCTCCTGGTGCATCGTACACTGTAACTGAGGAGCAAAGCTCGACAGGGGCTGCAGGCTCACTGCAACGGTGACAGGCTGAGGTGGGGGCGAGGCCAGAGGTTAGACTACTCATTTTAAAACAGATAATCATATGTACAATTTTGCTATCAGTTTCATCAGTTTTTAAGTTTATATTTTTTTTTCTACATTCACTGGTGGTTTAATCTAAACTCTTTGAAATACTGTTGCTCACATAAGGAAATTCCACTAGGAAATGCCATAACTCATAGTATTACTTGAGAAATAAAAATATATGAAATCACCTTTGTTCTTTATTTTCAGCAGATTTTTTCACTTTTCTTCACGAATTGACACTCGATTGGTGTAAAAGTTGTATTTATATTTAGTTTTAAACAGCGCTTTAAACTTTTTTTGTTGGGTCACAGCATGAAATGGGGACGAGGCAGAAGGGAGGCCATGCAGTCAATTGTTTAAAGCCGGGATTAGAACTCATGACACTGCGGCCGGCTGCACATGGAGCCTGGCATATGTGCTGCCACCTTAACCACGCGGCCACCGGGCAGCACAAAAAATAAAATAATTCAACCATATAAAGTCAATAATAGACAAACATGTCATGCCCTTTTATGTCGACTACAGTTTAAAAAAATTGGGCAGTCTGACCGCTCACTTTAAATAAGGAACTTTACTTTTGTGTAACTTGGGTCATAATGGTTACGCAGTGCACCTTTATGCATGTGCAAATAAATAACAGTATATATGAATAATAAACAAAAACAGGACAGATTTGAATTTTTTAAGTTTATTTGATTTGGGTGACAAAATGAGTCTAAATTGCATTGGTCATTGAATCACCCAATAACATGTGGAAAAATAAAAACAACTGAGAGAAAAACAAATTAGTAATCAGTAGATCTTTGTTAAAGGCGTGTTTGGTTCCACAATTATATTTTCTGTCTTGTTTTATGGTTAAACACAATCGAGGCATTAGAAAAACACGTAAAAATCTAGGTAAAACTTAATTGAACAGTAAAAATTAAAATTATTCTTATACACACTGTCAAAACAGTTGAAAATATGAACATATTTTGGAAAAACAAAGTCCAATATAAGTCTATTAAACTGCCATAAATACATGCACATAAAATATCTGAAAAGTTAGTTCAAAATGTTGCAAGTAACTATATTTATAATTGCATTAATAATAGTACAGAATCTCTGTGCACATTTGGTCTGTAAGGATGGAACTTATAGGGGGAAAATGACAGGTGCACTGTTACCGCTTTGCCTTGAATGTTCCACAGTATGGCATTAAACTTATCTATCCTGCGTGTTTTTTGTGGCTATAACATAAAGTGAAAAAACTACAGTCTTACTGTGAGTGAGGTCCCATTTATAAAAATGTACGCACCAAACTGAAATGTCCTTGAACTCGCTCACAAAAGTGTAAATTTCCTCGCTTTGAGCAGAGATCACCTTCTGCCTCATCTCTGAAGCCCCCACAGGCAGAGTTCAGAGTTTTTAGACCGGACTGCAGATTTTCATCTAAAGCTGTCTTTTGGTGACATCAAGGTTTTCCACTTGCATAACATTTTTGTACACAAGCGATATAAATGACACCCCTGAGCTGTAGCGTGGTCTGGTGGCTGCTTGTTTCCATGGAGATGAATACGTTCAATGCCATTCTGTTGGCCCCTGACCAGAAAAGATACAGTTGTGTAGCTTTAAAGAAAAGTCAGTTGCTTTTGAATCTAACTAGTCCTACTGTTTCTCAGTCCTGGACATACTCTTACTTTACTGTACAGATCCGAACCCTAACCCTCTGGTTTATGTTTCGCGGCAAATTTTGTGTATTGTGAGAACAATTAATTCAAGTCGATTGAGTCTTAATAGACGTTGTTGACGTGGCGTTACCCCAGAAAAGTAAACAAATCATTGTATAGATGTTAAAATAGAGCAGGCAACATTAGCATAGAGGTTAGGCTGCATTTACTCTTGTTGTTGAACAGTGTGAGACAGAGCAGCTCTTCTACATTAAAAAGAATGGATTGCTTCTTCCACAGAGGTCCCTCAGACACTGACTGTATCTTTAACACAATTCCACAGTGCGTGGTTCTAAGCGTAGGAGCCCAGGGTCTGCTCAGGGTCCGTGCTGGACAGGAGGACGCACAAGCGCTTGGACAGCTCAGGGCCCACTCTGCGCACGGTGGACGTCACCCCCTCACCGCGCCGGATCTGGATCTCCGACAGCAGCGCCATCTTGTCTTTCTCTGTCCGACACATGCTGTAGGCCTGGACACACAAGAAGAACTAGAATTTAACACGACAGGATTTAGTTCCAAGTGGTTCAAATACCAATCAAATACTGTGTGTGCAGTAAAGAAAACAATAAACCAAAAAAAATAAATACAAGACACTCAACTGAAAGAATCTCATATGAATGGTACGAAATTGGATCTTCCCTAAATAGTCTTAGAATAATCTTGAGATATAGACCAGTGGAAGCAAAATGCCTGCATTCTAAAGGTTTGTACATCGGCTCCAAAGCATTTTTAGTGGGAGTGCGTTGGCCTCCAAACATCACAATCTATGAAGAACCATGGCTCTCAGAAAACACAACCATAAATAGAAGTGTTTAACCTAGGCCCAAGATCAACGTTAGCAAATAGCCCTGAAATTAGCATACAGGTTTAGGCTTTCTGTTCAATCAATCAAACTCGGTCACATGTTTGTGCTTACTTCCAGTCACATATTTGGGCTTACTCCTGGTCACATGTTTGGACTTACTGTCGGTCACATATTTGGGCCTACTGCTGGGCACATATTTGCGTTTACCATTGATGGTTGATAAATGAGGGCCACCATGAGTAAGTGACACAAGCTTTATGTTGACAATATGAAATATCTGAACATGTGTCTCGAAATTCAGCTTTACTCATTTTGTGTCGCTCCATTGAAAATACCAGACTATGTTCATTATATAATGTTTTGTCTTTCACATTACATAAACTTCAAATCATAAATAAGATATTAAATGCAGACAGTTCCACTTAAAGTTACTCTAACTGGAGTAATTTCTTGGCCCACTACTTAGTATCTTCACTCGAGTAATATCACTTTGAAGTAACTTTACTCTAACTTGAGTACACTTTTTGGCTACTCTACCCACCTCTGCCAGTGATTGTTGCAGTGAGCGTCCCTACCTGTGTGAGCAGTCGGGGCGAGGGGTAGCACGCGAGCACGGCCGACGCCATGTCCGCGCTGACCCTGTGGAGCTGCTGCACCTGCCTCCTCCACACCTGCAGGAGACCCTTCCCAGTACGCTCCACCTTCTGCCCCCCCGCCCACTCGCTTTCCAGGTAGAATGAGAAGCCGCTGTTGTCCCGCTCGCGCCTGCGACCACAAACAAGGAGACATTATGCTTTTATCATAATCATAATTTTTCATTTTGGATCCATTATTTTAGAACCATACATGTTTAACTCAGTCTTAATTTGTCAAATATCACAGTTAAGTCCAGGATGTGGGCGGGGATAGGGGTTAGGTGAAAACAGGAATTTTCTGAGCACTTGAGCCTCAGTTTCAGGACAATACAAGATTAACATTAAAAAACATGCAAGAATCAATCTAAATACAATTCTGAGGAAACTAATGTCGAGGAAACAGTTACAATGAGGTTAAAAGCTCATTAAGTTTATGTTACATAATATGTCCCCTTTAAATGCATGACCGGTTTTCATGTTTTTCAAAATGTACTTTATTTTCTGGAATACTATCTTTGTTAAATATTGATCATAGTTTTTCCATCAGTCAAGAAGCAATTTGTGAGTAAAAGTTTAAAAGAAAAATTCAGTAAGTAGCACAGAAAAGAATCTCTCTCGCTGCGTTATAAATACACATAATTCAATACAAAAAGCAGCAACAATTTTTGCGCAAGGAATACAAAAAAAAACCAAACAATCAACCAAATTGAAGAACACATAGTATGCATTATTTGTATTGTTTTTCTTTTAAACATGCTTTGGCATCTCTTCGTTTCAAATCTGCTGGCAGAAGGGGGAAAAGAGAGACGACTGTGGAGCTCTGCATGATCATCATTTATGCTTAGAAACAACTGAATCTGATTAAATTTTATTAAATGCACAGCCCTGCTTTTATTGTTTTCTTTTACGCTTGATTATATTTTATTTATGGAGTATTACAACCTGACATTAATTCATTTGCAGCGTAAGATCAATAGAGTGTGAAAAGAGCTATAAAAACTACTACAAAAACAAAACAAAAAACATAAAAATAACTGCTTGTTCAGCTTTCATTGCCGAGCTGTGTTAACTTATCTACAGTATTATAAACGAACAGAACGTACTTGAAAGGAGCCTCGGCAACAGCCTTGGTTGCCATGGTGATGTGCTGGATGAAGTCGTTCCATGTGGAGAGGAAGCGCATGCAGACACCGGTGTGAAGCTGCAGGTGGACCATGGCCTGAGGAGAGGACACAGTCACTGTTTCTCACTGATGTTACACATGTACTCATATCCACTTGGCCCTGGGCCCCAGACGGGTTCACCTTCGAGCGCTTCTTTGGCACAGTTCTTTTAATGGATTTCCATGCTCAGGGTCTGGCTCCACATCATGGGACAGAGGTCTGCTACGTAGGCAACTGACGTAACCCAAACATAACAAATGTTTTCTAAATCTTACCTGAATTATAATTTTTAATCATGAGGCTGATCTCAGCAATTCACAAAAAGATGTATAGTATTTCCAAGTTTGTGACCGAACAGTGCGGGAATCTAAGCTTTTAAAAAATGTACAACATGTCCATACTGGCCAAAGCATGGCCCTGATAAAATTAAGAAAACACACTGTTAGACTTCAAGTGGCTACCAGAGTTAAGCAGCTGCGTAAGCCTAAAGCCGAAATAGTAAAGGTCAAGTATAGGCCATCATAATTCTAGTAATCTTAGTAGACCGCCCAAATTAGCATTTTATGTGAAAAAGTAGGTTATAGGCCATTATAAAAGTTCTATTCATAAGTTTTAGCTTCCTGCTTAAAAGGTGACATTTTGCGGACTTTTCCCCATTCAAAAGATATATTATATTTAGGGCTGGACGCCGATGACATTTTTAATCGCGATTAATCACATGCTGTCTACATGCTGCAGAGCGGGGCTCGTTCATTCTGGTTTGTTTAGCGATACATGTGATCTGCGCTAACTTGCGACGAAATAATTCATGCCGATTAAACAACATTATAGTGTAAACATGCCCGGCACTAATTATTTTGCTTTCAATGGTTCATTTGCTATGGTGACGGTCCAAATTCTCATCATTCTAAAATATGTGGATAAAATGAATGAGACATTATATATTATATATATATATATATATATATACACACACACACATACATATGGTTGCAATCATTTACACATGGCAAAGGGGATGGAGATAGAAAATACAGCCTTCTAAAAGAGCAACAACTGTTGAGGAAAAAGAAGCTACTGACAGCTACTGAGGGGTTTCACTCCTTCTCTCTCTCCCCCGCCCTCCAGACACAACATACAAATACAAATAAAGAAATGAGAAAAATATGAAAATGTGGCCCATACCTATAAATCTCTTTAACCAATATCCCAGCATCAATCCTTTTTTCCATACTGTTCAGCCCTAATCTGCAGTAGTAGGAATGGTATATTACCTCCCAAAGAGCAATTCATAAAATAATAACACTCTGACAATGATGAATCAAGAACTTTTGATTTATTTCAGTAATCAATGGTAGAAAAGAGAATAAGGTTTAAAAGTAATAATCTGAAGTCATATTCGATCTGAAGGTACTGATCTGAATCTCTAGTATTTACACTGCCCTTAGTTAGATTAGTCTTGTCCCAAGGAAGGAGTATCAACACTGAAGCTTGTTCTTCTGAAGGTCGAAACGTCTCAGGTGGCTCCGGGTATTTGCAGGGCAGTGTAAACAGCAGTTCTGCGATACAACCGTAAGGGGTAATAAAGTCCTGGCTGTACAGGGGCTGCAGGAGGATGTAGTATATGGGTGTCATCGTGTTGGCCATTTTTCTTTCTTTTTCCCAAAATTGTAATTAGCAGACCACCCAGGGTAATTGGCATTATGCTCCCTCTTGGCCGCACACGACTGTTCGAAGTACGGAGCTTGTTCCTCCGCCGACAGCATATTCCATCGCTCCCAACAATTTTTGTTTACTTGCGCTGAGTTTCTGATGTTAAATTCCAGTCATAATTTCTCCCTCTGTCTCAGCTTTGTAGAGCATGAAGGCGTTTGGAGGTTTCTTAATTGTAAGGCTTGTCAGCATCTTGCTTTCTCACCATAGAAATGGAACCTGGAAATGCTGTTTTGCTGATCCTTTCTGGGTAAATCGTTGGGCTGTTTTCTCACTTGCAGAGAGTGCGCTGGTCTGGGAGTCAGGTGGACTGTCTTGAGGGGGATAGTAGTTCGTCCTTGTGTGCCAGGTCCACGTGAACATGAAGGTGCTGTTTGTGGAATTTCACTATTAGTCTCCGTACTGATAGTGCCGTCCAACATGGCTTCAATGTTGGCTACCATGTGTCTACATCCCATTCATCCGTACTACTAGCGCGTCCAACATGGCTTGAATGCTGCTGCATACCTCTACATCCCATCATCCATACTACTGCTGCAGTCCAAACATGGCTTTGGCTTCAGACAGGTGAATGCACAAAGAATGAGCTTGACTGAACTCAACACAAGAATGGGAGGCCTTATATAGGGGAGGTGGATCTTGGCCTTTTGACATCACGGTTACATGGGAATCAGTGTGTGAGAAAGAAACAGACAAGAGTCCATATATGGTCAAGAATAGGTTCAAACCACGTCCACCACAAGTAAGCGCTGTAAAATAACGAATTTTGGTTTTCAAATGTAAAAACACACTGTAAAAAAAAAAAAAAATTCGGAATTTTTAAACAATAAAATAATTAATATAACAAATTTGGGTTGTTCAAAACAAAAACATCTGTAAAACATAAAATTTGAATGTCACACAATAAAAGCACTGTAAAACGAAATATATGGGATTTTACACACCAAAAACACAGAAAAAACAATAAGTTGGGTTTTTAAAATAAAAGCGCAGTAAACAACGAATTTGGGTTTTTAAACATTAAAGCACTGCAAAACAAGATTTTTGGGTTTTACACAGCAAAAGCACTGTAAATCAACCATTTTGAATTTTACACGATAAAAGCACCGTAGAAGATAACAATTTAGGTTTTTGAAAATAAAAGCACTGTAAACAAGATTTCTGGTTGTACACAGTAAAAACAACTATTTTGAATTATACACATAAAATCACTGCAAAACCAAAAATTTTGGGTTTTACACATGAAAGCGCTGCAAAAAAAAAAAAAAAAAAAAATTTAAATAAAAGTACTGTAAATCAAAATCAGGATCACGGATCAGGATCAGGATATATTTATTTTGGGTTTTGGAAAATAAAAGCACGGCAAAAAAACAAATTTGGGGTTTGAAAATAAAAGCACTGCAAATCAACAAATTAAGGTTTTGAAACTAAAAGCATGTAAATCAAACATTTTGAATTTACATGATAAAAGCAGTGTGAAACGCGATTTGGGTTCACACAACAAATGCACAAGTCCACACTTGGACCAAATACAGCCTGAACCAGGTCAACCAGAGTTCAAAACTAGGGCCCGGGTCTAGACCGAATCCATACATAGGCCAGAACCAGGACCAAAAGTAGGCTAGACCTTTTTGGTAGCCTCTGTTTTTTCTCCTGCAATTAGTCATATTTTTTATAGTATTAACGTGATTTAAATTTTGTTTTAAATTTAAGATTTAACATTTTCCGCCCAAAGTTTGTACCTTCGACACTCTAGAACTGCAAAAAGCACATTGCCATTGCTACTAGTTATCTTTTCTTCTTCATTATTCAACAAATTGTCAGCAAAGTGTTATTAATTGTCAGTTATTGTACATAAAGAGACCTCTTCCTTTCACATGGCATTTAAAACTGTTTTTTTTTTTTTCTTTTTTCTCTGTATGACAGCACCACATGCTGTTGTCTGGATGTAGGTCAGTGTTCCGCCATCAAAAACCCAACTCTAAATCTCAGATACACCAAAGCTCAACAGGAGAAATGTTTATCAAGCCTATTAAACCCAATTGTTTCTAAATTACTAATAGAAAAGCATTTATTTGGAGAAAATTATACTGAAAACAATGCTCATACTAAAACAATATGATAACAATACAAGTAACCTAAACAGTAATACTGCAAAATCACCTTATTTCTAAAAGTATTTATGTCACCGCTCACCAATAACAAATAAGGATGTCAATATTAACCGTTTTTACAATCATTGCGATTGTGGCCACGACGTGGGTTTTTTGGAATCTGCGGTTAACCGCAGAAATCTCTCCAGGCGCAACGCCAGTCACATCGGCGTAAGCGCACAAGCAGCGCAGCGTGTCATCAAGACTGGATAAACGCGGCTTAATGACCGGTCCGTTACACATATGGAGTGTACAAGTCCTCGGTACCGGCAAGTAATGAATATAAAGTACTTGTATCGGTTAGCGAAAAAGTGGCATTGGTGCATCCCTAATTTTTACCTTATTAATTGGCTCGAGCCATGAAAATGGCAAGAGCCATTGTTTTTGTCGGTATCTTATTAGCTCGAGCCATGAAATAGCAAAGAGCTATTGTTATTCACCGGTTTCTTATTCTTCTTCTTCCGCAACTCGCGCATTTTTGACAGACGTCGCAAGCCGACTCGACAGCGCCACCAAAAGTAAAACCATCAACTAAATGAGACGTGTCAACTTTAACCTAGGCACATGATATTCAGTGAGAGAGCTCCTGTGACAATTAAAACACAAACAGGCAGCATCGCTGTATGACGCACAGGAAATCGGCCATATTGTGTCGTGAGTTCGATTCCTGACTCTGACTATTTACTGCATGTCCTCCCTCCCTTCTTTCTCATCCCCCATTTCACACTACTTTCCAGTCAATAAAGCCTACGGGCACAAAATCTAAAAAAAGAACAGTGAAGCTGCTGTGAGCTCTGACTGTGTCAACACTAAAACATTGTGAGCCCATATTGAATTTGAGCAGAAACAGCCAATAGGGCGTGTTATATCAACATTTAAAGGCATTATGGAGGATTTTTCCAAGGAAAGACAGTCCAACAACTGTTAGTCCTTCTTTAAATGGTGCGCATGCGTGCCCCTAACCCCACTCCTGCACTGCTGCCTAGAAGTAACGCCTCTTAATTACACTGCAGGTGTAAGTCAGGAACGACATGACAGAAGTACGGCCAGCGGCCGACAGACAGAGCAGCAGTATGTGACCGCGGTAAGATGTGAACAGCGAATCCCAGGAGCCCCGGAGCGGCTCTATCTGCTCTGATTCAGCGGACTGTGGTGACTCTAGAGCTGCAACGACTACTCGAATAAATCGAATAATGCGATTACAAAAAAGCTTTGATTATTATTATATTGCTTCGATGATTAGTTTAATTTACATATTTAATCAAAAACAGGTGAATCTGCGGCGCGCGGAGCGCACAGAACGACTTGTGTCGCTCTTGTTTCACACGGAGCTTGTTTCGCTCTGACGAAGGCGCAACAAGGAAGAAAGCGGTGCGTTTAAACTCACGAGTGCGACTGGGAAGAGTTTTGATGAGTGAAAGAGCCATGGATCTATTATAATAATCCCGAGTTGCAACTCTAAAAACTGCATCTAGCTCCGCCCACAGCAGCCCCCGCGCCTTCGACACGCCACGGCGGACCCCCGCGCTCCCCCACTCAACAACTCTGCTTCCCAGTCACAGTGGTACTTTTAAACAGCCAATGCACATGGAAACAGCACGAAGGACCGCGATTATGTTATAGTAATCTGGTGTGTAACAGAAAGTCCGAGACGCGGAGGCCAAAGTGACCGGCACACGAGCCAAAACGGCCAAAGTGGCAAAATGCTCAAAACGCCAGGACCACTGGTCCCACCCAACATAACGTTTAACAAATGTCTTATTTTAAGTGATGTGACAGAGCTACTGTTACTGTTTACAATCTATGACAAGTTAATTAAGTCCTTTATATATTCTTTCTATACAAACAGAACAAATTTATATGAAATTAAGAAATAAAATGGGTTTTTTAAGCAGAAATTCCTTATTTTGTATTTGTTTATTACTATGAGCTATAACATTTATCTAAAAAAAAATGATTTAATATGTGTTTAAATGGTTTACTGAATGTACAAAAAATTTTACCGATTACTCGATTAATTGAAGAAAAAAAATCGATAGATTACTCGATAACTAAAATAATCGATAGCTGCTAGCCCTAGGTGACTCTCAGCTCTTTCGCACTTTCCGCGCTCTAGCTGCAGCCACGTTCACGCTCCGAGCTCCCTTTGTTTTACACAGACAAAACAGTGCAGAGTGCTGCGGATGCGTCGCAGAGCGGCACAGAAGCAACGCGGCAAAAAATAAAATTATATATTTTTCATTATGGGAACTGGGCTGCGCGACCAGACCAAATTGCTTCGGGGTCCGGACCTGGCCCGCGGGCCACATTTTGGAGACCCCTGGTGTAGCTCAAAGCTCCTGAGAGGTCCAGACTCCTGGACTTCACCACTCTCCCTCACCCTCGCCCTCCAGACACACCGTACAAAAGCAGTAAGACCCTGGATTTTGGATTGATTTGGCTGTATTGTAATAGAGGGATTCCTTTTTAAAACCGGCCCCTGTCTTCAAAATGCCAGCCCAGTGCTAACCCAACAAAATAAAGAAATGAGAAAAAACATGAAAATGTGGCCCACACCTATCAATCTCTTTAACCAATATCACAGCATCAATCCTTTTGCCATACTGTTCAGCACTAATCTGCAGTAGTAGGAATGGTATATTACCTCCCAAAGAGCAATTCATAAAAAATAACACTCTGACAATGATGAATCAAGAACTTTTGATTTATTTCAGTAATCAATGGTAGAAAAGGTTTCAAAAGTAATAATCTGGAAGTCATATTCGATCTGAAGGTACTGATCCGAATCTCTAGTATTTTTACACTGCCTGAGTTAGATTAGTCTTGTCCCAAGGAAGGAGTATCAACCAGAAGCTGCCTTGAGTTTGTTTTTCTGAGGTCGAAACGTCTCAGGTGGCTCCGGGTATTTGCAGGGCAGTGTAACAGCAGTTCTGCGATACCACCGTAAAGGGGTAATAGAGTCCTGGCTGTACAGGGGCTGCAGGAGGGATGTAGTATATGGGTGTCATCGTGTTGGCCATTTTTCTCTTTTTTTCAAAATTGTAATTAGCAGACCACCAGTAATTGGCATTATGCTTCCCTCTTGGCCGCCCAATGACTGTTCGAAGTNCGGAGGCCAAAGTGACCGGCACACGAGCAAAACGGCCAAAGCGCAAAATGCTCAAAACGCCAGGACCACTGGTCCCACCAACATAACGTTTAACAAATGTCTTATTTTAAGTGATGTGACAGAGCTACTGTTACTGTTTACAATCTATGACAAGTTAATTAAGTCCTTTATATATTCTTTCTATACAAACAGAACAGTTTGGACTGAAGTGAAATGTTGCCGTTTTGGGGACAAATTTATATGAAATTAAGAATAAAATGGGTTATTTTAAGCAGAAATTCCTTATTTTGTATTTGTTTATTACTATGAGCTATAACGTTTATCTAAAAATGATTTAATATGTGTTTAAATGGTTTACTGAATGTACAAAAAAATTTACCATTACTCGATTAATCGAAGAAAAGAATCGATAGATTACTCGATTACTAAAATAATCGATAGCTGCAGCCCTAGGTGACTCTCAGCTCTTTCGCACTTTCCGCGCTCTAGCTGCAGCCACGTTCACGCTCCCGAGCTCCCTTTGTTTTACACAGACAAAACAGTGCAGAGTGCTGCGGATGCGTCGCAGAGCGGCACCAGAAGCAACGCGGCAAAAAATAAAATTATATATTTTTCATTATGGGAAACTGGGCTGCGGACCAGACCAAATTGCTTCGGGGTCCGGACCTGGCCCGCGGGCCACATTTTGGAGACCCCTGGTGTAGCTCAAAGCTCCTGAGAGGTCCAAACTCCTGGACTTCACTCACTCTCCCTCACCCTCGCCCTCCAGACACACCGTACAAAAGCAGTAAGACCCTGGATTTTGGATTGATTTGGCTGTATTGTAATAGAGGGATTCCTTTTTAAAACCGGCCCTGTCTTCAAAATGCCAGCCCAGTGCTAACCCAACAAATAAAGAAATGAGAAAAAACATGAAAATGTGGCCCATACCTATCAATCTCTTTAACCAATATCACAGCATCAATCCTTTTGCCATACTGTTCAGCACTAATCTGCAGTAGTAGGAATGGTATATTACCTCCCAAAGAGCAATTCATAAAATAATAACACTCTGACAATGATGAATCAAGAACTTTTGATTTATTTCAGTAATCAATGGTAGAAAAAGGTTTCAAAAGTAATAATCTGGAAGTCATATTCGATCTGAAGGTACTGATCCGAATCTCTAGTATTTACACTGCCCTGAGTTAGATTAGTCTTGTCCCAAGGAAGGAGTATCAACCAGAAGCTGCCTTGAGTTTGTTCTTCTGAAGGTCGAAACGTCTCAGGTGGCTCCGGGTATTTGCAGGGCAGTGTAACAGCAGTTCTGCGATACCACCGTAAAGGGGTAATAGAGTCCTGGCTGTACAGGGGCTGCAGGAGGGATGTAGTATATTGGTGTCATCGTGTTGGCCATTTTTCTCTTCTTTTTCCCAAAATTGTAATTAGCAGACCACCCAGGGTAATTGGCATTATGCTCCCTCTTGGCCGCCCATGACTGTTCGAAGTATGGGGCTTGTTCCTCCGCCGACAGCATATTCCATCGCTCCCCAACAATTTTGTTTACTTGCGCTGAGTTTCTGATGTTAAATTCCGTCATAATTTTTCTCCCTCTGTTCAGCTTTGTAGAGCATGAAGGCGTTTGGAGGTTTCTTAATGTATGGCTTGTCAGCATCTTGCTTTCTCACCATAGAAATGGAACCTGGAAATGCTGTTTGCTGATCCTTTCTGGGTAAATCGTTGGGCTGTTTTCTCACTTGCAGAGAGTGCGCTGGTCCGGAGTCAGTTGGACTGTCTTGAGGGGGATAGTAGTTTGTCCTTGGTGCAGGTCCACGTGAACATGAAGGTGCTGTTTGTGGAATTTCACTATTAGTCTCCGTATTGATAGTGCCGTCCAACATGGCTTCAATGTTGGCTACCATGGTGTCTACATCCCATTCATTTCCGTACTACTAGCGCCGTCCAACATGGCTTGAATGCTGGCTGCCATAGCCTCTACATCCCATGCATCCATACTACTGCTGCAGTCCAACATGGCTTTGGCTTCAGACAGGTGAATGCACAAGAATGAGCTCGACTGAACTCAACACAAGAATGGGAGGCCTTATATAGGGGAGGTGGATCTTGGCCTTTATGACATCACGGTTACATGGCCAATCAGTGTGTGAGAAAGAAACAGACAAGAGTCCATATATGGTCAAGAAAAGGTTCAAACCACGTCCACCACAAGTAAGCGCTGTAAAATAACGAATTTTGGTTTTCAAACGTAAAAACACTGTAAAAAAAAAAAAAAATCGGAATTTTAAACAATAAAAGAATTAATACAACAAATTTGGGTTGTTCAAAACAAAAACACTGTAAAACATCAAATTTGAATGTCACACAATAAAAGCACTGTAAAACGAAATATATGGGATTTTACACACCAAAAACACTGAAAAACAATAAGTTTGGGTTTTTTAAAAATAAAAGCGCAGTAAAACAACGAATTTGGGTTTTTAAACATTAAAGCACTGCAAAACAAGATTTTTGGGTTTTACACAGCAAAAGCACTGTAAATCAACCATTTTGAATTTTACACGATAAAAGCACCGTAGAATAACAAATTTAGGTTTTTGAAAATAAAAGCACTGTAAAACAAGATTTCTGGGTTGTACACAGTAAAACAACTATTTTGAATTATACACAATAAAAGCACTGCAAAACCAAAAATTTGGGTTTTACACAATGAAAGCGCTGCAAAAAAAAAAAAAAAAAAATGTTTTAAATAAAAGTACTGTAAATCAACAAATTTGGGTTTTGGAAAATAAAAGCACGGCAAAAAAACAAATTTGGGGTTTGAAAATAAAAGCACTGCAAATCAACAAATTAAGGTTTTTGAAACTAAAAGCACTGTAAATCAAAACATTTTGAATTTACATGATAAAAGCAGTGTAAAACAACGGATTTGGGTTCTACACAACAAATGCACAAGTCCACACTTGGGACCAAATACAGACCTGAACCAGGTCCAACCAGAGTTCAAACTAGGGCCCGGGTCTAGACCGAATCCATACATAGGCCAGAACCAGGACCAAAAGTAGGCTAGACCTTTTTTGTAGCCTCTGTTTTTTCTCCTGCAATTAGTCATATTTTTTATAGTATTAAACGTGATTTAAATTTTGTTTAAATTTAAGATTTAACATTTTCCGCCCAAAGTTTGTACCTTCCGCACTCTAGTGCAATGGCTTGGTGCCATTGCAGTTTCTAGTTATCTTTCTTCTTCATTATTCAAACGAATGTCAGCAAAGTGTTATTAATTGTCAGTTATTGTACATAAAGAGAGACCTCTTCCTTCACATGGCATTTAAAACTGTTTTTTTTTTTTTCTTTTCTCTGTATGACAGCACCACATGCTGTTGTCTGGATGTAGGTCAGTGTTCCGCCATCAAAAACCCAACTCTAAATCTCAGATACACCAAAGCTCAACAGGAGAAATGTTTATCAAGCCTATTAAACCCAATTGTTTCTAAATTACTAATAGAAAAGCATTTATTTGGAGAAAATTATACTGAAAACAATGCTCATACTAAAACAATATGATAACAATACAAGTAAACCTAAACGGTAATACTGCAAAATCACCTTATTTCTAAAAGTATTTATGTCACCGCTCACCAATAACAAATAAGGATGTCAATATTAACCGTTTTTACAATCATTGCGATTGTGGCCACGACGTGGGTTTTTTGGAATCTGCGGTTAACCGCAGAAATCTCTCCAGGCGCAACGCCAGTCACATCGGCGTAAGCGCACAAGCAGCGCAGCGTGTCATCAAGACTGGATAAACGCGCTTAATGACCGGTCCGTTACACATATGGAGTGTACAAGTCCTCGGTACCGGCAAGTAATGAATATAAAGTACTTGTATCGGTTAGCGAAAAAGTGGCATTGGTGCATCCCTAATTTTTACCTTATTAATTGGCTCGAGCCATGAAAATGGCAAGAGCTATTGTTCTTTGTCGGTATCTTATTAGCTCGAGCCATGAAATAGCAAAGAGCTATTGTTATTCACCGGTTTCTTATTCTTCTTCTTCCGCAACTCGCGCATTTTTGACAGACGTCGCAAGCCGACTCGACAGCGCCACCAAAAGTAAAAACCATCAACTAAATGAGACGTGTCAACTTTAACCTAGGCACATGATATTCAGTGAGAGAGCTCCCTGTGACAATTAAAACACAAACAGGCAGCATCGCTGTATGACGCACAGGAAATCGGCCATATTGTGTCGTGAGTTCGATTCCTGACTCTGACTATTTACTGCATGTCCTCCCTCCCTTCTTTCTCATCCCCCATTTCACACTACTTTCCAGTCAATAAAGCCTACGGGCACAAAATCTAAAAAAGAACAGTGAAGCTGCTGTGAGCTCTGACTGTGTCAACACTAAAACATTGTGAGCCCATATTGAATTTGAGCAGAAACAGCCAATAGGGCTGTTATATCAACATTTAAAGGCATTATAGAGGATTTTCCAAGGAAAGACAAGTCCAACAACTGTTAGTCCTTCTTTAAATGGTGCGCATGCGTGCCCCTAACCCCACTCCTGCACTGCTGCCTAGAAGTAACGCCTCTTAATTACACTGCAGGTGTAAGTCAGGAACGACATGACAGAAGTACGGCCAGCGGCCGACAGACAGAGCAGCAGTATGTGACCGCGGTAAGATGTGAACAGCGAATCCCAGGAGCCCCGGAGCGGCTCTATCTGCTCTGATTCAGCGGACTGTGGTGACTCTAGAGCTGCAACGACTACTCGAATAAATCGAATAATGCGATTACAAAAAAGCTTTGATTATTATTATATTGCTTCGATGATTAGTTTAATTTACATATTTAATCAAAAACAGGTGAATCTGCGGCGCGCGGAGCGCACAGAACGACTTGTGTCGCTTTTGTTTCACACGGAGCTTGTTTCGCTCTGACGAAGGCGCAACAAGGAAGAAAGCGGTGCGTTTAAACTCACGAGTGCGACTGGGAAGAGTTTTGATGAGTGAAAGAGCCATGGATCTATTATAATAATCCCGAGTTGCAACTCTAAAAACTGCATCTAGCTCCGCCCACCGCAGCCCCCGCGCCTTCGACACGCCACGGCGGACCCCCGCGCTCCCCCACTCAACAACTCTGCTTCCCAGTCACAGTGGTACTTTTAAACAGCCAATGCACATGGAAACAGCACGGAGGACCGCGATTATGTTATAGTAATCTGTTGTGAAACAGAAAGTCCGAGACGCGGAGGCCAAAGTGACCGGCACACGAGCCAAAACGGCCAAAGCGCAAAATGCTCAAAAACGCCAGGACCACTGGTCCCACCCAACATAACGTTTAACAAATGTCTTATTTTAAGTGATGTGACAGAGCTACTGTTACTGTTTACAATCTATGACAAGTTAATTAAGTCCTTTATATATTCTTTCTATACAAACAGAACAGTTTGGACTGAAGTGAAATGTTGCCGTTTTGGGGACAAATTTATATGAAATTAAGAATAAAATGGGTTATTTTAAGCAGAAATTCCTTATTTTGTATTTGTTTATTACTATGAGCTATAACGTTTATCTAAAAAAAATGATTTAATATGTGTTTAAATGGTTTACTGAATGTACAAAAAATTTTTACCGATTACTCGATTAATCGAAGAAAAGAATCGATAGATTACTCGATTACTAAAATAATCGATAGCTGCAGCCCTAGGTGACTCTCAGCTCTTTCGCACTTTCCGCGCTCTAGCTGCAGCCACGTTCACGCTCCGAGCTCCCTTTGTTTTACACAGACAAAACAGTGCAGAGTGCTGCGGATGCGTCGCAGAGCGGCACAGAAGCAACGCGGCAAAAAATAAAATTATATATTTTTCATTATGGGAAACTGGGCTGCGGACCAGACCAAATTGCTTCGGGGTCCGGACCTGGCCCGCGGGCCACATTTTGGAGACCCCTGGTGTAGCTCAAAGCTCCTGAGAGGTCCAAACTCCTGGACTTCACTCACTCTCCCTCACCCTCGCCCTCCAGACACACCGTACAAAAGCAGTAAGACCCTGGATTTTGGATTGATTTGGCTGTATTGTAATAGAGGGATTCCTTTTTAAAACCGGCCCCTGTCTTCAAAATGCCAGCCCAGTGCTAACCCAACAAATAAAGAAATGAGAAAAAAACATGAAAATGTGGCCCATACCTATCAATCTCTTTAACCAATATCACAGCATCAATCCTTTTGCCATACTGTTCAGCACTAATCTGCAGTAGTAGGAATGGTATATTACCTCCCAAAGAGCAATTCATAAAATAATAACACTCTGACAATGATGAATCAAGAACTTTTGATTTATTTCAGTAATCAATGGTAGAAAAGGTTTCAAAAGTAATAATCTGGAAGTCATATTCGATCTGAAGGTACTGATCCGAATCTCTAGTATTTACACTGCCCTGAGTTAGATTAGTCTTGTCCCAAGGAAGGAGTATCAACCAGAAGCTGCCTTGAGTTTGTTCTTCTGAAGGTCGAAACGTCTCAGGTGGCTCCGGGTATTTGCAGGGCAGTGTAACAGCAGTTCTGCGATACCACCGTAAAGGGGTAATAGAGTCCTGGCTGTACAGGGGCTGCAGGAGGGATGTAGTATATGGGTGTCATCGTGTTGGCCATTTTTCTCTTCTTTTTCCCAAAATTGTAATTAGCAGACCACCCAGGGTAATTGGCATTATGCTCCCTCTTGGCCGCCCATGACTGTTCGAAGTATGGGGCTTGTTCCTCCGCCGACAGCATATTCCATCGCTCCCCAACAATTTTGTTTACTTGCGCTGAGTTTCTGATGTTAAATTCCGTCATAATTTTCTCCCTCTGTTCAGCTTTGTAGAGCATGAAGGCGTTTGGAGGTTTCTTAATGTATGGCTTGTCAGCATCTTGCTTTCTCACCATAGAAATGGAACCTGGAAATGCTGTTTGCTGATCCTTTCTGGGTAAATCGTTGGGCTGTTTTCTCACTTGCAGAGAGTGCGCTGGTCCGGAGTCAGTTGGACTGTCTTGAGGGGGATAGTAGTTCGTCCTTGGTGCAGGTCCACGTGAACATGAAGGTGCTGTTTGTGGAATTTCACTATTAGTCTCCGTATTGATAGTGCCGTCCAACATGGCTTCAATGTTGGCTACCATGGTGTCTACATCCCATTCATCCGTACTACTAGCGCCGTCCAACATGGCTTGAATGCTGGCTGCCATAGCCTCTACATCCCATGCATCCATACTACTGCTGCAGTCCAACATGGCTTTGGCTTCAGACAGGTGAATGCACAAGAATGAGCTCGACTGAACTCAACACAAGAATGGGAGGCCTTATATAGGGGAGGTGGATCTTGGCCTTTATGACATCACGGTTACATGGCCAATCAGTGTGTGAGAAAGAAACAGACAAGAGTCCATATATGGTCAAGAAAAGGTTCAAACCACGTCCACCACAAGTAAGCGCTGTAAAATAACGAATTTTGGTTTTCAAACGTAAAAACACTGTAAAAAAAAAAAAAAAATCGGAATTTTAAACAATAAAAGAATTAATACAACAAATTTGGTTTGTTCAAAACAAAAACACTGTAAAACATCAAATTTGAATGTCACACAATAAAAGCACTGTAAAACGAAATATATGGGATTTTACACACCAAAAACACTGAAAAACAATAAGTTTGGGTTTTTAAAAATAAAAGCACAGTAAAACAACGAATTTGGGTTTTTAAACATTAAAGCACTGCAAAACAAGATTTTTGGGTTTTACACAGCAAAAGCACTGTAAATCAACCATTTTGAATTTTACACGATAAAAAGCACCGTAGAATAACAAATTTAGGTTTTTGAAAATAAAAACACTGTAAAACAAGATTTCTGGGTTGTACACAGTAAAACAACTATTTTGAATTATACACAATAAAAGCACTGCAAAACCAAAAATTTGGGTTTTAACACAATGAAAGCGCTGCAAAATAATAAATAAAAAATGTTTTAAATAAAAGTACTGTAAATCAACAAATTTGGGTTTTGGAAAATATAAAGCACGGCAAAAAAACAAATTTGGGGTTTGAAAATAAAAGCACTGCAAATCAACAAATTAAGGTTTTTGAAACTAAAAGCACTGTAAATCAAACATTTTGAATTTACATGATAAAAGCAGTGTAAAACAACGGATTTGGGTTCTACACAACAAATGCACAAGTCCACACTTGGGACCAAATACAGACCTGTTCCAGGTCAACCAGAGTTCAGAACTAGGGCCCGGGTCTAGACCGAATCCATACATAGGCCAGAACCAGGACCAAAAGTAGGCTAGACCTTTTTTGTAGCCTCTGTTTTTTTCTCTGCAATTAGTCATATTTTTTATATAGTATTAAACGTGATTTAAATTTTGTTTAAATTTAAGATTTAACATTTTCCGCCCAAAGTTTGTACCTTCCGCACTCTAGTGCAATGGCTTGGTGCCATTGCAGTTTCTAGTTATCTTTCTTCTTCATTATTCAAACGAATGTCAGCAAAGTGTTATTAATTGTCAGTTATTGTACATAAAGAGACCTCTTCCTTCACATGGCATTTAAAACTGTTTTTTTTTTTCTTTTCTCTGTATGACAGCACCACATGCTGTTGTCTGGATGTAGGTCAGTGTTCCGCCATCAAAAAACCCAACTCTAAATCTCAGATACACCAAAGCTCAACAGGAGAAATGTTTATCAAGCCTATTAGAACCCAATTGTTTCTAAATTACTAATAGAAAAGCATTTATTTGGAGAAAATTATACTGAAAACAATGCTCATACTAAAAACAATATGATAACAATACAAGTAAACCTAAACAGGTAATACTGCAAAATCACCTTATTTCTAAAAGTATTTATGTCACCGCTCACCAATAACAAATAAGGATGTCAATATTAACCGTTTTTACAATCATTGCGATTGTGGCCACGACGTGGGTTTTTTGGAATCTGCGGTTAACCGCAGAAATCTCTCCAGGCGCAACGCCAGTCACATCGGCGTAAGCGCACAAGCAGCGCAGCGTGTCATCAAGACTGGATAAACGCGCTTAATGACCGGTCCGTTACACATATGGAGTGTACAAGTCCTCGGTACCGGCAAGTAATGAATATAAAGTACTTGTATCGGTTAGCGAAAAAGTGGCATTGGTGCATCCCTAATTTTTACCTTATTAATTGGCTCGAGCCATGAAAATGGCAAGAGCTATTGTTCTTTGTCGGTATCTTATTAGCTCGAGCCATGAAATAGCAAAGAGCTATTGTTATTCACCGGTTTCTTATTCTTCTTCTTCCGCAACTCGCGCATTTTTGACAGACGTCGCAAGCCGACTCGACAGCGCCACCAAAAGTAAACCCATCAACTAAATGAGACGTGTCAACTTTAACCTAGGCACATGATATTCAGTGAGAGAGCTCCCTGGTGACAATTAAAAAACACAAACAGGCAGCATCGCTGTATGACGCACAGGAAAATCGGCCATATTGTGTCGTGAGTTCGATTCCTGACTCTGACTATTTACTGCATGTCCTCCCTCCCTTCTTTCTCATCCCCCATTTCACACTACTTTCCAGTCAATAAAGCCTACGGGCACAAAATCTAAAAAAGAACAGTGAAGCTGCTGTGAGCTCTGACTGTGTCAACACTAAAACATTGTGAGCCCATATTGAATTTGAGCAGAAACAGCCAATAGGGCTGTTATATCAACATTTAAAGGCATTATAGAGGATTTTTCCAAGGAAAGACAAGTTCCAACAACTGTTAGTCCTTCTTTAAATGGTGCGCATGCGTGCACCCTAACCCCACTCCCTGCACTGCTGCCTAGAAGTAACGCCTCTTAATTACACTGCAGGTGTAAGTCAGGAACGACATGACAGAAGTACGGCCAGCGGCCGACAGACAGAGCAGCAGTATGTGACCGCGGTAAGATGTGAACAGCGAATCCCAGGAGCCCCGGAGCGGCTCTATCTGCTCTGATTCAGCGGACTGTGGTGACTCTAGAGCTGCAACGACTACTCGAAATAAATCGAATAATGCGATTACAAAAAAGCTTTGATTATTATTATATTGCTTCGATGATTAGTTTAATTTACATATTTATCAAAAACAGGTGAATCTGCGGCGCGCGGAGCGCACAGAACAACTTGTGTCGCTTTTGTTTCACACGGAGCTTGTTTCGCTCTGACGAAGGCGCAACAAGGAAGAAAGCGGTGCGTTTAAACTCACGAGTGCGACTGGGAAGAGTTTTGATGAGTGAAAGAGCCATGGATCTATTATAATAATCCCGAGTTGCCAACTCTAAAAACTGCATCTAGCTCCGCCCACCGCAGCCCCCGCGCCTTCGACACGCCATGGCGGACCCCCAGCGCTCCCCCACTCAACAACTCTGCTTCCCAGTCACAGTGGTACTTTAAACAGCCAATGCACATGGAAACAGCACGGAGGACCGCGATTATGTTATAGTAATCTGTTGTGAAACAGAAAGTCCGAGACGCGGAGGCCAAAGTGACCGGCACACGAGCCAAAACGCCAAAGCGCAAAAATGCTCAAAACGCCAGGACCACTGGTCCACCCAACATAACGTTTAACAAATGTCTTATTTTAAGTGATGTGACAGAGCTACTGTTACTGTTTACAATCTATGACAAGTTAATTAAGTCCTTTATATATTCTTTCTATACAAACAGAACAGTTTGGACTGAAGTGAAATGTTGCCGTTTTGGGGACAAAATTTATATGAAATTAAGAATAAAATGGGTTATTTTAAGCAGAAATTCCTTATTTTGTATTTGTTTATTACTATGAGCTATAACGTTTATCTAAAAAAATGATTTAATATGTGTTTAAATGGTTTACTGAATGTACAAAAAAATTTACCGATTACTCGATTAATCGAAGAAAAGAATCGATAGATTACTCGATTACTAAAATAATCGATAGCTGCAGCCCTAGGTGACTCTCAGCTCTTTCGCACTTTCCGCGCTCTAGCTGCAGCCACGTTCACGCTCCGAGCGCTCCTTTGTTTTTACACAGACAAAACAGTGCAGAGTGCTGCGGATGCGTCGCAGAGCGGCACAGAAGCAACGCGGCAAAAATAAAATTATATATTTTTCATTATGGAAACTGGGCTGCGGACCAGACCAAATTGCTTCGGGGTCCGGACCTGGCCCGCGGGCCACATTTGGAGACCCCTGGTGTAGCTCAAGCTCCTGAGAG